>OW679200.1:1617614-1751062 GCA_940337035.1 Agriotes lineatus | reverse complement strand
TGTAGTTGGTCCACTATTTTTATTTTTCATGGGTGGATCGTTAAACATTTTAAAACTTTGTAATTTTCAGGAAGTGCCAGTGACACATTTGCCAGCTGATGATATATGGAGTACCACAAGACAACATACTCGGACTCTTTTCATTCACTATATGTATAAATAACCACCCCCTCCTAGCCATTACAAACTGTGATTCGCTTTATTTGCCAATGGTGTAAGTACTAATATTATAATTAAAAATAGGGACACCGTATAGGCATCTTAACAATAAGATAAACGTCACAAGAAGAAACGTTCAGGTGTGGTTTTGTACCAAGAAATTAAAGGTTAATTATAAAAAATCATCTTCAAAAATGTTTTGTACTCCAAATAAATGCAACTGACACCACAAAATTTCAGTTACGTTGGAAATCCCACATTGCTAATATGAATAAATGGTTGTCCTCAGTAATAACTCAATAACACAGTACTGGAGCCTGTGGTTTGAAAATATCACAAATTCGTTAAAACCCCTCACCACACAAATATTTAACATCACAAAGGAAGTGATTTGGTCACGAGTACATCGTTGCCTTTTTGAAGTGTAAGTTTTTCGTAGCTTTGTGAAAATAACTCAATTGAAAAATAAATTTGATCAAAGTACCTGCAAAATCGTATATCTTATACCGTGCATATTTTCAAAGCTTAATGTCTTAGGGTATAGAGTTTTTGAGTAATGTTCAGGGGCGGACTGGCAAGTGAAAGGCCCTGCGGTACTTCAGCCCTAAAAGCCCATTTGTAAAATCTTGGTACTTCCTGAAAGTAGGTATCACCAAACGAAAGTTAGAATATTGGCGAAAAGCGCATATAAATTTTTCGTTTTATGTGAAATGAAGATGAGTCAGAACTTGTATCTTAAGGGATCTACAGCTCAGAAAAGTAAATAGAAAAACTGATTTTCCTTAAATAAAATAATACAGATAAAGCAAATTTGGTAGAATTCGACGTATATACTCTTACTTCTATGCTACATTAAACGATCTTGACATTTTTTTTGTAAGAATCAGAAGGTAAGCGTATAGGAACTTTTTAGAGTCTACATTTTAGTCAATTCTAGTAGGATATTTGATAAATATTGCCTTTTTATTTAAATTCTCATTTAAAATGACAAAAAATCAGATAAAATTACTTAATTAGCTACTTGCTCGTCTCGACGTTTCTGAAGAAGAGTACAGAGGTCATTCTCCCTTTCTAAAATATTTAGATTATTTTCGGATGCTAATTCAGCTGATGAACTTTAAGAAACATATTTTGGGGCATTCAGTGTATTCGTACGTTAAAAATAAATTTATTAATGCTGCAGGCTGCATATTGTGCGAGTCTAGTGCATACAGTTATTAAAAAGGTCTGCATTTTTATTAAAAATTTTCAGGTTGCTCTACCTTTTATGAATTTGGTTCATGTTCATTTTCTGATATATTTTTACTGTCCTCATTAACTGTAGTAATTCTGCTCGTAGAAGACACGAGGGACACTTTGACTCTATCTAAAATAAGAGTGTTGAGAATTATGTTTCTATAGGTGGGGGTTATTTTTTTCAAATGTGGATCGACGTATTAAAAAACATCTTGATTGGATTCCTTATTTTCGAAAAAATTTCATCGATATCAACCTTAATTGCATCTTTGATAATAGCGAAAACTTCACTCGGAACACATTCATTGCGACCTTTACGGTCCAGTTTTGTCATTCTGGCGACGCCATATCCAAAATTTCTGATATAGAATTCATAGATGCTGCGAATCTATGAGCATCCGTCAAAACATTCCATTGTAATTGTTTCATCTTCTTCTTTTTTCTTTGGTTTGTTCAACAATAAACCAACGCGGTACCAAATACAAATTTTCTGTTTGGGAATACCACCTTGATGTAGGGTCAAATTCTTTAAAATGGGTTAAAAATAAGTGTTTTTAAATGTTAACTGGGAAATTTGAACTAAGCTTAATTTCACGTTCGTTCTAATTTAAGGTGTGAGACATAAAAAAAACAAATTGCCCTGAAATTATTGTTCAATTAAAGAATTGAAATACGGAATAAATTTGATGCCCTGATACAATTTAAATTTCCTTGTGGATCTAGGTCAATGTTGAGGTAAATCACGGCCGTCATTTAGAAGACATAACATTTTATGCAGTACAGAAAATTTATCGAAAGACAATTTATCTATGCCACAATATACCGCCACGGAGCGGCATTTAGTACCTACCTATGTAGGTAAATTCGACTCCGATAACAATAAAGCCTGAAAAACAAGGGCTCAGCTCCCCGGCCTCACGTCAGCATCAGGAGGCCGAATCGGCCAATGAGAGTAAATTTAAATAAAATAAAATCATTGGCCAATTCGGCCTTCTTGTGCTGACGCCAGGTCGGAGAGTTGAGGCCTTGTTTTTCAGCCGGTATTGCGGATACATCCCTAGATCTAATCAAGAAGGCGTTCTACGGTAGGTTACATGTTATTTCAGGATTTCTTTTGTTTTTTAATTAAGTGTCGTACTGTTACCATCCCATACAATCATAAATAGCGTAAGTTGTACATGAAAGTTAATAACATATTTTCAAAATGGTGCAGTTTGCTTTATAGTCATAGAGCACATCAATATGACGAATTCTGTAGCAAAAAAGAGTTATACAAGATCCTTTTAAAAACAAACAATCTAACATTAATTTTACTGGTTTGTGTACTGTACATTTAAATATAATTGATGTTTCTTTGCTTTATAGTTTTTGCAATATATCAATATCGTTTTTATTACCTAGGAACAAAAGTAAAATGAAATCGAAATGCGGTGAAGTGATTTCAAGTTTTCGCTGCAACATAAATTAAAGTATTGTCGTCAAACAAATAAATTGTACAGCTTTTTCAATTTAACCATATCGTTTAAAAATGATTTGGACAGAAGAGGTAATAATACAGATCATTGCGGAACTCCAAAACTATTAAACACAACTTTTGATATTTTTCAGTGAATGGAATTTGTTGGTTTCCATTTTGTCAAAGGAAACGAAACCAATTTATGGATGTTGTAAATTTTTAACAATCTTTTCTGTCAATTGTTTTTAAAGCCTTTAAGAATTCAAAAATACCATAAATATGTGCTGCACTGTTATCAACGTGTTTGTCACTCATTTATCACTAAATTCAATGTTGTTTCACATTGGTCGTTTCTAGAATTCAGATTGTGCTTCTGTTAAAGTTACAAAAAAGCATCCCTCCACGTTTACATAAACAACCATTTCCGAAGTTCTTGGGAAGTCATCTAATTCAGCATGAATAGGAGCTTAGATAAATAGATATGTCAAATTTCAGCAATCTTGTTCCATCTGCATCGTTTTAATTAAATAAAATTCGTGTTTTCCTATTATTTCTTCAGAGAGTTGTAGCTCCCTCAAGACAATTTCGAACACACGTTCATAGCAACTGTTTTTGCTTAATTTGATTTAGTGAACAGTGCAGTTTTGAAGCACCCTGTATAATGTCGTAACAACCGGGTTTATGGTACTTACTACATCAGATACACAATCGATATTTACAGTTCATAATGTTGAGTTATTTTAAATAACATTTTTAAGATAATTTAGTTATTGGAGTAAGTAGTAATTTTAAAAGTTTAAAATTCTAAATTGTTGCAAAAATTACATCTCAAGTAAATGTGCTCATTTTTAGTTGAATTCTTTTGTTTAAAATTCATTCCCTAGCTTTGTTCTGGGACTGTAAGAATACAGATTTTCATTCTAAAAGAACGTGCTAAATAGTTAATCAAATCTAGAAAAAAAAATTATGGTGCTGCTTAATATTTTTTTCGAAAGCGTATTTACAACAGTCTTCGATTTAAAAGTTCTTTAGTTTTTTGAAAAATTTCATTCAGATTAGCTGTTTCAAAACAGAGGCCAAATCCTGTTAACATCTTCCATTGTGCAAAGTAATTGTACAAGTTGCGTTAACTTTAATTAATAAATGAAAGCTATAAGAATAAAGTACCTAATTAAACATTTTCGCAGTAAGATATTTTAAATTAGTTCTCTTTAACTTTTACATCAAGTCTTTAAATACAAAAGTTTGCTGCTGAGAAACTGTATACGTAAAGAATTCTACACATTTATAATTTGTTAGAAAGGTTATAAATGATAAAAATCAATTTATAATATAGTTGAAATACCTTTTCTTGGTTTTTTAACTATACAGGTTGACAATATTATGGTTTGCTGTAGAAAATTACCGTAATCAAGGCTATCACTGTACCTACAATAGCGAATAACGTAAATAGCTGGCGTTGCAATTGTTTTATCTGGTGTCCGACTTATCTGATATTTGGTGAAGATCTTTCTGATACACTTTCAACACTGAAGAAACTATAAATTTAGAAAAACTATTAAGGGGGTTAATAATAACAATGTGAAATCACCAAGAAGAGAAAAATAGGTAAGTTACGGAGAAATAATTATTAGAGGTTTGTTACCATGAGAACTAAACTAGGTCTTGTTTGTAATTACTAAATTTTATTAATAGCGTATCGAGTGTTTTGTTAGTCTCAAAAAATTAAATAAATAAACAAATAATTTAAGTACCAAGGGCGTCAGAAGGCGCTTATGGCCCGCAGCGTAGCCACGGGCTCTACATGACAAGAGCTATAAGGCTAGTTAGGCATAAAGTGGATACAAGATTTTATGTACAGACTGGTATATTTGCAGTTACAATTTGGCAACCTACGATGTTACTGCTTCTCAAACTGACAAACAAGACACTCATTTTTCACTAAATCCAATATTCTTTAACAATTGTTTTTCTGAAATTCAGATTGTACTTCTGTTAATAAATTATTCCTTTCGATCCATTTCCCCAACTGTGATCTAACAATGCCTTTTACTATTTTTCCACGTTGGGAAAAACACGCATTCTTGTTAGAATTTGTTATTTATGGGATTATGGTAAAGAATCAAATAACAAAGCGAATCCACGTCAACTCCCTTAAAGCTAACATTTTCTTGTAAACTTCTACAGCTTTGGAAATAATTATATCTGTAATCCTTGAAGTAACTATTAAATTTGTGTCTGAATCATTCTGAATTATATTTTCCTCAAAGTAATAAAAGACTAAGATCAGTCACCCTCTACCTGTGCTGAGATTAAAATTTAGCTTCCTTTGCTGTCTTAGTCTGCGTATGTGTATTTCCATTGTTTGTAAGTATAATGGCCAATCAGTTTCAGATTTATTAATTTTAATGTGTGGTATCTCTATCTACTTATTAAACAATCAATTTGTGTTTACTTTAATTTTCTGTAACGAAACTACATCATCTACGATTTCCGGTTTTTATTGCAAACGGTAGTTGTTGGAGTGTGTTCTAGTCTACCTTGTAAAGTTTTGCATGTACTCACAGTATATATATGTCGTATGAGTGCATCGGGATTACACAGAAACGGACTATTATTAATACAAAAAACTATTACCTATAAGTATATACAAACAATATATAAATAAAACAATGCATGTATGTATAAATAAATAAAACCGGATCTAACTATTAATGTTAATAAGGGCTGAAAATTATTCTAGTGAAAGGTTGCGTTGCAACCACTCTGTTGCGGAAGTTTTCATGTGAGTCTTCTAGAATGACTTCGAGTGCTTTTTCTGGGTAGTGCCTTATTATATGCTCCATGGTCTGTCTGGGGCACCGCAATGGTTGCATCTGGGAGAATTAATAAAGCTCCACTTGTGCATATTTGTTTAGGTCTTCCTTGTCTTGTACGAATCCTGTTCAAGCTGCACCATTGCTTACGTGGGAGAGAAAATCCTGGTACGCGTTCAGTAGCATTATGTACTAGGTGACCATTATTAACTGACTGTTGTCCATATTTCTTGAGCATTAAAATGGGTCGCCAGTATATAATACGGATGTCTAGATTTAAGACGAAGGCATTTTCTGATGATAGAATCAGCATTGGAATGGATGGGTAGTGTATTCACAATAAATTTATTTTTTGTTAAAAACGTAAATTAAAGGATTATCGTCAAGCAGATTAATTTTATAGTTTTTTTTCCAATTCAATATTGGTCAGAAATGGCATGAACAGAAGAGGTCCTAATAGCGAGTTCAAATCTAACTTATGACTGTTGTAAATTTTGAGCAATGTTTTCCTGTGAATTGTTTCAAAAGAACTTCGTAAAGCCAATTATACTATTTACTGTTAATAGGTGTTACATCACTTTCAATGTTTTTTTGCACGAACTTATCACAACATTTTCCGTTATTTCTAGAGATTTATCAAGTCAAGTAGCTCGACGTTTTAATAAATTACTTGACATGAAAACCAAGCTTTTTTAATAAAAAACTACTTGACGTGACTTCGTCTTGTATCATTGTTACTTGCCTTGCTATTTGATATTACTACTTCGTAACTAACCGATTATACACGAATGACGCACGAAATATTTTTCCAAAGTTAATCTCACTGGCTAAAAGGCTGATCTAATTGTTAAAAATCTTGAGAAAATTTTATTAGATGCCTTATGTGCCTTAGATCTTAGAAGGCGAATGATGACATTGGAGACTGCTTGTAAATTTAATGCGTAACTGAAAAGAAAGCAGAATACATGCACTGGAAAATCGGTTTTATTATTTTGTTTACAAACATTCATTTTGTTTTGCATTTTATATGTATTTCTGCACACTGTATGTATATATTAGAAGAACGTTGAATCCGCACTACCTTCTACTTTCAATAATAATAATAAATAAACAAAATCAGCTTGTTTGATAGAAAAGATTGGGTATTACAACAAAAAACCTTTCATTCAGTTTATCTACATCATTTTGCTTTCCATAAATTGTGTTTCCTATTTCTACTATATGATAGTACGTAGTACGTATAACCTACTTGCATAAAATTCCATAGCTATAAAAACATGTAGCTCTGTGGCTTCTAGACTCTCCATGAATTTTCTGGCCCTTTGTATTATATCAGTTCGGTCGCAATATTCGAAATCGTAATAAGCAATACGTCCATAATGTATTGCTTTAAAACTTTCGCTTTTATAACCGATATATTGCTATATTCCATGTTGTTATAATCAGGGCCGTATTAGTAATGAAGCATAACAAGCAATCGGTTATCACAGAAAATTTTTAGGGGCGGCAAATTTTGGGTCATTATTTTATTGTTATAGTAGCATCAATGCAAAACTATCGAGCAGTAAATAGTGTATTGCACACGACACCACATCAGTAAGGTAGCAACATAGAACCCATAGTTCGAAAAGTTTAGTGGGAAGCTTGGAAAACCTGAGTTCATATTCTGCTTAAAGTTTGGGAAGAAAGATACAACCAGTATTGATGATTCAATCTTTATACTTTTTAAATTTAAAATTCTTAATCGGAAACGAGAAAAGCTTTTATTTTATAAAGAACACGCCACGATAATATCATCAAATAGAGAAATGTATTTTAACGATTGATCTGCTCGAACCGGGGCCGTAGCTAAAGCATGTAAAAAGTTTCGCCCTTCCTGGAATAATTTGCATACATGTCCCCCTTCACCCTTTTCTTAATAATTAATTTTTAACCTAAGTGCTGAATGCGTATATACTTTCATCATTTTACAAATAAAAATCTTCAAAATAATTATCTTAAGTAAATTCAACAGCAGGCCGTACAGATTGTTGCAACTATTTTGGTGTCGGTTTTTACATAAACCAAAAATTCCTTGTACCTATTTGTATGTTTTATCGTTTTTGAAAAAAAAACAGTGTGTCTGACACATATTAACATAGGGAACATTTGTACCACTATTTTTTTTCCTAACTCCATGTGCGTATGAAACAGAAATTATTTAAAATTGTGTTTGTATCCGTTTCCCCATGCTATTATAATAAAACAGTAGATATAAATTATTTGCACATTTGTGTTAAACACACATAAATGACGTCGAGAGAAAGATCCCTAGCCCAAACTGTAGGGTAACACCAATGGTCAATTTTCCTAAGGATCAACGACAACTGTGCATGGCTTATGCTGCTTAGCGATACATTTGTTAAATTTGTATTTTCGCACGCATAAAATGCTTAAGTTTTTATCGATATAGATTACTCCGTTTTGGCTATATTATAATGCATAATTCGTTTCCGTTAAGAAGGTAGTTTCAGTTTTAGTTATGACGAAAGTTGAAGCTTGATTCTCAAAACAGCTATTTTGTTAGATTTAGGAGTTCATTTTTAATGTACAATTATTACTAAGAGTCTCTATAGATACTCATAGGAATCGTGTTAGAAGCTATTTATAATAATAAACTATTTTTGGTAGTAGAAAAATGAGGAAGTATTAGAACATTGACCAGAATTTTTTTTCTATTACTGCTAAATAATTACGGAATTTCCGAAATACCAACATAGGTATCCATAATCAATAATGGTTAGTTCATTTTGTTATGAATCAAAATGAATTTGCTCTGTAAGCGAAACCGAAATGTGAGTAATCGATAAATATTGTGAGCAGAACGATGGGTCTGACATTGTATCGATTATAACCAGCGCCGGATTAAAGAAAGTTTTTGTTAGAAACAGTGCGATTTTTTCCTGCCCCAAAGCTACCTATGTAGAAGATACTTTTAGATCACAATATATTTTGTTGCATCCCTGAACACATATTTTCATTAGGAAATTATAGTTCACAGTCCTTTTTTAAGTGATACGGACGAGATAATTAAAAAAAAACGGAATTTGGACGGTGTATCTGTAAATATAACAATAACAACAAGAATGTATTTATCAATAGCAATTATTACAAATTGCACTTGAGAACGATTCTTTTCAAGTTTTAAAAAATTATAAAAAACGTTTACAGACTATCATTATCGCAAGACCGTACAAGCTTTTTGGACTGTTTTCTGTTGAACTTGATTTGCTGAATAATATAAATGTTGATAACTTACTCACTTAATTTGCAAGATTTTTCATAGTTTTTTTTGTTACTGAAGGGTGTGTATTTTAAGTTTATTTTTAAGAATTAATTTTCTGGGTTTTGTTTTTTTATTTTCTACATATTTTAAATTTGTTTTTGAAGTTCTCGTTTTAATAAACTACCCTAAGTTTGTTTTTTATAATTATATATTTTGCGTCTGTTCCAAGGTTTTTGTTTTGTGGTAAACAAATAAATACTTATTTATTAAAACGTTTGCTTTATTTCATTCCATATAAGACACAAAATTAGTTCACTTATAAAAGCTTTGGGGCAGGAAAAAATCGCACTGTTTCTAACAAAAACTTTCTTTAATCCGGCGCTGGTTATAATCGATATATACTGCCGTTTGTTTGTAGTTTTTACTTTTATATTAAATTTTTTTTACAAATTTCTTACGTATCAGAATTTAGTTTTGTATATAATGCAATGCTCATTGTCATTTCTTGCTACTACCTATACATCATATAAAATTGGTGAAGAATCAGTACTAGTCTTGGAAAACTACTTTTAATTTTTCAATTATTACTTGAAATATAACTATTTGACTTGAGATTCGACTGCTATTATTTGACTTCAACTTAACTTGATTTGAAGTCAAGTCAAGTAACGTGAATATCAAGTCAAGCCGTGAATTCATAGTTCTTTCACAATTGTCTTTACTGGAATTAAGATTGTGCTTCTGTTAACAAATTCTTCTTTTCGATCCATTTTCCCAACGCTGTCTAACAATGCATTCTACTTACTATGTGTCCACGTTGGTGAAAACGTGCCTTATTATACTTCTTCATTATGGGATTATAGGAAAGAATCGAATAACACATATCGGTACGTATCTTAATACCATCGATGCTGCTCATCATGGTTTTCGTAAACGAATCCACGTCAACTACCTTAACGAAAAAAACTTTGTTGTAAACTGCGACACCCTTGGAATTAATAATTATATTTGCAATTTTTGACGTAGCTAACTACTATTAAATTTATCTGAATTAAATTTTTCTTAAACTAATACACGACTGAAATTCAGTCTCCTTCCACCTCTCCAGAAAATACAATTTCGGTAGCTTTCCTTGCTGTTTTAGTCTGAATAGTTTAAGGGTCAATCAATTTCCTACTTATTAATTTTACTATGTGGTATCCCTATCTATCCATTAAACAATGAATTCGCGTTTGCTTTAATTTCCCGTAACGAAGGGATGTAACATCATCTAAGATTTCCTGTATTTTACTGCAAATAGTATCTGTTCGACTGTGCTCTAGTTTATCTTGTAATTTTTTCAGCACACAGTGAGTTGGTTTTTTTCGTTGAAAACGTTCATGATTTTAGTGTCACGAAATACCCACAAAAAGGTTTAATTGTGCAATTGTTGGTACACTTTATTCTTGTCGCTGACCGTCAGTTTCCGTTTATATTGGCGGGGCTTTTGAAGAACGAATACATACTTCAGTAATTTGTACCATTGATGTAATGGTAGCAACAGTGGGTTTTGTCCTAGAAAAGCTCCCATCTGGGCACATGACATTTCTGGTCGTCAGCCATGTGTTTCCAGCAAAGCGTGGAAGCTCAGCCGGCGCAATCCCAGCGATGGGTGCCCATTTTTCAGCCTCCATTTATTCCCATATAAGGCCGGCAATAAAGCGCGTTTTAATACCCTTTTTACCAATATTCCGCATGTAGCGAGGCAGTACCGCGCGAGTACCTCCCATCGTCGGCGAGGGTACCCGCGGCCCACGGCGGGAAGTCCCTCCTCCTGCAGCATGCACTTGGTGCACGGAAGGCAGTATTGGCGCGCGCGGCCGCAAAAAGTGCAACAAGGCGCCGGCGACGCCATCAAAACTGCCTTCCCCCAGTACAATAGGACATATGAGTGGCCCCGACCAATGGTACGGGGGATCACTTTACAACCAGTTGCAAAATTATTTTTTTCCTCAATTGAAATTGTTATGCTTCATAATTCAGTTTGAATGCAGTTTTCATGGTGCTAGTACAGTTCGTGTGAAATTAGGGCTCGGCCGCCGCTGGGACGTGGCTCGCGGAAATCCGGAAGTCGCCATGGGACTTGGGAAAGCTGCTCAGTGCCTCTGGTAACCGCTAAGGACTTGCTCGCGACCGAGATGGATATTCGGCCGATTTTCGGAGGTTACCCTTTTCAAGGTAAGGCAGCCACCAGGGCCCGCTCTGATGTGTTGCGCGCCGCGGGCTGTTTGTGTCTGAGCCGCGGAAGACGTTACGAAATTCAGCTCTGTTATTAATATCGCAATAAATAAAAGTCTCTAAGCTCAGTTGTGCAATTTCCCTAATTAAAATAGTCGAAAGGAACCGCTGCTTCTAAACGAATGCTCTTTGATTAATAACGACCAAAACGTATGTCTATGAAATATTAGCCTACGCAAAATCAATGTGTCCAGTTCTTGAACTGTTGAAAACTGAAGAAAAGAAACAAATTAATCTGAATATAAATTAGAAATTAACGTTTACGAAACGGCCTTAAATCGATCCTTCCTATTTTATCAAAATTGATTTATATTGCCTATAGCGATTAATCTAACAGCGAATAACTTTCATTTTTGGAATCTATTCAAAAGCCACTTAATAATAATTTAAATTGCTGGTAATGTTTTAACGAATTAAACCATACACAAACCCAATACATCTGTGCTGATAAAACAATGTAGGTTCGTAATTATGCAGGTTTCTAATTACCATCATAAGAAGAAACAAACCAAAACCTATAATAGTGCTAAAGCTGAAAATACAGCTGAAAATAGAGCAGCTGCGAAACGACTTCAAACGCAACGATTTCACGAATTTTTAGAGGAAATCTAAAAGAATCTTATACAAGTCAATTATTCACGAAACAAATTGCATAAATCCTCAATGATTGGATTAGGTTCCGACAGTTCCGTGCACTGACGAAGCGCGTGTTTCAAACACCATTTTCCTTCAGGATGACGCACCGTACCAGATTTACATCCCAATAAAAATCTGTTACTCCACACGTTTGCAACAAGCGCCATTATCTCCTGCCATGGTCAGTGTATTCCGCGGATCTCAATTCGACCTAGTTTTGACTGTGGAGCTTAATAAGTTGCATCTACGCCATCAAGCCAATTGTTTAGCATAAATACTGCAAGACAAATGGCATAGGTACCTGTTTAATGTTTACATTAAACTCCATTGTTGTACAAATATTAATGTTTTTAATGTTTTCTCTGTATTTTTATTTGAAACCACTTTAAGTACTGGTGATAAATAACCCTTCACTTTAAATTCAACTGGAAAAGTTGATAATACTCCAAATCATTAAATCATACAGCATAACAATGCACGTAGCGCCACCTAGCGGCAATATTTCAACATTTAAATTCAAATTCCTAGTTGTATACCTAAGTAGCTGCAAAAATTTGTGTAGCCCCATGCCGTTACAGGTTAATAATTGATAGAATCACAATTGATCGAAAAAAAAATATTGTCGAAACCACAATTTATCGAAGCGAAACGGCATTTCGGAGGTGTGTAGAAAATTGATAGTGGTGCTGTAGTTTCAAGAAATTGTTTTTCGACCAATCGTTTGGACCAGTTGTGTTTTATCAATTATTGTATTTTTGTCCACTTCCTAAACACTGCGCCGTTTCTATAAACTGTGGTTAAATTATTTCTAGAGCAGTTGTGTCTGGATACCTCGTAAACGGCGTTCTGGTAAATTCTGTCCTAGATAAATGTCTTTTTTGATGAATCTTAATTGAACGGTTCTGTTCGATCAATTATTGTAGTTCGATCAACGTTCTGCACACCCCATAAACGTTGCGCCGTTACCATAAATTGTTTCTAGAACAATTTTCCATACATTTTCTGCACACCTCCTAAACGCCGCTCCGGTAAATTGTGGTTTCCATAGATTGTTTTTCGACCAATAATTAATTGTAATCGATCAAATGTAATTCCATCTAACGTCAAAATTGTTTTCAACGAATTGTGCTTTGAGCAATTATCTACACATCGCCTAAACGTCGTTTCGATAAGTTGTGCATTCAATAAGTTGTTTTTGATCAATGGTGTTTGCAAAATTTCGCTCGATCAATTGTGTTTCAATTAATTTTCTGCACTATTTCTAAACCCCGTTTAAGTGAATTATGGGTTCGCTAAATTGTTTTCTTGATCAACTGCATTCCATCAATTTCGTTCGATGAATTGTGTTTCGATCAATTATTTGCACACCACATGAACGTTACGTCGTTTTGATAAATTGTGGTTTTGATACATTGCTTCTATAATAGCTTTTGATACGTTTTCTAGACACCTAATCGTCGCTCCGATAAATTACGGTATTGATAAACTATTTCTCGATCAATGGTGTTAGATCGATTGTCTTCGATCAATTATGTTTTGACAAATGTCCTGCACATCTTCTAAACTCTGTTCCGGTAAACTGCGGTTTCGATAATCCATCAATTGCGTTTCGAATTAAAGTCGAAATTGTTTTTAATGAATTGTGGTTTAACCAATTATCTGAACATTTAAACCCGTTTCAGTAAGTTGTGGCTTCGATAAATTGTTCCTGTAACAGTTTTCCATCAATTTTCCCAAACGCTATATCGATAAATTGTGGTTTCGATAAATTTGTTTTTCGCTCAATTGTAGTCTAACAATTATGTTCCATCAATTGCTTTTCGAACCATTTTCTGCAAACATCCTGAACACCGTTTCCGTAAACTGGATTTTCGATTAATCATGTTAGACTAATTGTGTTTGATCAGTTACGTTTCGATATACTTTTTACACATCTTCTACACCCCGTTCTAGTAAGTTGTGGTTTCGATAAATTGTTTGTCGATTAAGGGTGTTCGTCTAATTGTATTTCGATCTAATGTCGAAATTGTTTTCGATGAACTGTGCTATGACCAATTATCTGGACGCCGTCTCAGTAAGTTGTGGTAAATTGTGGTTTCGATTGATCGTAATCGATCAATTGTGTTTGTTCAATTGTGCTTCGGTCAGTCTTCTGTATACCTGCTAAACTCCATTCCGATATATTGTGGTATCGATAAATTGTGGTTTCAATATTTTTCTTCGCTCAACTGTATTCGACCAATTGTATTTGACCATTTCTGTTCCATCAGTTTTCTGCACACCCCCTCTAAATTATTTGAATTATTCGATGAATGGTGTTCAACCAATTGTATTCGATCAGTTGTGTTTTGATACATTTTCTGCGCACTTCCCCAACGCGGGTCCGATAAATTGTGGTTTCAATTAATCCTTGTTCGAGCAATTGTTTTTTCGCGCACGTGTTCGATCAATTGCGTTAAATCAATCTTCAATCAATTCTGTCCGATTCACTGTGTTTCTATAGTTTTTCTTTGCATCTTCTAAACGTCGTTCTGAAAAATTGTGGTTTCGATAAAAGCTTTTTCAATAATATTGTGTTCGATCAACAGTGTTTTAATTTTTATGCACGCTGTATCAATCGAAAAGTCTATTAAAGTGGAACATTATAGCTCCGAGAATTTAAGCAAAGATCTGTAATTTAACATTACTGATAGTTTTTAGTTTCAGAATATTTCTTGCTATCTTCTCTCTACAACTAATTGTTTATATTATAAATGCATCTGCACATAACACTGTGACATACTTTAATCAGGAATTTATCACCACAAAAGGCATAGTCAGACAAATACTATAAAATGGGAAACTAACAAGAAGACTGTTACTTTAAGACATTACACTTACCAATCATCTTCTGGCCTTGAAGATACTAATAATTAGAATGATATAAGCTGCAATTATTATATTTAACTCTTCTGTATTAAAACAAACCTTAACAATAATTACTACAGTTCTCAGTTATATCATTTCTATTATTAGTTCTTATTCTTCTTCTTCTTTCTAGGCCCCCCCTTTGATTCTCCAACACTCTCTATTCTGTGCTGTGTCCATCCATCTCAATCCTGCAACCTTTTAATGTCGTCGTACCAGCGTGCACTTGGTCTTCCTCTATTTCTTACTCCCTGTCCATGGCCTCCAGCGTATAATTACAGCGTTCCACCTATTATCGGTTAATCGTGCTACATGACCTGCGTAGCTCCATTTCAATTGTGTATTCTGTTTATTATGTCTGTAATTCTGGTTCTTTGTCGTATCCAACTATTCCTTTTCCTGTCTCTAAGGGTGATACCAATCATCGGCCTCTCCATGGCTCTCTGTGTAACCTCCAGCTTTGTGACTATATGTTTAGTAAGCGTCCATGTTTGTGCACCATACGTTAATATAGGAGTATGCATTGGTCGAATATTCGTGATTTTATATATTGGGGGATTTTTTTGTTCTTTAAGATCTTTGATAGCTTACTAAATGCTGCCCAACCTAAACGCCTTCTTCTTCCCACTTCTATGTCCTTATTTTCTTTGCTCATTTGTATTATTTGACCAAGGTATATATATATTGCTGTACATTGTCTATAACCGTGTTGTTTACTGTTATATGTGTTACCTGTGGACACATTATTTTGGTTTTGTCTAAATTCATTTTAAGTCCTATATTCTCGATGCTTGTTCTAGTTGTGTTATCATCTCTTGTAGGTCTTCTGTATTGTCTGCGATTAAGACTATGTCGTCTGCAAATCTGAGGTGATTAGTTCTTATTAGTATTGTTTATTTACATTAGTGTCGAAATTTCACTTTGTAGCCATGTAACAACTCTGGCCAATACGAGAAAAAAATTAAAACAGGTTTCAAAGAGAGTAACTGGGAGGGGGGGGTATAGTTAAGTTGACCATAGGCGTAGCCTAGGACATCACTTTGGGTGAGGAGAGGGCAAAATAAAAAGTCTACCTTGCAAAAGAAAGCTGTACTTCCACGTCAAAGCAAAAGTTTGAAGCCATGGGAGGCTGTTGCCTCTTCCTATCTTTACCCTTCTCAAGTTACGCCTATGAAGTTGATTAACTGACTACTAGATATTTGAATGGAAAGTTTAACCATGACCTTTCTGACAGCAACAGAGAATTAGTGAAAGCTCCTAAATAAAACTAAAATACTTTTTTGTTTTAAGTCATAGGTATTGTTAAGTCACCCAGTATATGACGATATCTAAATTCAGTAAATGGTCAGAATATCTGCATGCGTCCTCTCATTTCTTCATATTTTTGTCGTTTTTACTATGCAGCTGTCAGTACTTGAAAATACTGTTCTTCTATCTGTTGAGAAATATCCATTTAAAAATGCCGTAAGCATTATTCTCCAGCACTCTAGTTAGCAGCAACTTGGTGATTGTGAGGATGTCCGATTATTTATACTAGAAAATTGTCAATAAAGCGAATAGGTAGCCAGTTGCCAAACATATCGTTCATGCCATGTTGATAAGGTGGATAAGATCGTTCTCGAGATAGGCCAACAGTGATCTGTGAGCGCTCATAGGGAAAATTTAAAAAAATTGGGCTCCAACAGCTCTTAAGCTGGCGGCACCTAATTTTCAAAAAAAATAAAAGGTATTTTACGTAGACATACTATTTAGAGAGCGGATCCATCATAAAGAGATTTGAATCATGTGAATATAAGAACAATAAGATCTTATTCCCTAGAGGAAATGTATAGAAATAGAGCTGCCCAATATATTACCGGTGGAGAAAAGTAGACACAGTAATGAACAAAACTTAGAAGGGGTCAAGCTGATCTAGAGTCTCATGGAGATAACGAGAAAAAAGTTGAAAACTAGTGGATTCGAATAAGGTGGTCTCAAGGAAGCATTTACGGGTGTCTCCACTGGCATTTACGAAGAACCACAGCTCGAGAAGAAGTCGTTTTCAATTTTTGCTACAATGGAACCGATTTACCACAACAGAGCCATTGGAAGTGTGGTCAGTAAGTATATCACCAATAAAATCATTTGGGCTAGGTTTACTCTTAACTGATAAACATTCAGCTTGCATACTGCAGTGGTACCGCAATCGATTGTATGCTTAAGCTAAGGACCTGAGCTATCAGTTACATACTATGTAAAATAATGTCTCAGTGGATTTACGAATTCCCCGTAATTCTTCGTACAAATTTGGATGCAAAATCATATGCTTGAATCTTTTCAGTCTTCTTGACGCTTCTTCCAGTTAATTATGATTAATAGTTCATTTGGGCATGTTATTAGTTTAGCTCTGCATTCACTGCTAACAGCTCTAGTTCTTCTCGAGCTGTTGGTATGTTTAAGTCAGAATGCAATACTATTTAGTATATACCATCGAGCTCGGAAAACCTTATTTTGGAATAACTTTAGTATATCCATGTTTAAGGTACTAGCTGATGGCAGCAAGTTTTGCTATAGCCGAATCTCAATGTCTTTCTGTCTACAGAGAGCATCATTTACTTTGTGCGTTCACAGTCTTTTTGATATTCTATGTTCAAACATTTGTTTCTTTGTCAATTCTCTGTCAGTTCCAATACTCGTTTAGGTATTTCTTCATAGGGCCATTTTTTCCACGTAAAGTGCTATAATATCTCGTTTTTGTTCTCTATAAGGTCCCGGGTGGTGTAGCTTGAACAAGCGTCCAAATTCGATCAGTAGAGTTAAGCAACGCTCTTTCTGGTCAGAACTTGGATGGGAGTTCCACGGCTGCTTCTCTCGGCGCCTCGTGATACGGCTGTCACGCAGATAGTTGGTCCCGGATGTCATAATAACTTCATGACAGTCGTTAGCAGGGTTGGAAGTACCCATAAAATGTACAGCGACGCCTATAATTGGTCTAACGGCTGTTGGCTGAGTACCAAATAAAATAAAATAAAAAATAAAAAAATAAAATAGTGATGCCGTTGGCTTTTATAATTTCTCGTACTTTATGTATTTATTTCCTACTTTATCTATGTTTGATATTTCTGCATATTTCTGCGTTTCGTTGTAAATGTCTTAGTACTATAAACTACTGTTAGTTATTTTGAAATTTATTTCATGTTATTGTTACTAAATTGCAAAAGTACAATTTTTTACTGAAAACTTTACTTTAATAGCGCTAAAATATGGATTTGTGATGTAAGTGTGTTATGTAATCTTCCACTTTCCACACTTCTATATGTAGATAGTGCACACTCTATATGTAGATAGTGCACACTGCATAGACATATCATACACACATAATAATAAAGCGACAAAAGCAAAATACGGTAATCTCAAACGCACTCTGTATATACTTTTCTTTCTATGTTTGGTTATATATTTTCAACAAATATTAAATTCAGTGTGCATATATGTTCTTTCTTCTTTGTGCTATTCTCTTCTATATTTTTGTGCCACCTCTTGCACGTCTTTCAAAAGCTACTAATATTTATTCCACAGTTTACGTATTTTCACAGTCAGTCTCCATTTCTTGCATTGTACTAAACTAGACCATACTGGTACTATTATACGAAACACTCCTAATTTATCTACAAATGGGTAAGATAGAAATATTCTTATATACATGTATTACATATAAGCACATCATTTTCACAGCTCGTGTGATTCATTTTAAATCATTTTCAAGATGTGTTGAAAGTTTAACAATTTTAGAAAACACTATTCATATAAAGCAATGTTGTGCTGTGTATACTTTAAAGTGTAAAATATAATAGAAAGTCATACCTAATAATATGTAGCTTCAATCAAACATGTGACTTCGCTCTAATCAATGTTCACAACAATTTTCCGTCTTGCACATGTTTGCAATTAATCTGTTTTCATATCACACTCATTTTTGGTAAGAAGTAGAACATTACCTAGTACTTATAGAAACATTGTACTTTAAAATTATTAATCCTCTTACAGGTACTGAAAATTATTTAAAATATACCAAAATGTCTACTTTAAAGATACAAGCGGTTTTCTTTCTTTAATCAATAAACCTTGCCAAGTGCTGAAAATGGTGTATCTACCCTTTCCGCGCCTTTGTTTTCAAATCTTGTGTTTCTGATTCTGTTAAGTCTCTTTCAACTGCTTCCAACATCTTCCTTTCACTTACGATTCGTCTGTTATCATACAGGCTCTTCCTTAGAATCCCTGTTGGTGCTCTTACAGCCTACATTTTTATGACCTTTGGCTTTTGCACCGTGTACTTCCAAATAAATTTTAACTTTTTGGTTCGTCCTCCTCAGCCTCAGCCTGTAACTTCTTCCTTAGGTCCTAGTAGGCGCATCAGGATCTTTCGTTCTTAACACACTTCTGTGCAGCAATCTCCACTTCATCAATTTACATGAATAGAAGACACACATCGTTGGAATGGTAACAAATAAAAATCAAATTCATGAATTTTTCCTTTATAGACTATACTTTTGCGCAGGCTTGTATTATCCTAATACAGCACTACCTTCTTCTTCGATTATTTAGGCCTTTTAGTTAAAACGTTTTGGTATAATTGTTTTAATAAGTTGGCATAGTATTCTTCAGGACGATTTTACCCTTTGATGGGTATTTTATCAATAATATTTCTTTAACGTCTCAAGATACAGAAGCCAGTACACTTATCGCTTTTCCTCCTATGACTGTTCTGTTCCAAGTTTCGTGTGAGAAAATTAGTTCGGCTGGTATTAAAATGCTTCAGATGGTTCGCATACAAATAAGCCTTCAGTCGTAAATGCTGGCTCAAATTGGCGAAAAGTTTTCATATCAAGGTATTTCTGCAAAATATTAAATACTCACTATTTTGAGTTACCAACAGTTTCAGCTATCTTCTTCAATTTCAGTCAACGCTTGCTGATTACACTATTGTGCACTTTTGGAATCATTTATGGCGGAGTAGTATTTTTCGGGCTTCCGCTGCTAGGATCGTCGTCGACGTGTTAACGACCAGATTTAAATTCACTGGTCCACTTATTAGATACTGCTGAAAATGGAGAAGCAGCATCCCTCTTGCTGATAAACCCTTTTTAATAAATTACATTATATTATTGGTATAGCACCTACGACGCTTTTTAGAGAAACAGTGGCAATAAAAAGTGTCCCTTTCGGGTCTACCTTTAATTTCGTCACTTCTCTTTAGTACGGCTCTGAAAACAGTAGCATTGAGCTAACAATATCAGCCACAGCAAGGTAGTAATTTTCCTCTGCTGCCACAATTTTGAATCTTTGTGATTAATATGTGTTCTTCCCTCAACCGTGTGTTCCATTCATAGCCCCAATTTCTTCTACTAACTGGACGCTTAAGGGAGCACACGAACATAACCTAAAAACAGTTCCTTCAAACTCGGCACTTTCCGTCTAGCTCGAGCAGCACCGAGCGGCTACATGAAAATTTTCATATCCTCCGCACTGTTTACAAAATAACATAATTAATAACGGCCGACGCGTTCATCTATCACTCACGTCGGGCCTCGAGGCGAAATCGCCAATCTCGCAACAAATTATAGTAGTCGGGATTCGACATGGACTTCCAAATTACTCAAGCCCACCCCTGCAAATGTGATTAAATAATCATTAAGCCGCTCGTGAGCGTCCTCGCGGACCGTTTTCTGGTGAATAGATTTTTTGCTCCGCTGGCCGCTCCTCGGAACGCTCTGGTTGTTATTAAACAGCGGATTAAGAGGCGCGAATTAAATCGCAAACTGGCCGCGGATGCAAATCCGGACGATTCTTCGCGCCGCGAATTATAACGCCAGATGTTACTTTTATAGTTTTTTCAGGAGAAGAAACAGTATCTAGCTCTAGCAAGTTTCAAGTCAAAAGGTAGGTAGGCGTTTGGGGCTAAGTCTACCGAATAAGGTGATAGATTCAATATTTTGTAGGCGGTTTGGTGAATGGCAGCTAGAAACAGTCATATACTGAGGTGCATTTGGAAATCGTACGCATCTTCTATTTCCTATTTAACAACTAACAATTTATTTTCTACTTCGTTCTTGAAACACTATCTCTCAAGCCCTTCATTGCACACGTTATTTGTCTGAGTTAACAAAGATTTTCACTAACTTGGTTTCGAAATCGTGTAATTCACTGTGACTGCTTTTTCCCAGTGTGTGACAAAAATACAAAGTCATATTTACTTTACAAGGCAAACTAGTCTGGAGTCTGGAACGAGTCTGAATGGTGATATATCAACTTTTTGAATTTTTTGGTGGATATTTTTTCCTGGTTATTCTTCGTTATCAGCTTGCCACCATTGTCATATAGTTTTTGGCTAAGTATAGCTCAAAAATCCCTCTATAGGTCTTGCCTGGGGAACATTAGGTGGGCTATCCGCTTTCGGTACGAAAAAGATATTACCTATTTGCTTCCAATCAGTCTCGCCTGAACTTCGTCCAAGATGGTGTTGTTTAAAATTATATTGTTATTATAGAAGACAGACATAAAGACAGTTGTTATTATTATTATAGTATTATTTTGGAAGGGGTCTTTACGCACAAAAAACACCAACTCAAGAAACTGCGCACCACATGAGAACTTTATCAGAAAATTTGACTGTTTTCTTATATTTTACGTTTTCAGGAGAAGTACTAAAATTATCTATATAAAAACCGGTTTAACATTTAATCTTTGTTGTTTGACATGTAAATCGTCAAGGTTTACTATATTGTTTTACCACCAATATCTTTGAATTCGATAGAAGGCTCTTACTTGAGGTAGGCCTAAAACTAACTCACCCAGATAAGTTTTCTAACTATACTGTTAGACTTAGATTGAATGTTAACTGCTGTGGTGAGAGCTAAGATCCTAACCGTAATGCTGATTTGATAGGTTCTGTGTCGGTAAGCTAGATAACTGCATTATGGTTTTTTGTATTATCATCACAAATCATTAAACTTTTATAGATACCTTACGCACATGTTAGCTTTTGTCGACGTTTACATCGCCTCTGGTGTTTGGAAGCGTAATTGAACCAACGAGGTGCAATTTTGAAATTTATAAAGAACAATGTATTACACAATTGTTGCTAATACTTAATGCTATGGTCAAACTCAAAATTGGTACCCGATGAAGATACAGATGCTTGGATTTAATATGAAACAATTCCTAAATAATCATTTAAAAATACCAGCAATTATAGATAATAGGAAAATATGAATATCGAAAAGTGTATTAATGTATAGAGATTATAAATTCATATGGAGTCACAGGCTAAAAGTTAAATGTTAGAAGTTAAGCAATGCTATGATGTAATGGTCGTCTTCTGTGGGGCTGATGAATATAGTGAAACCAAAGGGTATATACTCTTTAGTAAAATGGTAAAGAATTTGCTTTACGAGTACGCCGTGGAGTCTACATATGATTGACAGACCTATGCTGCTGCTTAGGTGATGCAGGTTTTCCAAAAATACCTTGTAACAGCGAGGTACACCTAGATATACAATCAAACCAGAAGTCAGCAAGAACTCTTAAACTCAAACGAGGTTACAGACAAAAATTAACTAATGTTTTAGACCGTTGATGCCGTTTAGCAGACTTCAGCAGAGTCCCGTCAAAAGTGACAGCATTTAAATCGCGCAGGTGCAGGCCATAAAAAATATAGAGCTTTAATAAAAAGCGCTGCTGCCGCCATCTGTGGATGGGAAGCGAAATGTACAGCATAGACATGAACTACAACCAAGCCCTTCCATTTAGCTGAAACATCTTTAAAAGTATAATTATTTGTGATTATCACTTTAAAATCTGTCTACAAAAATTAAGTACATTTTGTGACAATATATACGAATGATATGCTAGATATGATCCAATGCCTTTAAACAAACTAGAGTAATTTTGACGTGTACATATTATACCAATTATTATTAAACCGCTTTAAATATTACTATTGAAAATTATTGGGTATATTTTACAAGTAATTATCTGCAACATTTAAGTTCTCAATATTTTTCAATTAAATTAATCTGCATGCGAGAGGATATGGTTATAATTATGTACTTACTTATACAGCAAGTGATTATAGGTCTAGAGTGCATTGGAGATTCTAGTATTTTTGCTTTTACTGCTCAATACAATGCGTGTATGCTATATCTATGCAGTATTCACTACATAAACAGAGAAGTATGAAAGCTTGCGCCACAAGTCAACATTTTAGCGTTATGAAAGCAAAATATTCTTGAAATTGCGTAACATGTTAAAATGGCTGACAGTCGTTTATAGTACTAAAAAACTTAGAATCAAGCGGCAAAGGATTTTTTTTTTCAATGCACTCTGAACCTACAATCATTTATAATCACTCTGTATATGTGGCAACGGCACAGCGATGTCATGCATTCCAAAAATTTCAACAGTCGAGGTGGCTCTATTATCTTTGCAGACATAAAAAGGGTTTTTCGTCGTTGAAGCTCTCAGTTCTTCCACATGTAGGATGTTGGTGCCGATAAACGTTGCATTTTCAATTTATTGTATTGATTTTGTTACTTGCAGTAAACGGCAGCTCGCTATACAGAGGCAAGTAGCGATGGCTCTATCATAATAAACCAGTCATTCAAGATTTCTTTTTTATCCACACAAAATTGCACTCATTTTTTATCTTCTTTTCCATAAAGCTTAAACAAAGCACGAGTAATTTTTGTATCATGGATATAAACTGTACGATAAATGCTGCTTGCTTTTTTTGACACATGTGAACCAAATCGAAGAGGCACAAAGCTTTTCAACAATGTATAGATCACGGCGGGGGTTAATAAGCATGAAGTAGGCCAAAATATAAGAATATTTTAAGATTCAATGGAAGCCTCGTTGGCGTAGGCACTCGAGCAGTTTGGCCGCAGCTGACAAAGCGTGTGTCAAGTTACTAATATGGAAGCTTACACAATTTTTGCACATATGGTGGGAGATTTAATCGAGTTCAGATGAAGAAACGCTGAGCTGCATATCTGGAACTTCGTGTGTACAATTGCGAGAGAAAGAACGTTGAACGTTCGTATTTTTGCAAAATAATTACGATTGCCATTTTATTGCGCTCATTATTTACTGCTAAATGGAATTCTTGCACTCTTAATAAAACCAGCTTAAATACGTTCTTCAAAAACCATACCATTGTTTTTTCTTAAAGTATTAAGAAGTAATTGGCATATTTAATAGCGAATCTACTGAAAACAACGGAAACTCTCGTTGTGTGTGAGTTTGTGACTATTCCACAGGTAAAAAATGTATAAACAACAGAAATATTCTAAACACCATTGGTATATAGTTTCAAAATGCAAAAATCCAATTTTTTTGTTTTAACATGAAATGTATCAAATTTGTCTTTGATAAATTTTTTTCTATAAAACTCTTAACCATTTCAAGTACATTTGAAATAAGATACGTAAAACACATATGAATTTTTGTATCTTAAAGAATAGATGCACTTTTTTGACCGAATTATACGAAACATGAAAGAGATATATTAGATTCAATTCACCATCTTCTATTAACCTGTAAAGTTTGATAATATTTTTACTAATGCCAGTTACGACATATGCGAAATATTTAAATCTCGGGATATCGGATTCTATCTTTGTCTGTGACAGGGTGGAAACCGCATTTAACGTTCGGTTGGCTCCACCACCAAAATTCTCCAAGAGCCGTCACTGTTTGCAGTTACTAGAATTTTTTTCTTTTGTTCATACTTCATAACCAACTGCAACTGCATCGTAATTCTGAAATTCTGACCCGACGTCCAGTTGGATGGCCATCTTAACAATGTGGTAGCACCACATCTTCTTCGTAAGTATTTTGCCTCATATCTGTTCTCTAATAAAATTGTGTAGTTTTGAAATTAACGTGGTGTAGTAACTGTCTATGTTCATTTCTCAACAAATAATGGTTCTTTCGCATTCCTAAAAATCATGGCCAAGCTTTCCTACCGGTCTTTAATCAAAATCCGTGTATCTTCGTCGGTGTTTTGCCACCTACGCACTCAATAATTCGAAAAGATCCACCCAGCTTTGCTTTATAACTTTAAACACTTAGATAAAGTTGTTATATTTTTTATTATACTTAGCCTTGGAACTCAACAGCTGAATATGTTTCCAAAATGACGTCAAAATACTTCAAACCTATATTGTCTCGTAATAAATAAATATTTCATGTCCATTACTTGTTTTCTAAATTATCACTCTGCTGCCCAATCAATATACAAATAGTACTCTGTTTAGCCCGAAAGCACTTTGTAAAGCTCATATATATGAGCACTATTCGTTGAATCTTGCGAGGGCTGAACAACGACCCCTCTATCCATACAAATATAGAAAATAGTTAACTAAAGTTCAATGTAGATTGCGTATATGTGTGTACAAGGAAGCTCGCAGATTATTTTCTGCACCTTGTGCAGCTCAAGATATGGTAATCCATTGTTGCCATACATTTTACACTATTAACTTGCATGTTATCGGCATATCTATATGGATCTTAGACTTCAGTCGAAGTATGGAAAAGTACTCGAATAGGTTTTTGTTCTTTGGTGATTCATTTTTCAGAGCTTTCCGTTATGTATATTTACGGTGTATCAAATAACATAAAATTGATACATGAATGCTAAATAATGTGAAATAACAAGAAAACTTTAAAAAGTCTGAAAAATAATTTTTGTTTTCCTGGTAAAAATATTCTTTTGTTACTTGATTGAAGTATTAATACTAAATTTTAAATTGTGCGACCCAAAAGTCACAAACCCGAGTATCTTCGACGCTCTATATCATGAAATCTATGAAAATTAATTCAGAATGTGAGTATGGTATTACAGCAGTATAAACCTTAATACTTGTATATTTTCAAACTAGTGTACCATAGCAAACATAAGTGTTTAAAATAAAAATTAAATGTCCCAAGAGCAGTTTAAACTTTACCTACCTACATTAATAATGAAATAAAGACATTTGTCAGATGCTTTGGGCAAATGGACGAGTTACAAGAGTAACGAGACGGGTCTATATGAAAAATCGATACCCCGCATAGAATTGCTCAGCCAAAGTACAAACGAAGGAACCAAACATGAAAGAGCAAATCGCACATTCGCTAAGATAGGTAGCATACAACTCGCTAAAAGAAAAAAGATTACTTCGCTAGAGGTATTCAAGAAACGCATTACAATGTCTCAGACTGAATACTCTAGACCAAACTGTCAAAGAAATTCTGCATGTTACTTCCTGTATTAATGCCTAAAAATAGCTGTATATAACTGTAGCAACCTTTTCCAAGTATTAGAAACTAGAGAAGAATCGCTTCTAGGATGGATCTTGTGGTAGAAAACGTTTTCCTATTTTAAACGCTGAAATAATCTCAGCGACTATGAAAATGGTGACTATTGACGTCCGAAAAAAGTACATGATGTTAATGTTACATACAAATATTGAAATGCTGCAATGACACAGTTACCGTATTCCTTAAACCATGCAGCTTCAGACTACTAGTTACTTCCTGGCCTAACATAAGGCGTAAGAGATTGATGCTACGCAGCAGCTATACCCACTGAATGCAATATGACTAAAGTTGCATACAAAATCTCGAGCAAGTATGAGGAAACCTATGTCACTGTGCTGGAGAAATTTGAGGCTGACGTACTGAAGTTTTCCTGATAAAATTGAGAAGCGTTGAGCGTTGTAGTTTTTGTTGCAGTTATGGACTGTATACATTGTGTCTAACAGCATGCGAAACGTAGAAACACGTTAAGGTAAATTTTGCTAAAGATCAACAAAGCCCGTGAGTGTATTTGGCTTGCAGCGATGCATTTGTCAAATAAGTCATTTCACATACATAATTTACTTCGTTCTACTCAAGTTATTTATCGATATACATTACTGATTATTGGCTATATTATAATTTATAATTAGTTTGCCCTTGCAGTGCAGTTTTATTTTAACTCACAGCAAAAAAGAATTTCGTATTTATTTAGCCGTCATAATCATTACGGACATGGAAAGCAAAGTTCCCGTTTTGAAGATTGATTATCACAACGTAACTTGTTTGGTAAATATTTTTGTATTCAACACTTGCCGTTCGTGTCACAGGGTATAAATACAATTTTTCGAGTGCCATTTAATGAACACATTAGTAAAAATTTACTATTCTGATACTTCGTAAAGACCTGCAAAAATCTTTATTAGAAATAGCCCTCAACAATGTAATTCATATTGTAGAGAAACTCGTGTAGTTAGTGGAATTTCAAGAATTGTTCGTTAATAATGATCTGCTGAACTGCCAAACTGCCGTTTTGACAGTTAAATTTCAAAGCGGGAACTTTGTTTTCCTAGGCAGTTTTGATCATCACGGATAAATAAATAACAAATTTCAGAATATCGCGCGTTCTCAAAATAGTAACAATGGCTTAGTTTTTGCTATAAGTTTATAAACGACAACGAATTATGAGTAATGTCGCCAAAATTCAGTAATATATGCAACATGACAGATCCGACAAATGTATCGCTGCGAGCCAAAGACATCCACGGCCCTCGTCGATCATTAACAAAATTCACTATTGGTGTTTCCCTATGAGATAGAGCACTTAATAAGTACTTAAAGTACTTAAATTGGCGGGCGAGGGTGTTGAGTTTTGCAAACAAACGAGAACGGACTGATCTGTGACACTTCCATATATCAAAACAAGTGTATCGCCATATTTAACGCGTTGTTTTTTATAATTCCTTTTTCTGAAAAGACATGTTTAAAGCTAAAGTGTGGTCACCATACGACTTTCTATTACTACTTGTAAAGTTTTGCAATATTCCGAAAAACTCACCTTTTACAAAGAAAATATTTTCCCAAAAGTTATAGCTAATTCCGTAATATATAATAATTTGTTATGTTTGGTTTCCCATTGTTTTTGGACCTCGAGAAGATTTCTGTAAAAATCTAATTTTTGCAATTTTTTCCAAAAGTTATATTACTTTTTACAAAAAAGTTTGTAAACGGAAGTTGCATAATATGTGAATTTATTCTATAAAATTCAATTCTTGTCAAACAATTATGAAACTTTCACGGAAAACGGAAACAACGTAAGAGTAAAGTACTACCTCCAGTTGCTCTATTTTAACCAAAAGTCACTGGGATTTCCCAGTTTATAATGGAAGAAAAAATACAATGTTTTAGGCAAATCAATTAAACCATCTGGGCCTTAGAAAGAACACAGGGAGACTCACAGATTGACAGACAGACATCACTTCGAAAACCACTTTTACGAAGTGAAAGACAGTAGTAATGGTTCACCCATCATGACAAGATGTCTTGTAAATTAGGTCTTTGATGTCCTCTTACAAGAAGCACAGAAATCCTTCTAAATATTTGATAGGAAATATAGTCCTGGCCGAGCTTTTCAAACATTCAGTAGATTGGTAACAGTCTAGTACCATGATTGTCACATCCAAGGAGACATTCTCGGGAAAAATATGTTGACGTAAAGGTGTCCGTTTGTGCCTATTCCTGTTAAAACGATTTGAAATATAACCCGCTTTTGGAGCGCCAATTGAAATATATCTAAGCTCCACATTGTACGCCAATTGTAATATAGGCTACCTATCTCGAGTCCCACTTACGGTGCTAATTGTTATATTTATCAACTACACTTGCAGTATCAAATGAAATATTCTCTTTACTAATTATTGTAAAGAAATACTATCATATATAGTTCATTTATATATCTACCTTATTTCTTAATACGATAAGTAGAAATTGACGTAACTCCTAAATCAATTCCCAGCTGAATGGGTTAACCTTCAATTAACAGCTTCTTCTATATCTAAAGACTGAATTACTTTTAAAATATAATAATTATTTGATTTTATCAATCAAATACAAGTTTCAGGTACTTCATAAACTTAAATTCGTACGTTCAGTTTATTAGTAGTTCATAGAAGTTTGATCTGACATTACAGAATAAAATACAGATTGTCAAAAAGTAATTTAATCAATTGTTAGTATTTCCAAACTTGATTAAATTAAATGTAAAATTCTAAATATTATCCTACCTTCAATCTCAAATCAGAAATATAATTTAGCAAAATAATTAATATTCTATAATAATCTTCTAAATATAATTACAATGGTTTTAATAGTTGTCACACCAAACTCACTTTATAATTTCTTATTATTATGTAAGCAATTGTCACTATAACTTTCTGAATGTTTATTTCTTGTACCTGAATGCTCTACCTTTACCTGTCCTAAGTGGACAGATTCCAGTCAGCAAACCCCTCTTGGTTGTTTCCGACCAAATCAAAAGCTCGTTGTAGCTCTTTGAAAACTCTATTACTTGAATGGACAGTTCGATAGCATACCACAACACTCACTTTCACTGCTTTTACTGGCTTCGTTGTGTTCTAATATTTACAATAGAATATACTACGTTAAATGAATTCAAATAACCTTGAATTACGTACTTGAATAATATTTGTGACTTGAAGTCAAATTTGATCGTAGAGAATGCTTTATTACTACTACACTCACCGGCACGAAAAACGGAGCACTTGCATTTTTTTATTAGATTTAAAATTGTATCCCTTTGTGATGTTTTATTATTACATTTATTATTATACATTTATTATACATTTAACATTATAACATGTATAATAAATGTATAATAATAAATGTAATAATAAAACATCACAAAGGGATACAATTTTAAATCTAATCAAAAAATGCAAGTGCTCCGTTTTTCGTGCCGGTGAGTGTACTTATCAAACCAACAATTATTATTGTCTCACAATTAATGGGAATTTACCCCTTAACGTGACTATTTCTCGTAGATTCTGAATTCAAGTTATTTCGTTACTAAAAACAACCTTGTGGTTGCCCTTACTACCCTACCAGTCAAACATACAACTGTTATATCACATGATATCCATTAGATATCTGAATATAAATATTTCAATTAAATGTATCATACATCCTGTATCCTGCATTATAGATTCTACTGTAAATATTAGATTTTGACATATATTATTATATAGATTTCAATATTAAATCTTGAATTCGATGAAAATAGCCCAAATCCAATGTTTTTTTAAGTTTATTGCGATTTATGTCACTGTTTGTGTTTATATTTGTGCGATATTTACCTGAATTGCACAGGAAGAGAAGCACCTCTTGTGTACGGTACTTGGAGCATAAATACAAAATTTGGAAAAAAGGTTTTTCACATATAGCACAAGAAATAGTACACTAAAAACTCTGTATAACATTTTTTCGTAGAATAGTTTTCCTTTTATTCCTCTAACTTAGTATAGGCTTAGAGTTTGATCCATTATCTCTAAGGATTCATACACCATCCTCCTCTTATCCGTTCAGCTTGTTACGGTATTAATTCATCAGATCGACATAGGTCGTATTGATTGTTCAAAAACGGGTACAAACTACAGGGTTCGCCGGCTTTACTAAAAAGAACACAGACCTTAATGTGTTGGAGCAGATTTTGTTGCTCCGGTTACTCGCACTTAACTCAGTCGGGAAGGCGTGGTTCGAAAGCTCAAAGAAAAACCGGCGGCACTTACCCTAAAGATTGCTTAAAATAGATGCCTAGAGCGCCACTTGTTTCTAGATAGGGGATGGCAAACGTGTTAGAAACAAGAACACACACGTAGCCTATGGGGAGGTCCTCCAAGTACGTTGCTGAACACCTCAGCCGTTGTTCACCAAGCCTCCTCCGAGTAGCCGGGTGACCTTGTCGTTAAATCACTTACCTTCAAGGCCACCGTCACTAAAGAATAACAAAAGAACACCGAATGGCCCAGGGCTTGGGGCTTGCTTATCAAAAAGGCGTACTTTCAGCTTTACATTGCAAATTACACTCGGCCTTTGCCACACTGGATTAATTAATGACCCAAAAGGGGTTCAGAACTCAACAAATAGTCAAATTGACTTTAATGGGTTTATTATTTAAAGAATTAAAGTTTACACAAATCTTTACATTGATAATAATCACCCGGAGGTGAATTCAAGCTTAGTAAAGAGAAAAGACACACCCTACATGAATATAAAAGGGGCTCCCACGCAAAGTTACCTTATGGTCTAAATATGTGGTTACACAACGGACAAAACGAAATAGATAACAGGGGTGAAGCCCCTGGTTAACAACAAGCAAATCAAAACATAAGCTTAAGCTTTAAGTAAACGGGCGCAATATTTACGAACTCCCGGAAAACACATAACAAATATAGTCGCAACTTAATTAGGCACAAGAACACAGTTGGAGTAATACATAGCTCCTACCTGATAGCTGTAAGCACGTTATTTGGAGTTGGCGATAGTTACGAACTCCGCCTCGGCGAAGGCCGGTGAGACGTTGCAGAGGTGTAGCGGGCTCCCCAAATGGAAACGAAAGGGTTGTACAGGGGCCAATTCGGTGCGGAGGGCCAGAGGGTCGGTTTACCCCACGAAGAAGGATGGCAGCCAGCGGCGGGCGACGGGTAACTTCTAACTTTAACACGGCATCACAGAATTCGCAAAAGATTTGCCGAAACTTTTTCCACTGATATGAAAAGTATTGTAGGCTTATGAGGACACCTTTTGTTGAATGTGCAAAAGGGTGCAACTTGCTTTTCCACTCCTTGCTGGAGGGCAAAAGCCGATAGAAGGCGCCTCGCCAATCATTTGAAACCGCTTAACGAAACATCGTAACCCCCCGGTTCCGAGGACCGGGGTGTGAACTTCACCACACAACCGTGTTATTCGAGGGTTCGCTACTGATTAAAATTTCGAACGCGCGGGCTTGAAGATTTGCCCCCGCGGCAAAGAAGAGTCCATCTCACTTTTACTAATCCAAACTGAATCTTTCGTCTCCTTGTTGCAACACGAAAGAAAGCACTGCATCATGAACTCGGGGACACCCCGATTCAAACAAAGCACAAAGAAAGCCTCACATACTTTGAACTGCCAAGTCAGGAAAACCCAGGCGTATCAAATGTCTTAAATTCAGAAGTTAAATTAATCGAAAAGAAGGTTTGGGCTTTACAGAACGTGACCCTATTACTTGGGCACAACAGATTAATCAAAACTAATTTCCAAAGAGCTTGCAGTGTACTACGGAAGGCAAGGCGTTTAAGTTGCCTTATCGCTAAACTGAAACAAAGCTGCCTTTGAAAAGGAAAGCAGTATTAAGGTCTGAAGTCAGAAATATAATGCACAAAATAACAAGAGCTCTACTAAAATTTTCTTCCTTTTGACAATTTGTTCGCGAGACCGAATAGTATCAAAAGTCCCTAACGGCGTTAAGAATTCTACGAAAGAAAACAGCTGAGCTGCGTACGAGTATAGATTACGTCACCCTGAACAGAAATAAGCTTGACCTGATACCAAAATTTCGACGGATATGCAAGTTGTAAATGATTTACAATGAATTGCAAGGTCCCAAAGAAACTAAATAGGCTCGTGAGAAACAATGCAATACAAACGAGCCCGGGCAATTCGCTGCCGCAGCTTGAATGACTCTAAATTACACAATCGGTTTTAAGGCAGGGCCGGTTTTAGGGCAGAACCGGCTTCAGAAATTAACGAGGTCGAAAATGATCTAACAAGCTGACATGTTCCCAATTCCTCCTTCGATTTGTAGTCCAGTCGCACGCATTCTCTTTGTTACAGGATAGTCCAACGGTGGTATTTCTCTCGCAGTCTTCAATAATCTTTCTAACAATCTTTCTCAATATTTTCATTGTTTTAAGTTTGTTGTGCTTTAATTGTGTCGCTTTATTACTCGTCTAAGATCTTTGTTCTAACAGATTAAATGGTTTAAACAACTTACCCTCGTCTATTTGCTCAGTAATTTCTTAGGCGATGTGTCCATTGCTGTGAGGTTCACACCTCAATATCTTATTTACATTACTTCTTCTATAAGCGATCGTGGTACGTACGACCCAACCAATATACAAATAGTACTTTGCTCAGCTTGAACAGACTTTGTGGAGGGCCCATTAGAGCTGAACAAGGTGTGGCGAGTATATGATGGCCGAACAAGGATCCGTTTATTCAAGCACATATACGAAATACTTAACAATATACGTATGTTTTATTTTAATATTAACATAAAAACTTCACCAAATGCGCAAGGAACACAAAGATGCTGAAGCCATGAACAGAATTTTTGTTTTTAGAGATTCGTTTGTCTGAACTTTGTATGACGTATATTTAGGGGCTTTCAAATACACAAACAAGAAGCAGGAACTCTAAAATTTTTAAAAAATAATTATTGTTTTTTTGATAAAAATATTTCTTTTTTGTTAGCTTAAAGTACTAACACTAAATTTGCATATTATACAACCCCAACGCTAATTTCAATATCTTTGAGGACAAAAGTCAAAAGCTCTCTTAGACACTCGGTTCACGAAATCTATTAAATTTAATTCAGTATCGTATTACAGCAGTATAAGCGTTACTCATTCTTCTAAAAGTTGTGGAAAAAGACAATATTCGTTACTTTCTTTTTACATCCTTTTTGGTAAACTAAGTTTTTGATACAAATCTGAAAGTTAAGTTTTGGAGACAAACCCTTTAATATCTACCTATGATTAAACATTTCAAATAATAAATAAATAATTTTAAGGTTGTCATTTTAATAGCTTTTAATCTTAATAGCAACTATGAAATATTAATTTTAAATATAATTTCTTCAATTAATGCAGATTGCTATACTTAAAATCTAGAATGTTCTGGTGCTAAACCAAGCATAAAGAAATTTTAATTATAATTTTTAGATTAGATAATTTCATCTCTTAATATCGTATTATATTATCAATTACGAAATTCTGAACGTTAATTATTAATTTAAGTTTCAAGATTGATCCTATCTCGCCTTTCTGTTTTGTAATTTATCATATCTTAAAGGTATTATTTAAAATCTGTGTTTTATCCGCAACGAAGACAAATTTGGGCCTATTAGCACTATCACCAACATCGCAAAAACACATTCACTTGTTGAATTGCAAACCCTTCTTGCATACGTAAAGACTGAAATTCAATTTTTTTAATATGAAATTGAACTGCGTAGCTGATTAAATCAAAACGTCTATCTTTGTTATCTGTAACAATTTCTGCTACACCATTCCAACTACGGCGAAATATGCTTACCTTAAACCAACTCCTCGAAAAATTTTAATTAATGCGTCGGTGGTCTAAAAGGGTGCCATTTGTGTTTCGTGCGTATTTGGCAGCCTAACCAAGTCTATTAAAACTTCTACAATTAATAACATTTCTAAATTCGGTCCATATTTCACTGTAGGGACTTCGAAGCGTGCGATTTTTACTGTTCTAATTAGTAAATCGGTGGAAGTTTCGCAACGACGAAAATCCTATTAACGGACGAATATATGAATGTTTTAAGCATTACGGCTTTTGTGTTGCAGCTCCCTCAGGGTAGCGACCGACGGCTCTAAAAAGCTGCCTTTTGCAGCTGCATCTCGCCGCAACGTTACTTTCGCTGTATAAGGTTCTATACACGCTGCTTCTTTCCTATTTAAATGTACTGTAGTTTTACTTGATTTCGCGGAGAGTATTTGAAGATTACATAATGATAAAAATACCGTTTACAATACTCCAATATAATGATCAGTAAATTATATACCATCGGCATTTAATATTTAATCCTTAAACTCCGTTGTTTTTTCTTTAAATTTTTGTCACTGTAAAAATTTGATGAATCAAGCATACATATTCACAAATAATAATAAACGTTCTATATGCATTATAAGAACACAAATCGTAAATACGAGTGTCCTGAGTATGAAAAAAGGTGCAGAGGAAGATTGCAGTGCTAATTATAACACTGTTTGACTAGAAGATCTGCTACAAAGGGGATGCCACTAATAACATCTAAATTTAAATCTAACGTCGTAAATTTAATTCATGGATGTTTTGCTTCTTCTCGTTAAGCAACCTTTTGTATAACTGTGACCTTGTGTTGTTTTCCTGGCCTTAAAGCTGCTTGTTCTTTGTCTAGTATCTCGTCTGCTTCTTCGCTTAGTCTTTTTCCTAGTATTTTTATACACATTCTTACTGCCACAGGTCTTGTGAATTGAGTTATTAATATTGCTTTCTCTATCCTTCAGTTTATAGATTTCCCATAGCCAGTTTTCAGCTTTTATTTCCCTTTCTCTAGCAGCTTTGGTGCGATGTTGTTCTCTACTGCTGCTTTTCTGCTTCTTAACATTTTTAAGGCTACGTCTACTTCTTTCATTCTTATTTCGTTTGTTTAATTTTTTGTATACTCCCGTTTCCTTTTCCTTTAGTTTCATGCTCATTGTCTAATATTTCTTACTCTTTAAAGTGTTCATAATGTTATTTCCAGGCCTTTAGTTTGTCGGTGGTTGTTGTCTTTAGTTCACTACTCTGATTTCTAATGGTTCTTATTTGATTTCTCTGACTACCTTTTAGTCTTCAAGTTTTTATATAATTGCTTGTATAAACTTCTTCATATTCCTCACCGAACTGTTCCCACGAGTCTAATGTTGCCCGCTTTATTGTTTCCTATTCCTCATTTCGTTAGTGATGATTGGAATGTTTGCTTTTTTTGTTCTGGATTGATATATCTAAACTATGCCTGTTCTTCTCTTATACCGTTCTCTTTACTAGTTCGCTATTTTTTAACGCTACCTTTATTATATTCAATTTTCGAATTTGTGTTTATGTTCCAATCTTGATACTACCATTTTATTCATCTAGTTTTTAGCTATTTACGTTTTCTCCTTTAGAAATTATTCTTTTAACTTCAACCATTTTTATTTCAAGAACTATATAAGCTAATTTATACCACAGACATCTATTATCCGCTGTTTTCCCTGATTTTCTTCTTGCTGTGCTCTAAAGGAATATCAAAAACTATGTTTATTATAACAGATGTTAATAGTATTTCTGTATTGCATACTCACCAGCGCCAGCCGTTTTAAAATTCTAATCCGCCAGCCTGTGGAGATGCTTCGTGGTTTAAAAAAATATTATCTCCATGGCTCTATACATTCCTACGCTTTTTCATTTTATTTAAAAGAAATAGCTTCTGATATGGTTCACCTGAATGCACAAACATTGATAGCAAATGTGTTTGTGGATACGCTTTTTGAAGGGAAGTAGTACTTTACAGTTTAATCTCCGCCACCAGTTGGCATCACTTAGAAGATGTTGTCGTTGTCAAGTTTGACTTTACCAAGAATAGCTGATGAAGTAAGCTAGTAAAATTTATCTAAGGGAATGGAAATTGAAATAGCAATTAAAATAAGATATAACCTTCAACGTCTAGGCAAAGTTATCATTTGAAATAAAACATCAAAATAACTTTTTATTATTATACCAAGTAAATGTAAGAAGTTGCTTACTAAGCAAAAATCTTTATAATCGCATTCTGTGTTTGTAGTGAATCTACTAAATCAGGAGTTGCTCAAATTAGAGATACTAAATTATTAATTTAGTTTCTAGTGTTTTTAAATGAAGACCTTTCGTGAGCAATAACGTTTGCCCTTAATTGAAATATAATATGCCTTTGGAAATTTTCAGACAGCAGTATTAGTAGCCCCAACATCAATGTTTCATTTTTAAAATAATGTGGTGTTGGGAACAATGAGTATAAAATAATATAGTTAAGTATTAGCAAACGTTGATTTCTATAAGAACATGAAATCAAAATTTAAGCTATCAAACATAGCAGCAAAGTTTATATAGCGTTAAAGAATCAGCGTTTAATATTTAGCTAGGGCAGCTGGTTAGCATCGAAGTGTACAGTCATAAAGCTCTAATGCTTACTACTGCTCCGTAATGGAGCCCATGATTTCAAAAAGAGGGTGCGAATTGTATATGTGCCAGGGGTGTGCCGAATCAAATGACCCCAAGGCAAATAAACGAGGGTTGTTTACCCTTGGGTGAAGGTAATCTGAACTCACGAATAACCAGGATGGCGACCTATATACAGTATTTAATCTTTTTTCTCCGCCTCCAGCAAACAAAACCAGTCAATTTGCAATCCTTTATTAAAAAGTCATGTAAGAGAATAGGGCCTAAAATGCGTATTCAACACTATTGAAGAATGTTTAGCAAAATAATGCGAGGTAAATTTAATGTTCGTTATATACCTACAGTAGAACCTCGATTATCCGAATTGCTTCTGCCATATTTAGCTTTTGGCAGATTAGTTTTGAGACCACAAGCTTCTAGTTTTGTTGCATTAAAGTGTGAATTCTCAAGAGGGAAATTTTGTATTGCCTGTTTTCAATTAATATGGTCTTTGCAACTTTAAAAAGGCTTGATGCAAAAAACTTACAATGCAAATAATAAATATTTCCAAACATAGTTACTTTTAAAGACAAAATTAAAGATAATTCCTCATAGATGAAAGAATGAATTGTTTACTGGAACCATAAATTCTTTTACAAGGATTGCAAATATCATATATTGAATTGCATACAATATGTAGACGCAGAGGATGGAATGCAATGAGAATATGATGAAATGAGTTATCAGCTGATGACCGATAACTAAATTCTAGAAAAACGCTGGAACCAAACAAACACCTGAAAGTTACACTTTGTAGAATGGATGCAAACTACAATAATAAATTGAATGCTTTACTGCTGAAATTATTGTAGTGGCCTTTATTTGTCATAGCCTAATCACTATTGTATCTACGAATTTTGCACTCAATTGCATAATATAGTACTCCCAAATCCTTCTCTTATGCTGGCTGATACTTAAATGTCAAGATTGAAATCTGCTTCTTCTTTTCCGCTGCATCTTCAACAGTATAAATTTGAGAAGTTCTATTAAGATGGTGTACCTTTCCACTATTATATTTAGATTCTGCAATCCCTTTGATCTAGATCTAGATAGTATATTTCTTACCACTAGACTTAACCACTTTGGTAACTCCAATTTAGAACAAATAATAGAAATACCCCATTGTATCATTCAGCATTCAGATCAAGAGTTTGTCTAGCTTGGCGTATTGTCAGTTAGTAAATAATTAATTCTACCGTTTGTTGTAAATTAATTTAGTTAAGTTAGTTAACTTACATTAAATCAACTGCAGAAACATGTAACGATAGGTTTGTGAGCCCCTCCGGAGTACTTTAAATCTAAATAAGACGTCTCGTAGGCCTTAGTATTTTTGTTGCTTCATTACCTAGCTAACTCAATATATATATAAAACTCCAGTCATGGTTACGAACGATCACTAACTGCCAAAACCAGGAAGCCGATATGTACCTGTAGTGTTCTCGGGCTGAAACTGACTTCAAACAACATACACAAGAAAAATCAATTTCCGTAGACAAATAAATATATAGGCGCCCTTAAAACACACGAAGAAAATACATAAAGTGAAAGAAAATAGAATCATACCGTAAATGACCATTCCTATCCAGAAATATCAACTAAGAATGGACGACGTAAGTGCGGTGCAGGTTCCGGTGTGTACAGTACCAATCCTAGAACCAACAAAAAAGTCAGTTTAGGAAAGTTTTGTAACATCTTTCAGGCTGAAGTACAAGATATTAACGTATGCGCAAACATCAGCATAGAAAAGAAGCTGCTCAATCGAGACATACACTTACACATTCTCTCAGACAGTCAGGCAGCACTGAAAGCACTAAACGCTTTCAGTACTTCATCGAGACTGGTCAAGGAATGCAAATCCAAACTTCAAACTTTAAGCCAAGGAAATACAGTAAAATTATGCTGGATCCCAGGTCATCAAGGTATTGAAGGAAACGAAAAGGCGGACAAGCTCGCAAAATAAGCAGCCCGTAATGCAATGACCGGTCCAGAACCTGGTCTAAGCATTCAGAAAAACCAAGCCCGCTCAGTCATTAATGAATGGGTCAATACCGCACACCAACTAAGGTGGAGAAACTACAATCAAGCAACACACTGCAAAAGATTGCTAAAAACTCCGAATCCACATACCACCAAAACCCTGTTGAGACTGAACAGAACTCGAATCAAGCAAGTAGTCAGTCTACTAACAGGCACTGGAGCATTCAGAGAATTTATGCACAGGATCAATATCTATAGAGATGAACCTGTTTGCAGACTATGCCAAGAGGATGATGAAACAGCCTATCATATCCTCTTTGAATGTCCAGCATTAGAGCGTAAAAGACACCAACTCGATTAAAGCCTTAACTCTATTGACAACCGCAAGCTAGTAGGGGACATTGCAAGTTTAATAAAAGATACGGATGTCGGCTTGCTAACTTGAAAACTCCCGACAGTACAAAAAGCCCAAAGGGCTGAGGCGCGCATGCCAGCAAAAGGCAGTCGTGAAATCTAATCTAATCTAATCTAATCTAAGTGCGGCTTACAGTTAAACTCTAATAAGCCAATTGTATCTGCCATACAAGTCCATTTCAACAACATTAAAGTAACGCCAAAATAACTGTTCTTATAAGCATGGACGTTAAACTGCATGAAAGCCCGCTGTCGGATTTCGTGCACCAAAACCCGGACACATTTTGTTGCGCTCGTGAGGGCTTTACAAGGTGTAAGCGAACGCTTATCGTTTAAGCTGCAAACGTGTCCGCTATCAAGTTGCCTTCGAGTCCTTAAAGGGTGCGAATTGTAACGTCATGGATCACACTCGCCCTGGATTACGCCATTCTTTGAATAACTCGATGTTTAGAAATTTGCCACACATACTGCGACAGGAAATACCTGCCTGCTAATGTAACCTCTCAGTCGGCTGACGTAACGAAACTATTTACTATGCGGTTTCAACCGCTTTGTTTAACTCGCCGTAGGCTAGCTGACACTTGAATAGCTTATGCACGTGTGCCTTTTGGCAAAGCCCGCTGGCTACCACTTAAGTTGAAATACCCCTCGAGCACCGCTTTATAATTCGCGCACAGCACAGCACCGTTTTCACACACATCCGACTATGCTTAGAGGCAATGTTTACTCTAATTAACAATAAAAAACATGCAAACAAATCGGCACTGTTAGTAAATTTCAAAATAAACACTGCAGGCGAGAGAGACCAGCTGCCCATTTGAAGCATACGGCTAATATTTTCTATTTTGTATATTATGCAATTTCTGAAAGTAAATAAGGGCAGTCTATGTGACAATTCAAAATTTTATATGCAAAAATTATTATTAATGACGTTCTTCTATGTTGTAATGTTTGGATGGTAAATAGCTCACGTATTGGTTGATAAGACTCAAATTCAGGACCAACGCCAAATTTTTTATAATATAAATATCTAATAAATGTATTTTGTACCTTTTCAATATATTGCTGTAGACGTGGTGTATAAGGAGACCAGACAGTACAAGCGTATTCAAGATGAGACCTTACTAAGGTATTAAACAGTACGGTCATAGGTTCAGAGTAGTAATCCGATACCAAAATTGGAGCAACCTGTCAATCAAACGATTAAATTAATAATTGACCTAATTAAATTGATCTAATTAAATGACTTAATTAATTTCGCGGATTGCTCGAATTAATTTTGATATGTGCTACTGATTCAATTACTCATTAGCTACTGATTAAATTACGCGGTCCCCTTTTTTAATTTGCTTCCGGAATTACGCCCTGATTTTTTTCCAAACCACGAGCTGTTGGGGCGAATGATAAAAATAAAATAATTAAATCAAGCAAGAGCACTTACGAAACTAGTTTTTTAAAATTATTATCAAACTTTTAAAATTATAGACGATGCAATTCCGCTGTTATAAATTATAATTTTCAAAAAATGTTTACTTTAAAATATGGAAGCGTGACGACACAAGAGTGAAATGGCATTCCCCTAGACACCTTAAAATTCATAGCGGTTCGTGGTCTAGCGGCATACACCGATGCACCCCAAATGTGGATACGAACGTAGAGTGTTCAAATTCGAGTCGGCCAGAGATTTTTTTAAATTAAACATTTATTCCGTGAATGCAGGAGAAACAACCAACACCCAATGAGCACAGGAGAGACAGATTTACCAATTGAAATTCAAAAATTTGTGCAAAATTTGAAATTAAAACTGGCAGGAGAGAGAAGTGCGCGCGCAGAAAACCAAGATAACCAACCGCCGGGAAGTTTAAATTAAAAAAATGGAACTTAAAAAAAATTAGAAAAAAATTAGGGCGTAATTCCGGAAGCAAATTAGAAATGGCCGCCGAGTAATATAATTAGTAGCTAATGAGTAATTTAATCGGTAGCACATATCAAAATTAATTAGAGCAATCCGCGAAATTAATTAGGTCATTTAATTAGATCAATTTAATTAGGTCAATTAATTTAATCGTTTGATTGACAGGTTGCTCCAATTTTTATGTCGGATTACTACTGTTCAGTTTGACGGAATAGATATGTATTTCTAATTATAAATCCTAGATTCTTATTACAAATATTGACCGTATTTTCAACGTGATGTTTAAAGTTAAGATCAGTTGCAAAATGAACCCCAAGATCTTTAAAGTTGCTAATTCTTTGTAATTCGTTACCGTTAATTACGTAATGAGAGTATATGATTTTTTTTAAATCTGTAGCTCATTATAAAACACTTACAGCCAGTCTTATAAAGGCCACTAATCTGACGTTAACTTTAATTCGCTGTTAAAACAAACAAAAGCACATCAAAACGTTAGTGCTTATGACATTTCATTCATTAGTAAACAAATTTTGATGCGCTTTTGTTTATTTTAACAGCGAATTAAAGTTAACGTCAGATTAGTAGCCTTTATAAGACTGGCTGTTAGAAAAATTAAAATTCAACTTATTTTTACAACTCCATTTGAAAATGCTATTTATGTCATCTTGTAGCTGTAGTGCCTGATGTTCGCTATAAATACTTTTGTAAAGTTTTAAGTCATCAGCATAAAGAAGGCATTTTGAGTGTTTAACCACACTTGGTAAATCAATAATAAACAATAAGAAAACAGGGGTCCTACATTTGAGCCCTGAGGTACACCAGACGTAGCATAAAACATAGATGAGAAAGCACCTTGATAAAACACAAATAGCTCACGATGTCGGAGATAAGAATTAATAAAGTCTAACAATTTCAATGAAAACCCAAATAACTGTAATTTGTTTATTAAAACATTGTGGTCAACTTTATCCAATGCTTTCTGAAAGTCAGTATAGATAACATCTACTTGGCGGCCCTTATCAATTTCAGAGCTGACTTCATCTACGAACACCGTTAATTTTGAAGTTGTTGATCTTTTTTTTAAGAAACCATGCTGTGTGCTGGATAACACGCTATTTACATGAGAATACATTTTGTCATATATTATATATTCAAATATCTTTGCAGGAGCAGGCAGCACTGCAACCGGCCGATAATTTTTAATGTTGCTTTTATCGCCTGACTTGAATATTGGCACTATTTTGGACCTCTTCCACGCTCTTGGAAAGATGGAAAGTTTCAACCATAAATTAAAAATTATTAATAATGGAAAAGACAAACTCTCGGCACATCCTTTGAAAACAAAACTCGGTATACCATCAACTCCGCAACTCCTAGTATTTTTCAATTTTTTTATGGCTTTTAGGATGTCCGTTATATTTATCGAATCTATATTCAACATGTTCTGTATATAGTGACCTGACTGAGAGTTATTGTTACTATTATTCTCAGGCGCTCTTTCGTAATAAGTACTAGAAAAATATTGTGCAAACCCGTCAGAAATGTTAGCATTTCCAGAAAATAGTTTACCATTTAGTGTATACCTGAATAAAATCATCACTATTTTTTCTTTTATGTTTTATAAAATTCCAAAATATATTTTGTTCATTATTTTCAACAATAGAATTTTCAACATTAGTTACATAATTTTTATAGAAAGTATCAATATCTTTCTTTAATTCAGACCTTAGCCTTTTAAATTCCAACAAGAAGCACTCGCCCCTATTTATTCTTATTCGATAGTATTCTTTTAATTTAATTTTTTCAATAATATCGTGTGTGAACCATGGCGGAATCCTCTTTTTATGACTTTTCATTTTCGGAACACATAAATCGGAAATATTATTCATACGTTGGTAAAAAATATCAACTGCTTCGTTTACATTGGAGCATTGTAATAATTCCCGCCAATCACAATTTTTGAATAAATAATAGAGTTCCAAAAAGCTACCCCTTTTGAAATTATATTTACATGGGAAGTCTCGCCATCCTTCACACTTTCTGTTGACAGTGTTTGTATTATAATGAAATGATAACGATGGATGATTTATATCGGTAGGAACAACAGAATTATTTTCATTCTCCACCACCAAATCAGAATTAGAGAAAACTAAATCAAGCGTCCGATTGTTAGAATTCAAAACACTATTATAAGGAACAAGATTTAAAGAATTAAAACATTCCCAAATTCTGCGGCAGACGTTACTGCCATTCTGAAAGTTATAATCTTTTCCATTTATTTCAGGTAAATTGAAATCTCCCGCAACAACTATATCACCGCTCATCAGTGAATCATAATTTCTATCAAATACATCTAAATATGACGTGTAACATTCAGTATTTGATTGAGGCTCAAAATAAACAGTATTAATAAAAAGTTTTTTATTGCCTGCAAGCTGCACCTGCACCCACAAGGATCTATTGGCAGAAGAAAATGGTAATATTGTGGAATTAAAATTTTTCTTTATCGCAATTAGTGTGCCCCCACCACGTTCCTTGCCAGTAACGTTAGCATCCCTATCATTCCTGTAAACGTTATATCTGCTATCAAACAGTTCATTATTATATATGTGCCCATGTAACCACGTTTCAGTTAATACAGTTATGTCGTATGATCCTTTATCTAATAGACGTGTCTGTCCGGGACGCTGTTTTGTCTGTCTGGGACGCCGTTTTGTCTGTCTGGGACGCTGTTTCAGCAGCCAAACCGTAAGAGATAGAGAAAAAAGTTATGAAAGTTATATGTTTGGAATGGTCATGTCAGGTCAGGAACCGAATTTCAGTCACGTGACACTTCCGGGTTTCGAGAAATCACAAAAAAGACCGTTTTTCAAATAGAACGCGTATTAAATAAAAATGTTTCAGCAGCCAAACGGAGCTGCGACCCTCTGCGCCTTAAAACGTCGATCGGTTAGGCAACCACTTTGACACCTTCCAGGTCTGGGTACAGTTTTTATTTAATACGCGTTCTATTTGCAAAACGGTCTTTTTTGTTTTATTAAATGCGACATTTGTCTCACTGGACTGCTAGTTCAGATAATATATTAATATAACATTGTTGTAATTTAGTTTTTAACCCTCTGACATTCTGATAATATATATATTAATTATCATAACAAAAACAAATATTTAGTTATATAACTAATAGTAATAACACAAAAAACAGTATACGTTTAAACATACAAAAAAGTATACCTATGTAAACAGAAAGTTTGTTGAAATGAAATTAAATGGAGTTTCCATATCAACGCTGCTGGCTAGGCAATATTAGATTAGTTAAAATTATCTGCCCTTAACACGTATTTCTTATTATTATCGTTGATCCAGATGGAACCATCATGCGTCCACACGTTACATTTTCCAAATTTCTGTTGCTCTTTTTTGAACAAATAATATTTCGCTTTGGTAAGATCTTCAGTTATAAAAACGTTGGTGTTTTTAAGGAGCCTTTTACTTTTCATGACCAGTTGTCGGTCTTGATAACTTACGAATTTTACTATTATTTGTCTATGCTTCTCAGTTGCGGGTTTCCCATATCTGTATAAGAATCACTTTTTAGCTTTGCGATATGTTAAAGGATAACGGAGATACGAGGGAGGTCCCAAAATGCAATATTTTCAATTTCGCCCTGTATCTCAGAAACAAAGCGGGCTATGAAAATGTTGTTTATACCTTATTTCTTTTTAAAAAAAAGTAGCAGAGTACTGCGAAAACCGCAACTCTCTATCTTTACTCGTAAGTGAGATACCCCGTAATATAATCGAAAATGAGACACCCTGTACATTACTTTACGACCTCACTGTATAGTTCCGTATAATACATCAGTAAATATTTATTTCTTAATTGATGTTTCAGATTTTATGCCCAAGCTATCTATGCCATTTAAGTTTCCCATTTCAACAAAATCGTTAACGCTACAAAAAAATACCTATATTTAATATATGCAATGTTCCCAAAGAGTTTAACCCAATAATTACATGCAATCTTTTTATTGCATATTTTATAAATTAATCGCCAACTACACTTCTGTCAATTAAAGATCATTGAGAAGTTTTTTTGTACTTTTGTACTATTTCGGTAGTCGAGCTGTTCTAATATTTGTAGTATTAGACTCCAGAGTTTTTATTGCTTCTTGGGAGAATATAATAGAGAACAAATGTCAGTTATACATTTCAACTGAGTGATTGATGCCAAATGCTTTAATGTATCTAAATATTCTCAATAAATACGGAATATATTTTTTTAAAGGCAGATATGGTAAAAAACTTCTGTAGCTTGGAACAAGAGTGTATTAAGCCACAAAAATTGAATTTTACAGGATAGCCGTTTGAAGTTTTAAAGTTGCCTTATTTCAGTTTTTAGGTTGCTATTCCTTAATAATATTTTTTTCCGTATTAATTTTATTTATTGTTTATATTTTTTAAAATGTTGTATGTTATATTATATATATTTAGAAAAAGCTAATTACATAAAAACAGATAATACTTACTCTATCTTTTTATTGACTTTATGTACGATTTTGCCAATAAGTATGATTCAATCGAGTAAACAACCGAAATGCAAGATTTATTAATAAAACAATGTACATTTTGTGTATAATGTTTTGCACAGTGAACTTCAAAAGCAACACAATAGTGCACTTTACAATCAAAAGTTCAAAGTAGACATTATATTTTGTAGTTTTCAACGACGGCGACTTACTACTGACATGTTTTGGATTTAATACTGTTATTTAGAGACTAAAACAGAGTCAAAGAGTATTAACTGAACATAATTCTTTCTGGTCCTACGCTGAACTGTACTTCATTATTTTAAATTTTCCCTTTGTTTTATAGAATTTCCTAAAAAATTATGAATTCTTGTTAATGTTATTTATATCAACTAAACCCTATCTAGATATTTTAAATATTTATATAAACTGTCAGCATAACAGCTAGCCTTCAAAATATTATTCTTTTCCTTTCTAAGGTTAATTTGTTATACTATAGACGTGTGAAAACACTAGCAATGGCAGTACAGCATCGGTGAAACAAAAATAAATTTATCTGCCAATAAACATTGCAAGCACAAAAGATAATCTTGCATGTAATATATAGCATCTATACCAGCGCAAATGATAACATTAACATTAAAAGGAGGTTCTTTCCCCCATAATATATATATATTTGCAAAATAATGCAAAAGCGCTGACAATGTCGAGCTGCATTCACAACATTTATATAACGTCGAGAAACTACAAGTTGGTTCTTATTAGTAGCTTCAGCGTACTTATGCGAACGTTTTGTCCGTCCGTCCGTCCGTCCGTCCGTCCGTCTGTCTGTCTGTCTGTCTGGATCGCCTGTAACTTTCGAACGGCTACAGATATCGAAATTTTGAAAGGGGGCAAAGTTGTTGCTAAGGTCCCGAGCACCTTCATGCGCTATTTGGTTTTGGCGAAAGGTGGCGATTTTCCACTTTGCAAAATTTCCAAGCATTGTAGCACAGTGGCGGCTTGTCCACTTGGCGCCATCTACAGAAGTTCGGTGGTCACGTTTTGAACTACACATTCTGGGTGCACTATAATACTTAATGTTTTCGCAGTGCTGAAGCTACTCTTTAGACCTGTACTTGAGCAGTTTATTTGAAAATAAGGTTACATTTGTAGCTTAACGTGGAGATGTAAGCATTAGACCGACTATAACAAGATTCTTTAAAAAAAATCCTCACTTTCTGTGTTCGTGCTTTAATAGTAAGACTCCGGCGAACACAGAACCCGCCAGAGAAGGAAAATGCAGATATAAAAATCCAGCTTTCTCGGAATTATTTCCGGATCCAATACACAGTCTTGGCCTAAACAGTTTGTTGAGTTTTATTTCTCAAATAAATCATAGGCTTTTCCATGGGATCCTAAATGTCTTTATTGATGATTCGTCCACTTCTCCTTCTTCATCTATCGACCATCTTTGGAAGTAGGCCTTCACTAGTTTTCTCCCTTCAATTCTATTCTGAGCTGTTCTATTTTAGCCAAACCTTGTGACGTGTTTGGCAACGTTGCTCCAACATGTTTAGGGCCTCCTTTTTCGTTTCATCTTAATCGAGGTCCCTACTGTTGAGTTACTGTATTTCACCTCCTATAATGGTGTTTTGCATTGGGCCCGGCCCATTTCTATTATGTTCCTGCTACACATTTTCCTATGTTTATTACCCCAGTATTCTGTCGGATTCCTTGATTACTTTTCGTTCGTTGAGTAGATAGTTTCATACCCCTTTGTGTTTTTATTAATTTGTTCATATTAAACTGATATTTGTAGCCTCTAAATCATAACAGGTAAAATCCAGTATTTTTAAGATAGGTATTATATTTCTCAATAGACATAGAACTCATCTTACGAACGATGACCATGTCAATCCTTCCCTAAGTATTTATATTCACTCATATTTTCTCTCTGATTGTCTGATTGTCTCTGATTACTCATCTGTCTGCATGCTTCGTCTAACTCTTCTATTGTTTCTTGTAGATCTTCAAATTAATCTGGCGTGATAACTATGTCGTCCGCATAGTGTAGGTTGTTCAGCCTCTGACCATTATTTATATTAATTGGCTCATTTCAGTTTTTTTTAACAGTATATGACTCTGCGTTTTATTAGTGTACGATTAGATAATTCTTCTAAGGACATAGTTATCGTTGAATTTGTAAACATGTCATTGCAATCTATTCCAATATTACATGCAGATTTTTCTACTAATATCTATCAAATTTATTGGCAAGCTTATTGGTTAAAATGGAGGTGGCGCACAGCCTCTGGTTTTAGGGCAAACATGTGGGTTCGATTCCCATGCAATCAACACTACAAAAATCTAGCGTCGAGGAGATTGTCTGGTTTTGGTAAGTGTGGAGGTCTTGATGCGTTACCTCCTCCAAGAGCAGAGGCCGATGCGTTATCTTCATCACACCTTCAGCCAATTTAGTCTCGTCTAACGAGTGCGTTAACTCAAATACGTTACTTAAGCATCACCAGTTTTCACGACTTTAATTAAATGTCTCTGTGAACTTTTCAGTTTACGTCAATGACGTCCCATTCCCAAACTGGCAGCCGAAATAGAGCCGGCTGATGTTAAATCACGAAAATGAGCCGCGCGACTTGCTCACGTCTTATTAAATCGGCCGCTTTGACAAATTTGTCATTGCTCGCCCACGTCTTGAGCAAAATTCTGCAAACGCCATTCATAAATCACGGCGGTCGCGATTTCGAACGCGCCGAGCAGCGGAACATAAAACTGGGCTTCACCCTTGCAAATTCATTAGCCTCCATTAAGGTGGTTTTACGATTTTCACATGAGACCTTTAATGGCATTCGGATGGCGGAATGTTTAAGGAATAATAAAAATAATGGCGATAAAATATTTTATGAAGATGCCTAATGGGGAAACAATTGAACGTAGTTTAATTAGCTAATTACATAATGCGTGAATCAATTACACTTGTATTACTGCCTCTGCTGTAAACTAATTATTTCAGCATTGTAAATAAGCTTTTTCAATAAAATAACTGCAACGTTTTATATTGTGCTCGTTTAATGGAACGAATTTTCCGAGCAGCCTCGAAATCGGCATCTCAGTTCTTTGTCCAGCTGCAATAGAAAGAACTCATTTGTTGCCCTCTGCAAAGCGGATTGCCGACAACTTATTGCATTTTTTACTTTTGCCCATTTGCTGCCAGATTTAATTCATAAGCATCAAACGCCGATTTAGCATTTCCGAACTGCATTTGTAAGAACCGGCACTGTTTCGTCTGTAATCACCTCCGTGTCTTTTTATATTTTACGTTCGCCAGATTACCAAAACCCAACGCTTTCATGCTTCAACATTAATATGTGTTTTTAATTACTGCTCCTTATTTAACATTTTCTTTCTGACACCAACCCTACGAGACATTCATTACGACGATCGTTTCTGTGTTTTAATTTTGTTCTACATAGATCAAGGTCGAGGAAAGGTTTTCTTCCAATTGGCTTGTTTCTTTCATCGGTAGGTTTTACTTGCTGCAAGGGAATTCCATTAATCTTATATTCGCTCAATTACGAAAATGGGGTCCTGTGACAAATGCCCAGCTGAGATATTAAAAATAAAGTGGTGGAAAGTGACCCTCGGTGCTTTTATCCGAATTACGTGGGCTTTCATATGACTGACAATTATACAGGGTCAATTTTCACTGCACTCAAAGGGATCTCAGCAACTGTAATAATAATAATAAGCTATACATTTCCGAAGAAATGTATGCTATTCTTGCGAACTCTAGAATCTTTTTATTGTGGAGGATTGATCCACGTTGTCTTTTACCTTTTTCTTGTCTTTGTAGATCTGGGTGCGTTTTCGCTTTCAATACAACTTGTCTCCATTCTTTTCCGTTTTCTATTACTTCTTTCCAATTCATTATTTTAATTTTTTTGTCTGCTTCTACTTGTACCTTCCATCTTAGTTGGGGTTTTTCTTTCGGTCGTGTGTGTAGTGGTTTCCATTCTGTGATGACTCTTCTGTTCAATACTTTATCTTTCCCGTGGTTCATTTGTGGTTGTATCCCATCTTCCAGTTCCCTCTTTGGCCCCATGATTGTTCTGATAATTTTCATTTCGAAAATTTGTAATTGTTCCTCCTCTTTTCTTGTCAAGCTTGCCGTTTCTGCTGCATAATTACAACTCGTCTTATCATTGTCTTATATAGTTGTATTCTCACCCTTCTACTTAGCCTCTTATTCTTCAGTAAGCTTTTGTTTGAATATAGTGCTTTATGTCCCTGCTGGATTTTATCTTTTGTGTACTCTCTTTCAAATCTTCTATGTATCAGGAATCCAAGGTACTTATACATTTCTTCCTTTTCAAACTTGCACTTATCAATTTTTATTTCCCTCGATATTTTTTGTTTCCTATTGCAATGCATGTATTTTGTTTTATTTTCGTTAATTTCAATGCCTTTTTCTTTTGACGTTTTTTCTATTGTATTGAATGCACTTTCTAGTTCACCTCTTCTTCTTGCTATTATAACAATGTCGTCTGCGTAGGCTAATATTTGTACTGATTTCTTGTTGACTGTGCCGTTCCGCTTTGTTTCTTTAATGATGGTATCTATAGTTATGATAAAGAGCAGCCCTGATAGAGCATCGCCTTGTCTCACGCCTTTGTTTACTTCAAAGTCCGCTGTTGATCCTTGGCTGAGTAGTACTGAAGTCCGTTCATTGTAATGTTAATTAGTTGCATTAGTTTTTCTGGTGTTTGTGTTTCTCGTAATTCATCTATAATTTATTTTCGATCTTATTAGAGTGTCGAAGGCTTGTTTATAATAAAGAAATAAGATATGTAAGTCTATATCATACTCGTAACTTTTCTCAGTAATTTCTCTGATTGTGTGGATGGCGTCCGTTGTTGATTTATTGTTTCTATGTCCTAGTTCAGGGGTGGCGAACCAATGGCACGCGTGCCATTGATGGCACGCGGAAAAATAATTTGGGCACGGCCTTAATTAAGGAATTTAGGTACCTCATCGAAACAATTTATTTTTTCGTTTACATTTTAGGTCATAGTAACAAAGTTCATTGTGAACAAGGCTACCGGTGCCGGAACGGCAACAGACTGCTCGACAGAAATAGGTAGATTTCGCGCGAATTTCTGACCGAACGGATGGGAATGAGCTAGCGCGGGCGACGCGGAGGGACGGTGAGAGGGGCGCTGTTATGCTTAGTTTGTAGTTCGCATGCAGTATTTGAAATAACTAGTTTGATTTTACTTTAAGCATTTATTTTGTAAGTTCTCCCCTGGATCGTTAGGCAGCCCTATTCACATTTATTTTTAAATATTGAATAAATTTTTCCCTGCGTAGCTAGGCAACCCAATTTTCATCTTGTGATAACATTTTTCAGCAAATTACAGCTACGTTGCTATCAATTTAGACCACTCTGCCTTCCAATAGTTTTTCTGGTGGCCCTTTTCCAATTTTTGGGAGATTTTGATAACCTGAGTTGAATTGCGTGTGATAGTATTTCTCGACCTTTTTCATCCCAGCCTTCGCTTGAATAAGTTGTTTGCCCCTCGGTTTCGTGCTTCACCAGCTTAATTATAGCTTGGTTCATTTGTGAGGGAAAATTTTAAAGCAACGAAAGCCCACTGAAAGTTAGGATAATTGTTTATGGTTGCAAATCTTACGTGCACTACGCTCTTGCGGAATTTTGGGGCCCACTTTCGTTGTTTGCACGGCACTCCAGGCTGCCCGCCACCTCCAGGTTAGTTTTCTTCAGCTCCCGTTTTTTAGCTCGGTTATGTATCTAGGAATATGTATTTTTAGCCTATTTCTACCTGGCATTATTTGATGGCACGTCATGGCCTGATTAACCATTTCTTTAGAAAAATTGGCACGTAGATCAATAAAGGTTCGCCACCCCTGTCCTAGTTGGTAATCTCTTGAAAACGTTTCTGTGTGCTTCGCAAGTCTGCCTTTTATTATCATAGTTACAATCTTGTACGTGATGTTTAGTAATGTGATTGCTCTGTAATTTACACATTTGGATCCGTCTCCCTTTTTACTGTCCTCGTCTGAAAGGCGAAGGAAAGATTGTAATCACGAAAAAATCACCGTCCCAGATTTCTTCAAATCTTCACGTTTCAGGGTCTCTAGATGACGAAAAATAGGTTTTCTTAATTCCGTCTGTCTGTCTGTCTGTCTACCTGTTGGCAGTATAGCTCAAAAACTATTTGTCGGAGGAAGACGATATTTTGCATACATATTATATATCTACCTCGCATAAAACCGGCACAATTCCATACAAATATATACAGGGTAAACACATTAAAAACTCTTGTTTATTTTTGGGTTAATTTTGAAATAGAAAGAAGTAATAACTTTCACATAGGTCAGGCTTTACATTTGCCGAAAATAAGACTCAACCGATACAGGATAATGTCACAAAAGAGTCAAAAACTTTTAACAATAACACCCTTCTATTCAAGAGAGGCGCGCCCCGGGCTTATTTCGAAGAGGCTCGGTAGCGTAGTTGACTTTATCGATGCAGATACGATTTCTCTGCAGGGGTGCGGTTACGATCGCTCTGCAGATGCGGCGGGTTCAAACCCAAGCGTTATATATTTTTGTTATTTGAAAATGTATTTAATTTATTAGAAACGTGAAGATATTTTCACTCCTAATTTAATTTGATTTTTAAAATTATTTAGTGACCCAATGTCGACGAGCGAAGTTCTGGGTAAAGCTTTTTACAGAGTTTTTGGGGTAGGTTTTATTAGTACAATTCTCCATTCCTCCGAAATTTCTTCTTCTGTCCAAATATTTTCTATTAGTTAATGAATTATTTGCTGCAGTTTCTCTCCGCCATGTTTCATCATTTCCGTTCATATGTTGTCGCTTCCAGCTGCTTTACTATTTTTAATGTTTATTATACGTTTCTTTTGCTTCTTGTAATTCTGGTACTCTTTCTAGGGTTCCTAGTTGTTCTTTCAGTGTCTTTTCTACTTCTACTATTATATGATTAGCCTCTTTATATAAGCGACTAAAATAGTTTTTCCATTCTTCTTCCTCAATTTCGTCCAGTGTTCCGTTGTTTTTTCTATTTCATTTTCTTATGTATTGATCCAATGTTGTTAGATTATTCTTTCCGTTTTCCTATTCTGTTTCCTGCAGTATTTTATCTATCCATATTTTTTCTTCTTTAAGAACATTTTGATTGCTTCTTTTCTTTTCACTGATAGTCTAACTTGTCTTGTTCTTCCTCTCTATGGAGCATTTTTTTTCCTAGCATCAATGTTTTTCTTTTATACAGTTTTCGCATTCTGTATCAAAACCAGTAGTTTTCTGATATTATCTTGTCAAGTCCAATTGTGTTATCTGCAGCCTATATGATTGTATTCTTGATTAGATTCCAGTATTCTTCTATATTTTCTGACTTTTTTAGTTTCTATTTCTTCTTTATTTTCTCTTTATATCTTTGTGATACCGTTTCGTCTTTTAGTTTTTCCATATTCCACCTGTTCTCTTCACGTATTTTCTCTCACAGGTTTTTCTTATTTTTACTTCGGTTATCACTAGGAAGTGATCCGAATCTATATTTGCTCCTCTGTACTTTCTTACATCGCTAATAGATTTGCAGTGGTGTCTTTCCACTAAAACATGGTTGATTTGATTACACATTTTTGCATTTGGGTGGATCCATGTAATTTTCTGTTGTCGTTTATGCATAAATTTGCGCTTTGAAATCTCCAATTAACATTACTACATCATGTTTGTATGTTTTTAAATAGTTTCTTCAAGTTCGTCACCAAACTTGTATTTCTCATTTTCTTCTGCCGTTTATGTTAGCGCATATACTTTGACGATTGATAAATTAAGTATGTGGTTTGCTCTTTATGCGTATGTATGAGATTCTTTCATTAATGCCCTTAAATAGCACTACTTGTTTTTTCATTTTCTCTCTTACGATGAAAGCTATTCCTTCATATTCTTGTGTCTTCGTTTGCGTACTAGATTGCGTATTCTCCTCTGTCTATTTTGCCTATTCCTTCCATGTTATTTTCTGTAAGTCTGTTACTTCTACTGTCGCGATACGCCTAACGTCGGGGTTTTCAGCTCGACCCAGATTCCTAGTTACACTGATTTACTTGAGAAATTAAAGACTTCAGTAGCTTAAAATTTGTTTATTTAGAAATTATTCTAGGGAGCGATCTGTTCGCTACCGATGTCAATTAAAATCTGCCTTCACCAAAATTCCCGCTTTTACAGGAAAGCTTGCAGGAGTCTATTTAGGTCATGGAAACCTTAGGACAAAATCGGTCCCAGGCATAATGGCAAGTACAAGTAATAATGTTTACTATATAGTTCCTGCCCTATTTGGCGTGCGAAATTCCTATTACCCGTCCGACACGTACTTTCAAGGGCAGGTAATTCGTCAAACTCGTCCTTACATAAATACATTTTTTAGACACTAAGCTATGATTAAATAATATGAATTACTAAGGTCCATTCTCAATATAGTCTAGTGTTTATTATGTTACAGTTGGGATTCCTAACACTACTTTATATTTTCTTAACTCTGTTGCTGCTTCTTTCAATTTGCCTGGTTGTAATTGAGTTCTTACAATCCATGTTTCAATTCTTATTATTTGGTTTTTGCATCTCATTCGGTTTTGTTCGTTATTACGATGTGTTTTCCTTTTGCTTTTTTTATGTTCATGTCGTTGCGGTCGTCAGCATTTCCTCCTGGCCCTTGCTTTTGTTGCTTTTGAGTTTTTGGTCTCATTCTTGTTGTTTGTATTATTTTTAACATTTGTCCTCTTTGTTCGTTTGTTTCTGGTGACATTTTACTGACTGTTCTTGTTTTGCCCTCTGTTCTCGTTTCTTGTTATCTTGGTTCTTCTTTTTGCCATTTTTTGTATCTTCAAGATTGAATTTTTCTCCATTTATTATTAATTTGTTGTGTTTACTATTTGCTATTTTTCGTGCTTTTCTTTGTGATCGTATTTCCTTGCTGTAATCTTTATTTATGTATACTTTTGTTTCTTTAAGCTTGTTAGCCGCTTTCAGAATTTCTGTTCTCCCGTTGCCATTTTTTATTTCCATAAAAATTGATCTATTCTTATTCTCTTTTCTGTCGCCTATTTTTTTAAATGTTGCCTACTATGTCTACTACTAGTAATTTTTGGAATATTCTTTGCATTTTCATTTCTACTGCTTTTGTATCTTTTTCCTCCCCTTCTTCTATTCCATGTACCATCAAATTCTTCTTCCTACTGTCTCTTTACTGTACTTCCATTCTTTCAGTCAATCTCTCCATTTCGTTCTTGCAATTTTTGTTTTCTTGCTTGAAGTTCTCATTTTATTCTTTCAATTCTGATTTTCTATATTCATATTGTCCAGTTTTTGCTCAATTCTCTCTCCTCGGCCATACATAATATTTAAGGTTTGCAAATTAAACATGGCCGCCGCGTAATCTAATCAGTAGTACATATGTAAATTAAATATCAAACTTCATATGTGATTAATCAGTAGCACATATGAAGAATAATTAGAGCAAACAGAGATATTAATTGGGTCAAACCGCGGATTTAATTAGTTCAATCCTCGGATTTAATTCGCGGATTTAATTGAGTCAATCAATTTAATTCGCGTTGACCTTTGACATAATCCAATTAGTGGTGCCTCCACTTCTACTCAGGCCAATCGCCTAGCAAATTTTGTTTATTTGTACTTAAAGTAGTGTATTTACAATATTTGTACATACACGCGTTTTATAAATGCGCTTCAAATTAAATTGTTACAATGATAAAGGAATATGTAATGTTCTTACACGCAAGAATAAATAATGTAAATTAGTTGAATTTATGCTGGAATGTTCGTGTATTATTCTTTTAACAGCTGTCACTCATGAAATCTACTTTACCGGTAACTAAGATAGAACAGAAAGAGAATTTCATTAAATTAATTTATTACGCCATAATTGAATACATGATTCGACCTGAATAAAAGTTTTCATGGTTCTTTTAGTAGTTTAACAATATTTTGTAATAAAACTGGTAGACTTTTAACAACATAGTTTTAAAAAATATAAAAATCGGGAAAATTCTGACACATGGAAGAATTAAACAGTATGACAAAATCAAGCAATCCCAATATAAAGAGGATCAATGTGATTATACCCTTACACAAAAAAGAGAAAAGGAGAAGCAGGAGAATTTTGCTCCCAGAGTACACAAATTGATTTAGACCTGCAGTTAAGCTAGCAGCATTGCTCAAGCTTTTTCAAAACCGACAACTTTTGTAAGAAAATTTCTGAATATCTTTTATTGTTGCTAAATAAACGTAAAACACGATTACACTTTGTTACCATTGCAAAACAAAATAGTGGGTGGCAATCTTCCCCTTTCTATAGCATGTATAGAGTTAACAGTAATATGTCTTTGTCTTTCTAATGTCCAAGAACTTCTATATTTTTTCCTTCCAAAAGTCACTTTACGATAGAGAAAATTATTGGTCAACTTGAGAGGCAAAAATGTAGAATACAACTTAATTTCCACACACATTTACTATCACATGGAGAAATTTAAGTATTAGAATCTGTTCTACAGTCGCCATTACTCTTAGTAGAGCTCTTTTATCCACAGTTGTGAAAGTAATTGTTCACTAGGCTTACAGTTCATTGAATTCAAACACATACTTATCTCTATGTTGATAAATATAAGAAAGTTAAACACAAGATAATAAAGTAACAGCAATACCTGCAGCACACAAAAATGATGGAGCTGCTTGACGTCATCTTGACATAGAGAAGAGTTCACACAAGTAGGTAGCAAGGGTATAAACCTGGGCAATAGAGTGGCAAGGTGGAAAAGCCGCATATGTTCAAATGTTTAATTTAATTGTTAAAGGCAGGTGTTGCTAAACAATTTTTAATTATTGCCTTACTAGGGGCCTGGACACAACGCCCACTAGTCACAACGTCCACCACCTAGTATGGCCGCCATGTTGGATACAACGTCCACCGCAATTTTTGGTCATAACGTCCACCCTGGTCACAACGTCCACCGCCATAACGCCCACTCTGGTCACAACGTCCACCATCGCATTTGGTCATAACGTCCACCTTGGACACAACGTCCACCGCCACAACGCCTACTCTGGTTACAACGTCCACCGACGCCTGTTGAGAATAAAATTTTACGGCGTTGGTCTTAACGTCCACCCTGGTCACAACGTCCACCGCCATAACGCCCACTCTAGTCATAACGTCCACCTTCAAATTTGGTCACAACGTCCACCTTGGACACAACGTCCATCGCCATAACGCGCACTCTGGTCACAACGTCCACTTTCAAATTTGGTCACAACGTCCACCTTGGACACAACGTCCACCGCCATAACGCCCACTCTAGTCACAACGTCTACTTTCGCATTTGGTCACAACGTCCAACTTGGACACAACGTCCACCGCCATAACGCCACTCTGGTCACAACGTCCACCTTCGCATTTGGTCATAACGTCTATCTTGGACACAACGCCCACTTTTGTTTTACTTGTTATTTAATCAACCTTTAACTGCCTTCTTTAATGCTTTTTGAGTGGTCTGATGTTTTTTAGAATATTTCCAGCTCGTTTCTCATATAAATCGGTATACGAAGAATAAGGGTCCTATTATAATTATAACACTAAATATACCTAAAGATTCGTTAGTTTGCAATACACCTCATTCGAAAAAAAAACGTTTCCTTATTGTTTATTGTACCAATAAAAACTTGGTTGTACGTGTTATCATTAGTAATATAACAAGGGCGAAACGAGCACGATAACTCTTTTGATGGGCAAAAGTATTTGTAAGTATGTCGCTCGCGTTTATATTTTGAAGATTATTATATAAAAACAGTATACGAAATATGATTTAGAATTGACCTAATAATGCAAAAAGACTCAAGTTGCTTGTTTTTTGCAATTATACTTCCAATTATGACACCATCCACGAGGTCGATAGCCATCCCTAGGGCGCTTATCGCTTGATAAGCATCCCTCGAGTGTTTATCAGGTAATCAGTTCAGTATTGATCAATTTTCAAAAAATGCATGGTTCTTCTTGGATGATATCAGTTATGTGACAGTTGAGTGTAATATTCCAACTAAGTAACGTTCGTGTGTCCCACTAATAGGCCAGTCGATAAGTCGTTTAAAATGGCTGTTAGCGGGAGCAATGCCGGACAGGTAGTAATTTATTTTAATTTGTTTGATTTTGTGTTAAGAAATGTCTCTTAAAATTGCACCCCTTAGAAATCCCGGATTTGGCCGTCATCTTGAAAAAAGGGCGAAAAATTTGAATGTTTTTTATTATTTATAAATATCTCGGTTATTATCACCTTTAAGGTCATCCTTATCAAAATTGAAGGAGAATAAATTATCTACCAGAAATGTTCTATACATTTTTCTCGTGCGACTACCTGTTTCGAGGTTATAGGCGTCGAAAGCTGGATATTTCAAGGGCATTTGCTAATTTTTTTATTGCAGGCATTCTTGAAATCATGCACAACTTTTATAGATTGTCAATGTAGTTTCTATGGCAATTAAACATATAAGACCAGTACAAGTACCTCTGGTAAAATTAGAAAAAGTCCGTCTAGAAGATCTGAGAAACAGAAGATTACTTTTAATACGAACTGGCTCCTTATCCACTTTCACTCTTCGATTAGCTAGGAATTCGTAAAACTAAAAAATCAGCCCTATACGATGCGTTTGTACCCATTGAAAACCAATTAGACTCTGAAAATACTCTTCATGTGATAGACGGGGAATTTCTACTCAACAAAATTGTCTGGCATCAACAAGAATCTTATTGTGCGATTTTGGATAAATACGTTGAGTATGTAACAATACATTACTCAACGAATGCAGTAATAGTTTTCGATGGATACCCAGAGGATGCTGCATCAAAAAATGCCAAAACTGCTGAGCGACTTCGCCCATTGAAGATGGGTTCATAAGCGGAAATACATTTTGATGAAAAAATGAACGAAAGTTCCAGACTCAAGCAGGCTGCCGAAGATGCTAATACCTTAATTGTCAACACTGCAATTGAAGAATCAAATCACTACAAATCGGAAAATATATCAGGGGAAGACACTGATTGATTGGTAATTCTTACTGCCTTGAATGAGTCTCGCTCTAACATTTATTTTCTAAAGCCAGGGAAGGGAAAGACTCGTAGCCGGGTGTATGCACCCCATAATATAAATTTGGATTCTTCAGTTAGTGACAACATTTTATTTCCACACACATTTAGTGGTTGTAATACTCTTTCCGCATTATACAGGCAGAAAGAGAAAGGCTTACAGGAGGCTGTTCAAATTTTCAAAGACCCAAACGCGTCCCCAGAGGAAATAGATAAAGTGGGAAAACAATTTCTTCTTATGTATGCATAAAAAACTGCCCATTATGGAACAAATATCGATACCACTGTTTCATACAATCTATTAACAAAAGCTTACGATAATTAGAATCATTACCACCAACCAAAGACGCATTCGTTACGTTCAGCTATGGTATGGAAACAAAAAATCAGCTTTGAACTGGAGATGGAAACTCATTTCTTGTAAACGCGCCAAAGGTTGTAAAGTAGCTTGTAGCTGTCGCAAAGCAGGTTTGCATTGCCCAGTAATGTGTGGTTTCCGCCAGGGCAAATCTTGTTAAAATACTGTAGACGTGGTCGAATTATACGACGAGGACTTGCATATCCATATAGAACAATCAATAGAACATTCCGAAGATTATGAACCAAGATATGTTTTTCGGACTTTTTTCACTGTCTAGGGTGTAAATCACACAACGTTTCGGGAGTTTTGATCTACTCCACCTGGTGGCCTAGTGGTTAGAGTAGTAATCACAGCGATCAGCGGTCCCGGGTTCATACCCCGGGGGAGGCACAAATTTATGTTGAAAAACGTACAATAGCAGTCCTTCTCAGGACTAACCAGGAACACCTGAAGACGGGAGTAGATCAAAACTCCCGAAACGTTGTGTGATTTACACCCTAGACAGTGGAAAAAGTCCGAAAAACGTACCATAGTAGACCACTGCCAAAAAATGACATTCAGAGAACAATTATGAACCAAATCCGGAATATGAGACAAATGTTGAAAGTCAGGGTGATATTGAGAATTATATTGAACAACTACCAATATCAAAAAGGCAAAAAAAAATGATGAGCCGTAAACTTCAAAAGAAACTTGAAGTTAGCAAAGTTGGCATAGTGGATTAGGCCTATAGGGGATACCACTTTAAAGACGCGGCGGGTACTCTACCTCTAAGTAATGTGGAAGCGAGTATAAAGTAAGCGACATAATTTTTTTACATGTGTAATAGAAATCGTATATAGTACGAAAAATAAATTTTTATGGCATCGAGCTTCAATAATAAAAAAAGAAAATGCTCGAAAAAAATAATATATTTCGAGGCCTATGAATTCGAAACAAGCGAATATATGACAAAAATGCATGGAACAGTTTTTATAGAGAATTTACTCTTCTTTAATTTTGATCACTACGTATTTTGCTCAAAAGTTGATAGTAATCGAGATATTCACTAAATTTAGCAGAGTTAACGTAAAAAAACTTCCTGTATTATCCATCGCCTTATTGAGTTTTTGTTTTTGTTAAGTTCCTTCTTCATTTACTTTTGAATTATGGTACTGAGATAATATGTTACCACTACTTAATTCTGTATAACGTTGTAGAATGTTACCACTTCTGGCTATTTATTTTCTGCAGTGGTTTTGCCGGTGCAACTCTGAAAACAGTACAATCGACTTAATTTTTGTTACATGTGATGCTAACACATTCTTGTTATTGCAAACCACATTGCTATTTATTAGACGATGTGTTTTTGGTATCAATTCAAAAAAACATTTGTATTTTGCTTAAATGAGTCCAACCAGTATTAGGTACAGTAAGGCTGGTCATATGAACTTGTCAGTATACCAATTATGATTTAAAAGTTCTATTTCACTCTTAGGTTCAACGACTTCTTTTACTATTTTAGAAGAAGAGTTATTCTTTGACTTACATGCCAGCTGGTTGGGATGATGCTAAGGCTGCTTCCTTTTAAAATGCTTAACGAGAAAAATCTATCAAAAATATTAAAAAAAGAAAAGATTGTATTAAATTGGATTTATTTGATTGCTTTACATTTTATACAATCTTTGAAGCAAGTTCATATAATAATTCAGAGATTGTATATAGACTTCAACCACTAAAATTCACTATGTGGCATCTTTACTGAGATCTTTAAATGTATAAAACAAAACCTTTCATGAATAGCATTAGGTTAAGCATTTTCTAAAAGTTTATTAAACAGCCTAACGTCTAAGGAATTTTGTATAGATTTTTGACATTTAAATCTTTTAACAATAATGTCATTTTAGAATCTGGTAGCATAATCGTGATTTTCTGAATGAATTCGAAAAAAGTTAGAGCTTTTATAAATGTCCAAAGGACAAGAAAACATATAGACAAAGAAGAGGCATTATTGTAAAAGCTTTAATTAATGGCGTCCAGAATTGCTTTTTACTACATTAAAAATGTCACTGTAGAAGTTACATGCGAATGAAACAGCGAGAAGTAAGCTATTTGTGAATAATGACAGTATGTTTCAGTTGTGTTTAATGAAATATCTGCGAAGAAATTTTTTCGCACCAAATATCTCTATGCGTATGTCAACTTAAATTTGCATCTAAACAATTTTTTATTTTCAATTTGTTAGAAGTAAACTAATCTGAAGCGCTAATATTACTATTTAATAAATCTATGAGCTGATTAAGATTTTCCTTGAAGCAAAGTAACGTTGCATCGTCTGCAAATTAAACATAGTTTGTCGAAGCCACATATGAAATAACACCATTTATAATTGTATATAGCAAAGACCCAAGAATGGACCTTTGACACACGTCTCTTCAGTATGTTTATTGCCAAAACACACTACTGAAGATCGAATAAATAGAAACGAATGAGCGACTAAGGTGTACCTCTAATCCCATAGCAATCAAGCTTTTTCACAAAAATGTCATGATCGACGCAGTGAAATGCTTTAACAATATCACATAGAGTTGCGGCCACAGTCATGCTGTTTTCAAGACTAGTAACGTCTTCAATAACAACACCTTCTTCTTTTACCGTAAACATTTCGTACTGAATCCAAACAGTAAACCATTAAAAAGATCATTTTTCCATAAAGCCTACTTTTAAAAGTAAAAAGAAATACTAACTATAAGGATGATAGATATTGGCCTATAGTTACTAGGGAAAGTAGTATCGCCAATTTTAAACAGAGGGACGACTTTAAACGTACTAGGGCCCTTAGTAAAACATCTAGTTATGAGACGCATAAAAGGTTCTACAAAGAAATGACATGCATATTTAATTAAATAAGTATTGAGTTTATAAGCATCTAAACAATCCCAACTAGCGTAATTAGTCGCCGGAATGTACCGGCAACTATTGTAGGAATTTAAAGTGTTTTTTTCGCCAGTCACGAGTACGTAATAGGAACGTTCCTATCACGTGCACCCGACCAAACTGGGTAATAGTTTCTGGTGACCGAAATGTTTAGGCGACGTTCCTGTAACTTGTCCGGCTACATTTAAATGACGTTGTGGTTACGTAACGGCAATGCTGCGGCTTGGTAGCTGCAACCTTCACGGAATTTTAATATTCTTTCACATTGATGTTGCTTGCTCTATCTTGCAACTGATTTTATTATATTTATTTTTTATTCCCCCATGATCTATTGTCCATTTTTAATTTTTATAGATTATAAATTAAATTGAATACTATAAAAATAATATTAGAAGGCCAAACGTGTGCCCATTTCCGATGGTCTTAGTGTAAAATTAAAACGAATGCAAGTTTACTGTCAAAAATAGTGATGATAAGTTGCATTTTTAATACAAACATAGTTAATCTTACTCGAGAACAAGAAATCTTAGATGCTGACAACTTTTTTATTGTTCTTGGAAAGTTGAAGCTAGTTATTGTGTAGTAATTTATCATATTTGGTGCAGAAACGATAATACATTAATTTTTTAAAACATTGTGAAGAGAAGCTACATGTTGTTTAATAATGGCGTCGTAAGTTTTACACATAAAAATGGCATATTTCCAATCAAATAAGTTTGAAGTGGTTTTATCTAATATTATGTATATAACTTTAAAGCAATTGTTGCTTTTCGATAGTGTAATGGAAAATGCAAATAGATTACGATAAAGTTATATTTACTTCCAAGTACCGAAGGGAACTATAACACCACTTTACAGTTCCGACATAGTAGTGAATACAACAAACTGCCTGTTCAAAATCCCGTTACTACTACATGGTTCCACGTGGAAATGTAACCTCCCTAATTTGTTACCTCACATGTTCGTCAGATAACCGCGTGGTGTGACATACATTGTTTATGTGTTTTAATGAAATATAGGAGAAAATTTAATGGCTTCGCCTCGCTAAAATGCCATTTTACAGTGCTGTTAAAGATGTTCGTCTATTAGAGCTTCAATTTTCTATTTAAGGTCGTAGAATATCGGTAAATTGTTTCTTTTTTGTGACCGGTCATGTCTTTGTATACAGACACCATTTGTTTACACAACTGCATTGACAAAAGTGGCACAACATATTATACAACAATACGCAGCATGGAATTTTATTAAGGTTGGTAACTAGGTGGTGAAGGTTTTCTACATTCTACATGTAGCTGACACGTTATTAACACTAATAAAAATTACTTAACGTTCCATACATTTAAAGGCATTGTGAAGGTGTCCAGAACGTAGCGGCAACTACCACAACTTGTTGCAACTTTAAAGTCGCATTTCAGTAGCATAAATTAGTAGCCGCTACCATCCTTAGCTGTCGTTTTCAAACCATAAGGTCATCCCAAAGGTAACTACGACGTTTCCAATACCGGTAAAGCTACCTACAACTCATAGACAGCTACAAAGTAACCATAGTTTTAAAAACCACGTAGCAGCAACTATTCATTTATCAAATGAAGTTATTTCTACACTAAAGTCACAGCTTTAGTGGCGGTTACGAATAGTAACCCATTTGAGATTCTACTCCCAGTTACTGGTACTTCGTTGCTCATTGGGGTTCGAATCGCTTAAACTAAGTATTGCCGTCTTCATTCTTTAGGTGTATCCAATGTTAGAAAAAATTAAAAACTAGTGCTAATTTTAATATTATCGAAAGGGTTCATTCTAAAATCTGGGAAAATCTCAAAAATATTTTTAGATGCTGTATTAGTATTATGCTCAATAGGAAAATTATTTTTTTTAAATATTAACATTAGTTCTTGGTAACTAGTTACCTTTCAAGCATTTTTGGAAGTATTATCTGAATTCGTAGTGCAAGAGGATGTCTGTTAATATTATTTTATCAATCAAGTAGACACCTGCCAGGTTACCTTATTTTTGTTTAGTATTTCCACGGATTCTAGAACCAATAGGTAAACAACTGTATTTTGTAGGAAAATGAAAGTGTTGCTACTACATCTTGACCCCTTAATTGTTAATTCTTTTGAGTAGTCTATTTAAAAGTGTTGTCACTTTGCTGTCGTTTACTTTAACATTAATGTACCTACATAAAATAGTGATTTTTTCAGTGGCGGCTCGTAAAAATTGTATTTGGGGTTCTTAATTTTTAACAATAACTAAACAAAAACTTATTATTTATGACTCACTTACATTTCGTCGATGTTTTACCAAATATAACGATGGTTTTAGTTTTAATAATCCAAGAGCGATCGTCATATGTACAATACACAACAATAGGTATTCAAACACAATATACAGTCGTGTTCACTAAAGTGTTGTAGAACATTTATGCTTTGTGAAGATGAATTCATTACACAAAGCTCAAAAAGTGTTGTATATACAAATATGTTAAAAGTATACATCCAAGTCTATCTAGTTGATGCAGTGTGAACTTTTGTTGAGTAAAAACACAACTACCAATAAACTTATAACTGTCTATGTACAACACGTTATTAATCGCGAGTGTGCACAAGAGTTAAATACGATAATAATATGCTTAACAATGAAATAAAGACTATTGGTTATACACAAAATGAAGTCTTCCGTCTTTCAAAGAAATAAAATGTTCTTTAACTTTTTCGTAAAAAATGCTTCTGTTATGGATTAAGTTTTTATTCACCGATATCCTTGCCAGTATATTAAGAAGTTCTTCATTCATGGTGTTCCTTAAATATGTTTTATGATTTAGCTGTAAGCATTAGACGGTATTCTCTGCCATTCGTTAATAAAAACTGTACTAGATAACCGAAATCGCTCCAGACTAATAATCACACTTCAGCTGCAACCGCTATTACCTAACACCAAGCATAACCATACAAGAATGTGCGAATTCACCGTATACATTGCAGTTTATTTCAATGCCAAAACTTGCAATATTTACAAGAAGTTATGCTATCATGCTGCGGTCGCTGAACCGGTGGATAAAATTACGTTTTAGGGCGCGCAATCTTTGTAAATACACGATAAGACCGGTAGCCCTTTTAGCGTTGGTGGCTTCAAAATGGAAAGCCCTCGCGTCACGTTGAAATTGCAATATCGCCGATTTTGCAGCGACAGCTTTGTATCCCTTAACTATACATATATTGTTATGGTCTTATTTATTTATTTAATTCTCCTTCTCAACAGGTATACACCCAATTACAGAGAAGAAATTAAAACTAAAAAACATAATATTATAAAGCAAAACTAATAACAAATAATTCATAAACAAAAGCATAACTAGATTACAAAACAGAAAAAAAAAATAAAACAAAATTATTGTTAAACTAAACATTAATGTAATGAACAAATAATTAAAAAACAAATGAAAAAAAACCAGTCAGTCATAGAAACTAACTTCTAAATAGTTATTTTAAATGGCCATCCTTGATAATTGTTAAACATTTTTTGTAATAGCTTTTTAGACTAGACGAAAACAAATCAATATGTTCATATACTGCGTTGGAATGTCGCGCTAATGTATGCAATGGCGAATGCATCAAAATATTGGTTCTGGAAAATGGCAGATAAAATAATGTATTATTTCTGCTCCCAGCTCTAGGCACAACAAAGCTAAACATTTCAATAAAATCTAAATTGCCATCTATTTTCATTTCAATGATCTTTTTGATAAATGTTACCGATTTAACAAATCTTCTTTTTTCTAGAGACAATATATTATACCGACTTAATAATGTGGTGTAAGATGTCAATAAAGGATAAAATCCAGTTCTTCTAAAAGTTAGTATTTTTAAAAACCGTTTTTGGATACTCTCGATTTCGTCTATGTAGCAAGCATATGACGGTGTCCACACTAAAGAAGCATATTCCATGATAGAACGAATGTAGCAATTATGAAGTGTTACTAAAGTGTTAATGTTACGGAATCCCTTCGAGTTTCGCATTATAAAGCCTAACATTCTGTTAGCTTTATTTTTCATTGTGGAGATATGTTTTTGAAAACTCATTTTATTGTCGAACAGTATTCCTAAATCCACTGTCTCATGCTTTCTATTTAGGTTTACACCGGTCATTATATAGTTGAAAGTAATTGGTTGGAGTCTCCTAGTATACGTTAAAATAAAGCATTTGCTGATATTTAGAGGCAATTCGTTTTCAAATGTCCATTGTACTAATCTGCTCAAATCACCATTTAATTTCTCACAATCATCTGTTGATTTAATTGACTTCCACAGTTTAAGGTCGTCTGCGAACATTAAGCATTTAGAATGAATAATACATTTTGGCAAATCGTTTATGAAAATTAAAAATAGCAAGGGGCCTAAATTTGCACCTTGCGGCACACCAGAGTTTACAACATACTCTTCTGATTTAGAATTACCAAATACCACATATTGATTCCTATTACTTAAATAAGACCTGAACAGTTGAATAAGTTTTAAGGAGAAACCAAATGTTTGCATTTTTTTTAATAACAAAGCATGAGATACTTTGTCAAACGCTTTGGCGAAATCGGTGTATATGACATCAGTTTGAATATTCTCGTTCATAGCTTCTGATACATTTTGAGTGAATAGTAATAAATTAGTTTCCGTAGATCTGTTTGGCGTAAATCCATGTTGTTGCGGTGTTATCTCTGATTTTACATGTTCAAAAATTCTGTTATGTAATATAATCTCAAATACTTTGGAACATGAACAAATCAAAGAAACTGGCCTGTAGTTCTTAATATCTGATTTGTCACCTGTTTTAAATATAGGGCACACTTTAGTTGTTTTCCATAACTTAGGATAATGGCATGTTTTTATTATTAAATTAAACATTATTAGTAACGGATAAGCTAAACTATCTGAACATGCCTTTATTATAAATGAAGGTATTTGATCTACGCCAACCGACCTCTTAGGTTTTAGCCTCTTAATAGCTGTATAAATTTCTTCTAAAGAGATTCTAAAGCCATCACGTAACGTAACTTCAGAATTAAAATAAATTTCAAGAGAAGGATGATGACCACTTTGCTGAAGAAGCGGAGACTCATAGCCAGTTACTGTCATATTTATGGATGCTAACACGAGATCGAGAGTGCGGTGGTTACTATTACGTACCTTATTATATTGAGTCAGGCCAAAAAAATTAACAAATCCTACCATGTCATTTTCCAGGGCAGTACATGCATTCGATAGATCAGGATTCAGATTGGGTAAATTAAAATCTCCAAGGAGGACCATTCCACCACTGATAATCTGAAACTTATCGTATAAATTTTCAAAAAATACATTGTAACAGTGGCAGGGCGAAGAGGGGGGTATATAGATTGCACCTATAAATAATTTAGTATTTCCGTTATTTATCACTATCCATATATCTTCCAACTCAGTTTCTAAGTCAGTTACGCGTTCACCATAAATATTGCTTTTTAAAGCTATAAGTACTCCCCCTCCTAACCTTGTCCCTGTAGCAAAATAATTCCTATCTTTTCTAAAGATAGTATATCTATTGTCTAAGATTTCACTATCTAAAATGTTGGAGTTCAACCATGATTCTACAATTATAATCACATCATAGTTTTCCGAGAGAGCATTATTAAATAGTACATTTGTTTTTGTTCTAATGCCACCTGCGTTCTGATAGTATATACTTAATTCTCTTATACTAGTGGACATCTTTAAAGTCGTTTATGGTATTTATTTTAAATATTTTACTCTCTTCTTTAACTCGCATAAATATTGTTCCATTTCTCGTCCATAAAAACTTGATGTTATTACTTTTTTTATATTCTCTGGCTTTACTAAATAATTGCTTATTTTGTTTAGTTAATGAATCATTAATGAATACGGGTTCATTAATATCTGCTGGGTTTTTGTAGTTAAAGTTTTCCGGAATATGCTTTAATCTCAGATCACGTTTCACCCGTTTTAGCCGCAAAAATTCTTCCTTATCGATACGTCTTACGAATTTTACAATTAATCCGGGGGGTTTGGAAGACTGTTGCATCCTGGAGCCAAGTCTGTGACATGCATCGATCATGCTTGGATCTATTTGGAAACCAACGGCAGTACCTACAGCTTGAACTACTGTTATGGGGTTTTCGTTGCGTATTATGGAAATGCCATGAATTTCGACGCTATTTTTCCGCGTATACTGCTCGAGATCATTTAACTGAGATTTTAATTCTTCATTTTCTTTTTCGATCCTATTATTTCTGCTCTCCAAATCTTGAATCTTCTTTAACGACTCGTTAATGGTTATTTCTTGTTGTTTTAGGCGAAGATTACATTCGTCGATTTTTTCGTGGCATGCGTCAATTGATTTTTCCGCAGCATTCTGTACTTGTCGTATTAATTTTAGTTCATTTAAAATATCATTCAAAGTTGTTCTAATGCTTATATCTGAACTAAATTTATCGGCGACCTCCTGACCTGCTCCAGCTGTAGAATCTTCTACTTCCACATTCTTGGCCTCGGCAACAATAGAGTTAATTTTTGTAGGTGATTGTAGACAATCTTTACATCTCCATTCCTTTAGACCAGGGTTTCTTTTAAGGCTCTCGTAATCACTTATGTTCATATTTATGCAACTTATATGAAACGCTTTTTTGCAGTTTTGTCACTCAAGATAATCGTCATATCTGCCACACTTATTATTACAAGATGTACACACTGATCCGTACGGCATTTTCGCGGATTTGATTATATAAAACGTAAAAATTACAAGTTGTTTAGCACCGCACAAGAATCGATGTGCTTCGCTCGGTGGACAACTACTACTACTACTACTCTTTAGTAGTATATGGGTTTAATATCAAATTAATAAGGTTAAAAGGATATCCAAATTATTAAAAGGTATTTGGTAGAGAAAGGGAATAGAATTTAAAACTCAATTGAAACATAATTTAATTATTATATGAGATGAAGTAAGGAATTAATGGCAAATACTTATTCGAGAAATACCATTCAACATAGTGGGCGTTACATAAATAAAATAAAGCTTTTGTAGTATGTTGGACTATGATATATATGCTAAACTAGCTCACTAAGCAGATATTTTATTTTTCAGTATGTAAAAATAATTTGATACAAAAACATGTTATACAATTTGTAAGCGGTTAAAATTATGAAAATAAACCCTTTATAAAAGTTTAAAAGCTATTTGGAATATAAAAGAGTTATGAATTAAACTAAAATTGGCGTGGTGTAAATAAAAAGTAAACTTCAAAAGATTAAAAGATGTGAAGAAGGAAAGGTTTAAAATAAGTGGATGTGGTGAGAATACCTAGGTAATACAGTTATAATCTACAAAAGCAAATTTCTGGAAGGGGATGCTGAAATGAGTTTATTGTCAAATTACATTGCATCATATGAATTGGATAACAAGGAATGGTTTTTACTGGAAGTGGTTTACATCCAGATTGTTAGCAGAGTGAGCGTTGTATGAGGTGGATAGGAAGTTTTCATCTAAATGAGTTCTAATTCGACAAGCTTGTCATTGAAGTGACATCTTATAACATGCATCTAGTCGAGGTTCGGGATACTAAGTCGTCGGAGGCTTGATGATTTTGGTAGGATGACGTGGATGGTGTTTGCTGCTAACAGTACTGCTGGAGAAAGTTGGTAGGTGCCTTGTCGTGTTTTTGTCCAGGAAGTCTTTGTGGATGCAGGTGTTTTTGGCGCAGTTCGGACTGGGATTTGTTTAGACGTTGGGAGATCTTTGTGAGATTGCTCGATGCGTTTGACTTGGTAAAGCAGAGTATAGAGTCCATGAACAGGTGACAGAATACAGGTTTTTAAATAAAAAACTAAAAGAAAAAGATAGAAAGAGAAAAGTACTTACTATTTGATATTTGTAGAGTTACAAGTAAATGTAACGAGAAAGTATTTGTATTTGATTTTGCACTTGCATAATTCAAAGTGACAGGTGACATACCTTTAAGTTGTCATGAAATAAGAGAATCAAATTTCAGGAATAGAAGCAGTCTAGATTATGAGCGAATCCTACCTGTGTTTCAGTAAGAGTAAAATGTTTCTACCGGAGTTAGCAATTTAATAATCTTGATAATCTATACATATATAAAGGAAAGTCACAACCCTGACTAATCAACGCAGAGCCGAAACCACTGGCACTAAAAACTTGAAATTTGCGTGGAAGGTTCAATTTGTTATGTAAGGTAGTACTAAGAAGGGATTTTTTGAAATTCGACCCCTAAGGGGGTAAAAAGGGGTAAAATGTGTTTTCACGAATTCTTCAATATCTCTTACACCCAATAAGATATCGATTTGGTGTTTGCTTGCAAAGACTATCAATGCAAATACCTAGAAACGTATTTTAGGATTTTGTCCTAATCAACCCCTAAAGGTGCAAATCTAGATTGGGGGTGAATTAAAGAACCCTTCGTATCTCCTATGTTTATTGAGTTAAAACATTCTTTTTTGGCATATAGATGTATTTTAAAAATATTTAAAAAGTGGTTTAAGGGAATTTGAAAATTTTAACCCTAAAGGGGTGAAAAGGGGTAAACTGTGTTTTCGCGAATTCCTGAATATCTCTTAGACCCGATAAGATAGCGACTTGGTGTTTGCTTGCATAGGTGTCCAATAGAAGTATCTAAAAACACATTTCAGAATTTTGCCCTAATCGACCCCTAAAGGTGCAAATCTGGATTCAGGGTGAATTAACGAACCCATTGTAACTCCTAGGTTTATTGAGCTCTAACATTCCTTTTTTGGGCATATAGATGTATTCTTAAAATATTTAGAAAGTGATTTAGGGGATTTTACAATTTTACCCCTAAGGGGGTGAAAAGGGGTAAACTGTATTTTCATCCATAGACCCGATAAGATATCGACTTGGTGTTTGCTTGCATAGGTATTCAATACAAGTGTCTAAAATCGCATTTCAGGATTTTGCCATAATCAACCCCTAAAAGTGCAAATCTGGATTCGGGGTGAATTAAAGAACCCTCCTATGTTTATTGAGCTAGAGCATTCTTTTTTGGCATGTAAATGTATTCTTAAAATATTTAGAAAGCGGTTTAAGGGATTTTAAAATGTTACCCCTAAGGGGATGAAAAGCGGTAAAGTGTGTTTTCACGAATTTTTCAATATCTCTTAAGCCGATAAGATATCGACTTGTTTTTTTGCATGCATAGGTATCCAATACGAATGTCTCAAATCACATTTCAGGATTTTCCCAAATCAACCCCTAAAGGTGCAAATCTGGATTCGGGGTGAATTAAAGAACCCTTTGTATCATCTATGTTTATTGAGTTAGAACATTGTGTTTTTGGCGTACAGATGTACAATTCTTAAAATATTTAGAAAGGGGTTTAAGGGATTTTAATGTTACCCCTAAAGCGGTAAAAAGGGAAAACTGAAAAGGGGTAGGGTGTTAAGTTTATCTTGCTAAAATTTATGAATACAACATTTAGTTTGTACATATATATTTTAATTGTATCTCATTGTTATACTAAAACTATAGTTTTATCAATATATACAAGGTGAACGACAATTACGTACACATTTCCAGGGGGTACGTGAAGCATAAAAAAGAGTTATGCAGGAATTTTTTCGAAAGAACTTTGTTTCCTTTTTTTCCTACAATATTGTTTTGCGGAGTTTGTTAGTTTAGCGTATTGAGTGAGGGGGAGGGGGCGCCCTATAATTTATTTGAAATTTAGAAGAAAAAACATTTGATGCCCGTACGAAGAACGGGCATCTTGCTAGTCTACATATATAAAACTGAAAGTCATTCACACACTCATCAACGCCCAGCCCAAACCCTTGGACCTAGAAAGCTGAAATTTTGCACAGAGGTTCCCTTTATGATGTATACAAGGAATAAGGAAGGATAATTCAAAATTCAAACCCTAAAGGGGTAAAATGGGGGTTGCAATTTTGTATGGAAAAATAATATTAAATAGACATTTCGACTTGAAACTTCATAGGAGTACTCCTAAAAACAAATAAGCAAACACGTATTTCGTAATTTTCCGAAAATCAACCCCTTAGGGGGTGAAATCGGGTAAATAAGCCTAAAATTCGATATGGGTGCCGTTATTGAGGTTTTTGGGACGTTGATTGCGAAAATGGCAATTGAAATTTGGCAGGCAGATTTCTCATAGGGAGTAGGCACCCGCTAAGAAAGGATTTTTGAAAATTCAACCCCTAAAGGGGTAAAAAAGGGGTTGGAATTTTATAAGATCAAATTTTGAACTAAGTCATTCAAAGTTTATGAAAATTTGTCCCCTGAAGGTGAAAATAGGAGATGACGGAACGGGACGGGAAGGGACGGGACGGGACGGGACCGGACGGGATGGGACGGGACGGGACGGGACGGGACTAGACGGGAAAGGATGGGAATGGATGGGAGCGGAGAGGAGGGAACGGGGCGAGACGGGACGGGACGCGATGGGATGGGATAGGAGGGGGGGAAGGAAACGGGGCGAGACAGGACGGGACGCGATGCGAAGGAAAGGAATGGGATGGTATAATAGGGGGAAATGGGACGGGACGGGAAGGAAAGGGATGGGATGGGATGGGAGGGGGAAGGGACGGGACGGGACAGGACGGGACGAAGCAGGACGGGACTGGACGGGAAGGAAAGGGAAAGGATAGGATGGAATGGGAGGGGGGAGGTAACGGGGCGGAACAGGACGGGACGGGAAGGGAAGGAAAGAGATGGGATGAGAGGGGAGAGGAGGAAACGGGGCGGGACGGGACGGGACGGGAAGGAAAGGAAAGGGATGGGATGGGATGGAGGGGAAGGGAACGGGACGGGACGGGACGGAAAGAGACGGGGCCGAAAAAAGGGGCGGGGACGGGGACGGAGATGGAGACGGGGATGGGATAGGATGGGATGTCATTATTTAATACACAAATAACGAACCTCGCGCGTACGAAGTCGCGGGTAACAGCTAGTCCATAATATAAAAAGGCAAATCAGTTAATTAAATTTCAATTTTAAAAGAGAATTGATTGAAAATAAAATAAAGTATAGTAAAACTAATTATAACTTAAAATAGGTGCCACTAAGTGGAGATATAACAATATGTTTGAAGCGTATTTTGGAGCGCCCTCTGCAGCTGCCAGCTTCTTGGTAGATATGATACGAGTGAGTGTGTTATGCTGACATACTTCTTGGATATGGTTTTACATGTTTTAAGCGGGATCGACGATCGGCTGAATAGTACTTTTGTAACTATGTTTTTTTAATGATAATACTTTTAGAAATAATAACTAGAATGACGTTGGCGATAAAATCATTTATATATGAACGATAGCGTAAAGCTTGTTTTTCGACCTCGGGCTATACAATTCTTTTTGTATGCGCCTCAAGCGTATCTAGCGTATTTGGACCTTGTCGTGTTATTGCCCTCGGTGCTATCATGCATTCACTCCGCGGGCCAGAAACTCCTGGTTTACACCCTTGATACATAAATAACTATTTTAGCAGACAAAAAAAAATTTTTTCGCCAGGACAAAAAGGCAAAGCTATACTCCTGAAAATGAGGACTAAAAAACGCATACTTTTTGCATTTCTAACGCAACTGGAGTTGACATAACGCCACACTGAATGCACTTTAGACAATTAACACAATTTTCTCTGCACTTTCTGCAAGCTTTGTCGAAGCAGCTTCTGCCAGAGCTTCGCCAGTCGGCGGCATTTATCTTCCGCTATATATTACTTGCTTCAGAATTAGATTCAGATTGATATTTCTGAATCGCTTTCAACTCCGTGTTCGTTTTAAGAATTTTCGACCAACATTTCCTGCGAAATTTCAGTTAATTCATGCTTCGTAAGAAGTTTGCACATTTCGTACAAGGTCAACAAATATTTGGAGGTTATGTCCTAGTAATTTACACTTCAAAACTGATATTTTAAAATAAGAAATCTCACCTAGAAAAAAAACCATGCAAGTTAATTGTGAGGGGTGCAAATGAGCTTTTATTTATTTGATTTTTTATAAAAACCAGTCTTCACAATAAATACGACTTTCTCATTTTTTTCAGGCCAAGGTCGCGTAAACCAGCTCGGCGGGGTCTTCATCAACGGGCGTCCTTTGCCAAACCACATCCGCCTGAAAATAGTGGAAATGGCGGCCGCCGGAATTCGGCCGTGCGTCATTTCTCGACAGCTGAGGGTGTCCCACGGGTGCGTGTCGAAGATCCTCAACCGCTACCAGGAGACCGGCAGCATCAGGCCGGGAGTGATCGGGGGCTCGAAGCCGAGGGTGGCCACCCCCGAGGTGGAGAACCGCATCGAGCAGATCAAGCGCCAGAACCCGGGCATCTTCTCCTGGGAGATCAGGGAGAAGCTGATCAAGGTACGTCATCGGCTACCAACAGATAAAAATCGGGCGCTGCTCTGGGTGCTGGCGGCGTATCAAAGAATCCGCGTGCCAGAGGACAGACCGCAATAATAGCGCTCTCGTGGGGCTCTGACACGAAGAGCGTGCCGTACCGCCTTCAAATTACCGGCTGGACATCTGTCGATATCATCTCCGAGCCGGCGATCTAATGTTGCGCTCGCGGCTGATAAACGCGCGTCACGCCCTCCTTTCTTCGAGTTCTTGGCTCACCAGTGGCGTGCGTGCTCTGAATTTTTTTAAATTTTTGCTTTTTCTACCATAAAACTCCTCGACAGCAGAGTACCATAAATTCCGTGCTGACATGAGTTTAAATTTGATATCTTAGATCAGACATACAGAGATTCCGCTTATACCGTTATATTACAAACGATCATAAATGTTTAAAAAATAATTCCTTATTTTAATTAGCAGTCTGTGGCCGGTCATTAAATATTCTCTCTTCTTAATGAGTAACCAAATATTGGAGTACAACTCAATGCAAACTTTTCTATCTTATATGTTGTCCTTTTTACACAGAAAATGAATACTGACGACATTCCGCGTCGGTCGAGACGAAGCAAACTCAATACAAAAATGTGTCTCCGATATTTGTTATGAAATTTTCAGGGGCAATATAATAAGTAGTGTGCCTATTATTGATCTTTTTTTTTAATATTATGAGTTATCTCAAAGCTGAAACTACAATGAGTCCGAAATGATATTCTTCAAAAATTATAGATGATTAGATGTAGTACGAATTATATTTAGAAAGAAAATATAATGATCTAAAATATATACCACAGAGAGCGTAATACTATTTTATTACGTGAGTATCAATGCTAATAATCAGTCTTTGTCACGCTCCCACGGTTTCCTGCTTTTTATGCTGCACTACCTCACATAGAAACATCAATTGACATTTATTTAGTTCATCTGAATCAAGTTAGCTCGTACCATATCGAAAATCGCGAGTCGCTATATTGTCAGTATGGTAGAAGGTTCTATTAGCCAATGCCCTAAATTTAAGAAATGATGATTGGCTCAAAATTCAATGAATTATATTTTCAACACTATACGGATATTGTAGCCATCTCGCCCGATACATCGTGGCTACAAGCATTTACAAGCAATTACTAGCGGAATAACTGCACCTGCAGTACGTGTACATTTAAATAACATTAAAACAACACGGAAATACTATATTCGAGTATTAACCTGCATTGAAGCCCGGCGTCAAGATTCGATGCATACAAAATGGGTGCAATTTGCATACGTACCTACTCAATACTAGTTTATCATGCACAATTGTTTGTGCTTTACAAATCTTTCGAGCACAGCTGGAAGTGGCCGCTTATCGCTTAAACTGTAATCATTTCATGTATCGGGTTACCTTATAATCGAATGTCGCGAATTGAGTTTGCACTGGATTACGTCATTTCTCGAATGACTCGTTGAAAATTTCCTCCAAATAATGCAGCAAGATCCCTGTTTGATGTTATATTGGAACATTAACATCCCAAAAACTTTTGGCTACTTTACAGTTCGCGCACTTGCTCTGTGCACGATAACAAGAACACTTTCTTAAAGTGTAATCACTGACTTCTGGCACCCAAGTACTATCGGTAAGAAATAATTTACTGTCAGGCTTCCAGTCGCTTCTTACTTAGCTCACCACATGATGATTTGGCACTGTGGGTTGCTTACACTGATTTAATTTGGTACTTTGCCCCCGAACACCACATACTTTTTGCAACACCCACGGAATCGAGCTTCTTACACTGAACAGGTCCATATTAGCGCACCTTCAGTTACATAATTTACAATGATGGAATCTAATTAACAATAAAAAACATGAAAACACAAACTGGCTATACACTGAAGTATATTTATAATGCAAAATGACCATATTGCAAGTTAAAAATGGTCCGCCCACTTTATCATTGGACTATAGGCAACCCATTATACACCAATTTAAAAATGTCATTTATGTATTGTTTATTGCACGGCCTGCTGCATTGTGTGGTTTATTGTTTTGTCACCTGTCAAATTATGCAAGGTGTTTTTTTATTTAAAAAAAGAATTAGTATTTAAAGCTAACGATTTATTAAACATGATTTATACAGACCAAGAAAAAATAGACATGTGTATAATGTATCACTCCGGATTATTATTAAGTAATGTTAGGGATCATTTCAGTGTAAAATATCTTAACACGCCAGTCCCTAATGTGTTTACAATAGTTAGAAAATTTGCAAGTACAGGCTGTGTAGCACTACATGAAAAAAACATCGATGTAGAACAGTAACACATGAACTTTACCACGTGGTGCAAGCCGTTGCAGAAAATAAAAATATCTCTACTAAAGGGATTGCCAATAAAGTAATTATTAGTTTTATTACTAATATCGATTATTATAACAAAATCATACAAAATGCAATAATAGCTATTAACATATCTAGGAATGTTATGATCCAAAACATCCGTGGTTTGTTCAATAGTTTATTGGTTGCCATGTACGGTAATAGACTATTACCGTACAGATCAGTTATGATTTAGTTACCAGCCTACTTTTGTATATGTAAACAAGGGATTAATGTCCTGCAACCGATAAATTAAATAAACTTCTTGTATTGTTCCGGAATCAGTTTTTTATCCTATAGAACATTTTTCCAAATTACTCAAAATTACATCATGCAGATTTATTGAATTTTGCACTATTGCTTCTGAACTCAACGTGCAGTTATTTATACCACTTCCATTTATTTACATACATTATTTTATTTGTTAAATTAAACAATAAATTATTTATACAGGACTTTCTAAGACATTGGTGGTTCCTATACTTCATGAAACGTTAGGTAGGTGTCTTCTTAATCAAGTTTTTCTTAAATATTATCCACTGTTTCCCGGATCCTAGGTCTTGGTCAACAGAGAATTTGCATGCACTTCAAGAATCACGTACACAGTATCGACAATCTGTAAATACTTAGTGTGTTATTATGAACAGCAAGGTTATAGGACCAATATTTATAGATGGTTCTCTAAATAGTGCCAAATACTTGCATAAGTGCAGCTAGTATTAATTAATGGAGCCCTCCCTCATTGTACCAGGGAGGTAGTTAATGATCTTAATGTCAAATTTTCTTTGTGGATTGGAAGATGGGGCACTATCAATTGGCCCCAGAGGTCTCCCGATTTCTCTCCAAATGACTTTTCTATCGGGGTTATTTGAAAAATAAAATTTATACAGTAGAACTAGCTGAAAGTATCGATACATTAGAAGAGAGGTCAAAACATACCTATTAATTTCGTTAATAATTCCATCACAGAATTCAACAATCGTTTAACCTTCTGTTTGGAAATGCAAAGTGGGCACTTCGAGCAGTTATTATAATACTCGTAATTGCTTGCTGCCGTTCCTATTTCTTCATTTGTATATAATTCATTTTCGTTATTAAATAATTCTTTTTAACTATGAACACGTTTTATTTTGAGGTTAATCTTTTTTAACTAACTAGCTGGTAATGAATGGGCGCATTCAGACGACACAACAGTTGTACAACTGTAATTATTGTTAGATATTACCAAAATAATTACCTACTTTCCTACTACACGAATTACTCTTTAATTTATTCTACTAACCTTATCAAATAATGTTTATTCATTCATTTGATCCAAATAATAAAAATAATTAAACTGCGGTTGTGTCGTTTGAATGTGTTTCCTATATTCCAATGATAAAGTGGGCGCACCCATTAGCTTGCAATATGATGGCCATAATGCTTTACAAATGGACTTCACTGTCTACAGGCTGATTTTTTATCATGTAACAACTTGTAGGCAACCCATTATGCAGAAGCATGCATAATGCATGCTTCTGCATAATAGGTTGCTTATAAGTTGTTACATGATAAAAAAATCAGCCTGTATATGTAACTATGAAAATAAACAAACCACGCGATGTACGATAGATGTTCGTTTCAAGCTGACATCGTCTTCTTCGTTGGTCCTCTTTGATGCAATTGATTTTGAATCAATGTTATTATCAATCAGTATAAGTTACACACGCTTGTCTAATATTGCTTCAACATATTTTCAACTTTTAGTGTTAAGTCATGTTTAGTTGTAGGTAATTTATCGCGTAATTTCCTGCCTATAAGTATTTTGAAGCTTTTTTTCCAATCCCAGTTATTGGCTATAACTTAATAAGGCATCGCTTAACCCAGTTTCCTTATCTTCGATTTTCTTGAGTATACCTTTAGTTATCTTCATTGCGTTTCCTACCATTCCATTCGCTTCCTTTGTCCAACAATTTACTCAGCTCTTTTCTAAACTGCTCTGGTACAATAATCTTGTTAATTTCAAACCATAAATCACTTGATTTTGAAACATAATTTCTCACGTTTTTATGCCGTTTTGCTACGAAATTTACCTCTCTTCTTATTTTTGTCCATCGGCTTTGTAGATATATTGCGCTTCGAGCCATTTTGGGGGGCCATTTTTGTGACTTTCCGTACTCTCACCGTTGAGTTTAACTTTTGTAGAACGTTTTACTTTACACTGCTCAGTTGGTTTAGTCTAGCTCAATACAGATAAAACTTGTTTCAAATTACTTCTGCTCGTAGCTAAGGGGTGACGAAAACAGAAATCTGGCCACTTTGACTTCAAAGAATATTTAGAGTAACGGGGGTATTATGGAATATCCTTTGGTTTTTGCCAATATTGTAGAGATTAAATACATTTTTTTAATAAATAAGGAGCATAATCACTGTTTGAATGTGTTTATTACGTTGCTCTCGGTTTATTATACAATTTTTTTCTGAAGTTATTTGACTATAAATAAAATAAAACATTTTTATCGTCACCAAAAAATGGTAGGGTAATATGGAATACAACATAAAAAGGAAACTAATCAAATATAACGTCCATTAGTGACAGAAATCGCACACTAAAGTGTCTTTTTCAACACCGGCAGAGCTCGTGGGCCCAAAGGCTACATACAAGTCACTTTATCCAAACTTCGCCCTTTCTATTTCCGGAAAATAGGCCGGTGCAAAAAATACATTCTGCATCTTGAGACGGTGTTTGATGTTTGGAAAAATACTTATCTTCATCGCAGGAAGAGCTAAGGAAACCTCACTAACTGAGTCATCAGAAGAAGAATACATAGTTTGCTTTTTTACATATTATAATAAAAGTGAATTCGCTCACACCGATAAATACAGATATATTGTCCCTTTATATGCGCACACAAAGTAATGGCCATTTTTAAATACATCTGTTTAAAATATGAATGAAATATTAACGGGTTCGATGTTACTGGTATTTACTTAATTCAACTTTAACACTATTTAGCATACGTTTACATTTAAATAACGTTAAAAAACGCCAGAATAACTTTCTTTAATACGCAAATATTCTGCTGTATAAAAGTCCTATTTCACGCAAAGTGTAATATGATAACCATGCTCAGAGCTCTACCCTTGACGTCAGTCATTTATATTATTCTGTTATGCTAGCTCCTCCTTTTGCTGCAAACTCATTTATTATGTATTACATTTACTTTAAGTTTGCTCTTTATTAATACAATGCCCCGTTAGTTAACTATAATTACTCTCAAATCAAGTGTTCCTATCTCAGGATGGTTCGCGAAAATCTAGTTCTCTATTAATCGAAGTTTTAAAATTGTATTTTCAAAATCTTTGACTACTAATGACGTTTACTGCCAAACTTGACTTCTATAACTCATCAAACCAGGTATTGACAATTGTATTTGACATTGACACACATATTAATCAATTCACTACGTAAGTATTATATCAAGTTGATTTTCTCACTTTCTATTACTAAATGTTATTCAAAATGCTTTCATAAATTCTTTACACAGACCTTAATAACTTCTCTATCATTCACTGCAAAAATCCAACCAATAACGGTTCCAAATGTCGATAGTCTACAACGCTCACCGCTCAATCCTCAAATAGTACTAACTATGATGGTCAGCCAACCCTCGAACTGCATATATCCAGTAAACAACTTCTACTGTTTCCAGAATCCAGACCTGCTTTCTTCCAAACGTCAACGTCACGCCAATCGACCCTCCGTAAGTTTCAGTATTATGAAAATCCAAATATAACCTTGTTCCTTTTGCAGATAGTACGATGTCAAATCTATCAATTAATAGTGACAACCTTCCTTCAAATCCTCAAATCGTCATCCATACAACCACTAACGTCACCCATAAATACCAGCTAACATCCCGCATGCATCAATAAATCCAATTCTCTTCATATAATGTAATCTTCTGCATTGTTTATTTATAATTCACTACATTGGCACAATCTCTTCACCGATTGTCTTTCTTTATAAGTTCCAATTTTTAATATTATACCCCCACCAAGTATATTTGTTTACAGCCTTTTTAATTGGTATTTGATCAAATAATTACATAAAATAAGCCATAAATTCTGGTTTTTTATTTTCCAAATTCGTTATATTCAAAATTACACGTCTGTTTTTTATGAGTTGTTTCAGTAACTAACTTCTAAACAAAATGTTTATTCCTGTTAGATACCATTGTTAATGCACACTTCTATATTTTAAATATTCTATTATTACAGGTTATTTATTCTTATCTTTCTAACAAATACATTTGTCAATTGTAACCTTGGCTTGAACTTATTTAATATTTACTGCAACCATCAATATTTTGAATATACAATTTCTAATCATTATTAAATTATCTCACCTATTGTCTGAATTAACTTTCATGATTAATATTAAATTTAACCCCAATTTTTACCTACACATCTTAAAATTTAATTGTAAATATTTCTTTATTATGATTGATTACATTACCTCGTGTATCATAATAATATAAAGGCTTTGGCGCGGCTCCAAATCGACTCCCGGATTTGAGACGCAATATGATGCAATCCGCCCTTCTTGCAGATTCTAAAAGGTAAACACCACAACCTGTATATTTACGTGTAGGTGCTGGAATTTGCTGCTTTCCACTTGATTTCGACACTTTCACGCTGCTGGGAGGAGTCAACTCCTCTCTGGAAGTCGTGCGCGTTAATGAAGTCATGCAGCTCATCGGCAACGCTTTCAGCTGGTATTCGAACTAACTATTAATCAAGACCAGCAGAATTACGCATGGTCCTGGCTCGACAATTCGGCTCTGGAAGCACAAAATAAATTTTGCTTACTGATTCCTCTGAATAATCTTTCAGGAAAGCTCTTGAAGCAGCCAATTCCTTCCAGGCACATAAACGTGCTGAAAGTTGTATCTTATTACCCGAAGCATGAATCTTTGTATCTTGCAGCTATTTTACTTAGTTCTTTGTTATTTATAATTTTCTGTAATGGTTAATGGTCAGATGGTAACATCACCTCCTTTTCATAAACATATTAACGGAATTTTTCCAGTGTAAATACAATACTCAGTAGCTTCTTCCGCTACTAGATATTTCTTTTGGATTAATCATGCACCTAAACCATTCTTCAGAGCATCATATTCTATTTCTACTTCATGACATAAGGAAATATTTCTATTGCTCACAGCTTGTTCATGTCTCGTATCCCTGTGCCAATTGCAACTTATATTATCTTTTACAAGTTCTCGTAATATTATGGTCCACATTTATTTGGAAAAACACTACTTAAAAAATTTACGATCCCTAGGTCGCGCAGTGGATAGGGTGGCAGGCTCGCAATAAGCAAGTCCTCGGTTCGAATCCCGTGAAGGTCGGAACATTTTCCGCAGTCCACTAGATCGGTACTTTGCCGGGTCACCATTCGACGTTGGGATACAATTAACGTCACTCTCCTTTGAAGACTGCACTACCTGATTCACCCTCCAGCCAAACAAGTCTGCCTAACCAGTAATACTTTATGAATGTGGGGTTCACCTGTAGTGTGGGCGAAAGCCAAACTGACTCTTTTATATTAATGCTATTTCTCTGATAGGTGGTAATATTCGACGCCCTTTGATAGGATGAGATCAAAGAATATTTGGGCTACTTTCTATTGGGCAGGAAAGTGCCCTAGCCTTAAGATGGCGCTGAAGATCATTGTAGTCATCTTGAGACCCTCTTATAGGATTTTGGCAGTAATTAAATCGAAAACTAGAGATTTATTTAAGTTTAACCAAGTTTGAGATTCCTTTCTGTTGAAAGTTTCTCGGTCAATACATTTGAAATGGGGTTTTTAAAAATTTAAAGTATGGGCTTCCCCTTCAGAAGTGACTTCTAAAGAAACGAATGGAAAGACATTTGTCAGATGTTGAGCAAATATTCTCGCTTTCTCATTATCATCTATCGCCCACTCTTCATTTTCAGTCTTATAACAGAAGGATTTACATCTCTGGTCGGTTAATCTCCTTTGTTGCCCTCCATAAGGAATAATTGGTGTTCATCTAACATTTAAAAAAAAATGTCTAACAGTTCTATTGTACTTGCATTTGTCAGTGGGTGAACGACAAGTTTGCCACTTTTTTCTAAGAGCCCTTTTTGCCAAATATTTATTTGTATGTATGCTGGATAGGTAAGTGCACTTTTACATATAGCTATATATTTGGTTTTTAATTCGTTTGGGTTAATCCATGATGCTCTCTTACAGATTTGATGTTAGTACCTACTTAGCAATCTGTGCAGTCCTTTTAAGCTATTGCCGACAGCAAGGAATTCTTTCGCATATAAAATGTTTTTATGATCTCGGCGTTTAATTTAATTCATTTATTAAAACCATTCAGTGCTTCTTCGAATATTCTGTCTGAGTATACATATATTGAAGAGAGTAGCCGAAAGCACGGAGCCCTGCGAACACCTATTTGGATCTTGACTTTGGTGGTATTTGCCGTTTTTTATTTTTAGAGCTGCTTTGGTTACAATATATAGTAGCTACCATTATACAGTTTTTGTCGCCCAAATATATATCTTTTAGTACTGACATTAATTTTTCGTGCTGGACTCTATAAAAGGCTTCTGCATCTTTTATTGAACACAAACTGGCGAAGAAGACAAGCTGATAGGTTGTGACGTTGTGGCGGGACACCTTCACTAAACTTAACTTTCCGACTTTCCTTTAACGCCAAAGCGCTTCACAAAAGTTATGCAGTTTAATGAGACCTTAGATGTACACGCAATTGATCGCGATTGATTGGGAAGTTGCGGTAAAACTAGCAAACTATAAAAATAGTCGATCCCGAAAGTAACACTTCGCAGGTTGTGCAGAAGTAAAGAATAAAACTCAAATTTTCTAAATACTTGTCATAGCTAGAAGGTCGTGCGTTTATTGTGAAATGGTCTATTATAAAACATAAATGTCCCATTTAACAACCCTCTATCTCTTAAGGTTTAAGGTTAAGATTTCCATGGTAAAAATCTGTATAAATTTTCCTTCAATTTTTCATATAATATTCATTGGCATTAAAGTGCTCAGTTAGTTCATTATTTGTCTTGATTTGCCTTGACTTTAATTTTCTTCACTACCTGTATATGATCATTGCCTAGCATTTTCTCTCAACACCCAATTTATTTCAACGATTCTGTCGGCATGGTTTTGTAAATGCATTTACGTCTTGAACACGTTTTTCAGCACGAAGCACGACTATTATACTCCGAAGTCAGTATATATACAAATCGTTTGGTGTCCCCTACGTCGGGACGCAAATTTTGATACAAAATGCTCGTACGCCTTAGTATTCTTATAAATTTATTACCTCTTCGTTTACCTACCTTGCTCCGTATACTTGAAACTCTTACTTTGTCTCAACTCGTGGTTATGAAGTGTCAATATCTACTAAAACAGGAAACTGGCCTGCACTTGTAGCATTCTCAGGTGCTGAAACTAACTTCAATCATTATACACAAGAAAACGCAATCTGCCTACACACTACGTAGATATATTAACCATTGAAACATACACATGAAACCATAAAGAAATTCAGAGTTACAACCTAAACTTAATGGCAATTTCTAAACACCTTAGTTTTGGAGTTATACGCATTCACAAAGCATACAATAGCAGACTAAACGCCAAAATAACTTTAATATTCGAAGTCCTTATTCAATGTACAAAAATTCCTTACGCATTCCTTTATGATCGTTTAGTCCTTAAACACATCCTGAAGCAACTTATTATCGCCCAAACTGCAATCATTTTCTGTATCAGATTACCTTGTAATCGTGGCCAGAAAACTGCAACGTTGCCCTCGAATGGAATGCGTCACACACCTTGGTGCGATGCGTGTATATTTCTCATGAAAAGTGCACGGGAATCACCTGGTTGCTAGCTCTGGTGCCGCTCTGTCGGACGACGTCATAGAACAATAAGAGCATCAGGAAACTCCTTGACGGCTTAGTGTGTTTACGCTGTACACAAACACTTTAGGAAACAAATTATTTACTGCATGACATCCAACCCCGTCTTATATTTAGCTCATCGTATGACGATGTGATACTGTGAGTCGCTTACGCACGTATGACTTGGATCAGAGCTTGGTGAAGACTGCCTGAATTAATATTCATTGCGAACACCTCTGGCTTTTCGTATATAGCAGCACCCGCAGTGAAAAGAACTATATTCGCGCACTTTCAGCTATGATAAATTAGAATGTTTATTTAATTATTAACACTAGAAAATCCTTCTATATATCTACATATAAAAATAAACAATCCAGGCAAAGCAGGCAAGCTATTCGTTTTAGTGTTAATCGTTTATTGCCAGTTTTTTTCCATATAATTCGTACAGTGATATGCCTCAAATGCATTTTCAACTCTAATTTTTCAATTGAAACAGACTGGTAGTCGTACTACCACATCTCGTTAAAACGTAAATACCCTCACATGTAAGTCTATTAATTGACAAAGCAGAAAGACAGTACCATCCGGTATAACCTCAAGTTTGCCCTTTATTTTATTTAAAGATAAGAAATATAGAATCAATTGTGAATCTGTCTCGTACATGACTAATTTTAAGAATTTATTAAAAACAATCATAAGAATGAATGTTTTCTGCATAGCAGGGTGTCTCACGGAATTCCACAATTTTCTGTTGTCACTGCTGATTTTTCGTTTGTGTAATGGCATTTGAATGAGAGAGAATGAAGTATATTTAACGATAATTACTTAATGAAAAACTATAATAAATACGAATACCTTAAAGAAAAATATTATTATATCAGACAAAAGATAAATTTATAAAATTTTTATTAGTGAATATCTGAAATTCGTTATTTCAATTGTTGGTCGGAATACAACGAACGGTTTGATTATTAAAGTCGAAGAAATCTTACTTTATTCAGTTTACTTTGTATTTTTTGTCTCGACCAATGCAGAGTTTCGTTGGTTTCCATTTCGTATGTAACAAATGATAATAAATATTAGGGCAAAGGTCGCATTGAGTTATACCCCGATGTTTGCTAAGTTAAAATATACACTATTTTATGACATTAATCAGATGCCAAAAACAAATGATAGTGACATTAATCAGATGCCAAAAACAAATGATAGACGCAAAATCGTGACGGAATTAATGATAGAATTTATACTAGATGTTGCAGTGCTGGAAAGGTATTATTTGGAGTATAGTACTTGAGTGGTGTTTAGATTAGTTAAATTTTATCTTCTTGGGGCACTGATGTTCCTAAACAAAATAAAATGAAAAACTTTTGCGAATTGATAATGCATCGTAGTCGAAATGTAATTGTATTTACTTGGTGAGGTTTCAAATCATTTTGTTGTTTCTTAAAGCGTAATAGTATAATTATGTTTTTGATCTAGTTCAACGGCAAAACGTTGAGGAAACAATTTAGAATTTCTACGATAACGTACCATTATTTTTCAATTCGGTATCAAACGGAAATCTTCTATTTTCCAAACCTCTTTCAATGTTAAATCCAATACGATTCACAGTAAAGGTTCGAACTTTTAGATCTTGTTCTCTGTTTTTGTTCTACTGTTTTATTCATTAGTTTTTAGCTATGCATGATTAAAATCGCAAAATTTAAAGAACGGGCTTTATATTTACTTACTACTGTAGATATAGTTTGATTCTTCCATTCAATATGAGAAAATAATTTTCTCTTAAAAAGTCTAATTTTAAGAATAAATATCGGCCGCCTGATGAAGACCCAAAAATGCAGGGCAACTGCAGCACGTCAAAACGTCTCCTTTATAAGAAATTTGCAAGGCCAAACATAGGAGATAAAAATAATTTTTAAAATATTGTATATAAATAAAGAAAGGTAAGAGAAAATGATCTTCTTTGTCATCCTCAGCAGCTGAATTATTATATCCAGCTAAAGTTCGCTGTACTGAAACTACGAAGTGAATTTGCCGTTTCTCCAAAAATTAGAGTGAGCAGAAAGGGACCACAATTTTAATTTTAATAAATAATTTTAGAAAAACGTCTGGTTAACTTATCAATTTCTATAATAATTAGATTATTCTTCTTGGACATAAATACTCATGACTTAGTAGATTTCGTCATTACCTAGACATACGGACACTGAAACCCTAATGTAAACTCAAGAATAAACATTAGCTTATAAACAGTGTTGATCGCATTTAAAAATAATAGAACGAATTTTCAAAGAATGTATACAACAAAAATATTAGTTTTATTCATCATCATCATAATCACCTGCCGAGCTATTTTCATCAACTGGACTCGTCTTTTCAATTTTTTTCCGCATTACGCTCCATCAAAGTTACTTCGTTCTTTTTAACTGTCTTGGTGATCGGTACTTTAGATCGTTCTCTTTTTCAATTTCTTCTATTTTCCTGGTAATATAATTATCTCTTCTCTGCTAGGGTTCCTATTATCTCAGTGAACATTGCCTTTGTTTTGATGTCTGTAGATGTCGTTACTTATCTCCTCATTTGTTATTTCGTTTAACCTTATGATACCCATGAACCTTCACAAAACTGATCTCGGTGACATGCTCTTTTCCTTTTCTTCAGTGCACAACACACATCATTCTAGGTCTGACTACCATTCACTTCACTCTATTGCTCGCGTCTGTTTCAACGTCTCTGTAATTATTCTGTTTCACCATTCTGACACGCCCTCCTTCATATGAGACGTATTCTATGTGGACGGTTTTATTTCTGTTAATTTGCAACCCGTGTCCAACCTCAATTGGAAATTTCTGACTGTTTCCAGAAGTTCTTACGTTGGTCTTGTATGTCCTATATATGGTTTGGTAAATATATCATTAATCAACTTTGTACATATTTTTTCAGGACATGCCCAATGAGTTCTCAAGGTATCCGAGTCAAATGCCTTTTTTAGCTCAAAGTGCGATTTTTTCCTGAACTTTTCCATAAACAGTCAAACCGAAAACATGCCATCTATAGCTCCTCTTATTGGCATGAAACCTAACTAGTTTTCTGTGACCCCCTTTCTATACTGCTTTCAAATCATTTCAGGGTCGGACTTTCCTTTGAAAATTGGGATGATGCAGCTTTTCCTCCCTACATCAGGTATTTCACATTCCTATTCCATATCCGTGCAAACAATATTGAGATAATCGGTATTCCATCTTCTTTCAGCGATTTGAGTATCTCCACTGGAACTTCGTCTGGGACTTGTACTTCTTTTGTCTTTATGGTATGAAGTACCTCACTTATTTACTTCTGGCTATAGGTGGTCGAACTTTACTTCCATTTCCCTCCATATATTCCATTGTCATTCTCATATTCAAGAGACCTTTTCCACATATTTTTTTTATTTTGTACGTGTTATGTTAGCCCATTATCACTTTTATCTGAAAGCATTGAGATTCCTGATTTCAATTTTGTTATTTCGTAGTTCTTGTTTTACCTTTCCTTGGTATCAGGTTCTTTGCACCTATCAGCCTTCAGTTTCGGCTACAACTTTGTTGCTTCTTGTTTATTTTTCCTGTAGGTAGCTTTAGCCTCTTTAGTCCTTTGCAATTGCCACCCGTTTTGCGCTTTTTTCTTTTCGGATATGGTTTGCGTTATCTCGTTCCACCAACCATATTGCATGTCTTTCACTATGACTCCACCTACTCTATTATTTTGGACACTGTTAATACTCGCTTTGATTTGTCAGGGTAAAACTTAGCTAAATTTTATTTATTTAAGGAAATAGGAGCCTTATACAACTGTTAAATATTAAAGCAATACTAAGTATAACAATACTAGAAATAGTATGCTCTTACATATTTTTATAAGGCATGTCTTATGTTGGAGACCTAACGCAAGGTTCGGTGGCCCAGAATTAAACTTGTATGTCATTTAATTACGGCCCCGAAAGTTTAATCGTGATTTGTCTAATTGTGCACATTCCTTCCATTTTAGAACACTCCTCCAAACCTAATTGCCGCGGCAGCCCAAGATCCACAAGTTTCTGGAAGGGTAAGATGACTTGAATGAATACTAAATTGTGGTCTTGGTGGGGTTTTCTTTGTATTCATGCACGTTAAAAGAATGTTCAGTACTAATTTGTGCTGAAAGTTAGTACCTTTAGCTTAGACAACCCTCACGTTTGTAATTGTAGTTATCTACAAACATTTATTTAATAAAACGATATTGGAGCATATTACAGTAGTATTAAACAACACAATTTTTTAAAATTTATAGATTGAAATTGGAAAGCCACAGAAGAAGGCTTAATAAATTTCTGTTAGATGATATGGTTTCAATACATACGAGAAAAAGAAAAAAATACCGATTTCGAGACCTACTAATGCTTTAACTCTCAAATCTTAAACACATCTTGGGGTTTCTTTGTGTAGTATTCTATCAAATCGACGCACTTGGCGCCACGGCGTCTTCGCTTTGACCCTACAACCATGAAGTCTCAGTTTTAAGCCGTCACCGTCCCAACTATGCGTCCCATGAAGGTGAACTGAGTTTATTTCACGAATAGAAAGAAATCCGAGGATGCGTTATTCAACGAATAGGCTGGGTTTGAGAGGATTTCAGAGCCCAGTGCAATTGCTTTTGATGTCGCTGCAACACAGTTGTGCGAACACACATTGTCGTGCTATAGGAGCACTCCTTTTCGCAGTTGACTACGCCGTTTGATCTTGATTTGGTCGCGCAATTTATTCAAAAAGTCGCAGTAATACACACTGTTCATAGCACGGCAATTGTTAAGAAAATCGTTAAGAACGACGCCGCGAAAATCCGATATAACTCAGAGCATCACTTGCCTCTTGAGAATTTTATTCTGAACTCCTTTGGAGGCGGAGGGTTGAATGCCGCACCTGGAGAAGGTGGCTTGTTTGGTAACATGGTTATAGTCCATAACGACTATTCCTTCAGAAAGTTGTTAGAATCTGCACCTGCGCGGGCCAAGCTCACAATAAATACGTCATGCAGTATCTTCTTGGCTCCCGTTTTAATAGTAATTTGCCTACCTTCCACAACTAACTTTTCCACTTTGGCCAAAGCTTATCTACGCCGTAACAAGTCGTTTACTCTTTGAATCATCTTCAAAGCTCTCTCTACCACTGATAAAGTGGAGTGATGGTAAACTGGTTTCAACCAATTACCTAGTCGGGCGATTAATCCAGTCTTAAATTTTCAACACACTTTACTAAATGTAAAATTTTAAATTTTATACAAATTGAAAGAAAAGTTGCCCAACTGACTTAAGATAAGATACAAAATTACGAGGTAAAGAGATATAGTTTTTCAATCTGACCGTCGCATGAAGAAAGCTTAGCTAGTTTAATGTTCTAGAATAGCAAAGATAATTATATATAATGTATAAGATATTGTATATAACTATAAAGTAATAAAACTAACAATTACAAAATCCCAGAATTAGCTAAGACTTGATATGTATTAAAACCTTGACTGCTGCATAAACAGATTTTATTTATTCACTTTCTTGTATTTTTATGAAAGAATCTTTTCATCGCTTGTTTAGAAAATGACAGAGACCACAGTGTCTACCTCTTTCTAAAGTTGATCCTGTATGAAAACAAAAAATACTTTTTTATCAAAAGCTAGGAAGACAAGTTTATTATCTGATTGTATTTAATGACAAGTTTGGTAAATAATAAACAATCGTTATAGTTTATTGATTTATTTACGATAATTTCGATCTATGCAAATTGAATTTTTTGCACATGTAAAAATATTGCGCTGGAACAATTTCACAGGTGAGGAGAATGGATACGTAACTGGAAAGTGCAACTAATTAATACCTAAGCTTATTGCTGCACTCATAAGTAAATAAATACAATAACGAAATAAATTAACAAACCAATTATATTCAAATGTTTATAGATAGAAAAATTTTATGGATACAACCACCGTAAATGCTGACTCTATTGTGGACGAATTGAAAGCGATCCAACTTTCGAAACCGCTTTTTATACGGTTCTGTCCATTGCCCTCATACTCAGCCCACTTCTATCCAGAATTGAACACAAACCTCCTCTTTTATCTTCCAATTTTCTCTTGATTTGGTCTCGCCCATCCAAGACGTTTTACTAATTTGGCGATATTATCCTCCCAACTTAGCCTTAGGGGTCAGGGGTCTCTTCTTCTTCTGTTCTTCCATCTTCTCGTCATCCTAAATGTCCAACCCAGGAGCATTTTAAATTAGAAATTCTTCTAGTTATGTTTTCAACTTTTGAATTTTGTCGTATCTACGTATTTGTCTCTCTGTCTACAGGATATGAAATGCATTCAGTTCAGAAGTTTAGAAACCCGCGTTTAAAGAAACGAAAGCAGAGCTCGAAGTGGATTGAGAAAAGTCAGTAAGAACAGAAATATGTTATTCATTAAAGAAATAAAACAACAGAGCAACAAAAAGAGGAAATCTTATATCAAATCCAAAAACATGAAACAGACGAGAATAGTATATAACATACACGCAAATTAGGAATACAGACTTAACAAGGGCACACACTAAAACCTGGAGATGTCAGAAAATAGAAAAGCTGAAGTTAATGAAAATCATGTTACAAACAGAATTCACTACACTGAACCGGTGGACTCAATATATCACTAATTTGGTTAGCAGCATACTAAAACTAACATTATACCAGCTGAACATGGAAAATTATATAATAGTAGAATTAAATAAGATTAAGACCGTTATAAGACGACCGCGAGGACGAAAGGCGCCTGGGATTGACGCAATAGCACAGAAACTATTGAAATACAGAGGCGAAAATTAATTACTGGCATTTTAAAACCTATTCACAAAAAAGGCAATAAACAGAACCCCACTGACTATAAAGGTATACAGCTTCTTAGCTCAGCTCTTAAACTAAGGGGTTATAACAGAAATACATTTATTACACGCAGACTCTTCGATAATCTATAGTCTACTATAGTCAGGACAAGAATTCGAAAAAGTGCAGTTCTAGAAGCAAATCATATTACTTTTGAGTTAAAGGTGTTTTTTAGCTAATTCGACCCATCTGAATCCGAAAATGTCTGTTACCAACTCGAAATCTAGACCGTAAGTGAGATATTCAAGATGGCGACCAAAAACCGGAGATCGACACATTTTCCGCCTTCTAAGACGTATAAACGCAATTTAAGAAAATAACATTTGGAGTCAGTAAAATAATTTATTAATTAAGTAAAACACGACTTGCGGGTTTAGGCCGTGTCATCATTGAGGTCGAAGAACTCAACGTTTCGGCCACTTTCGTAAGGGGCTTCATCGGGAGGAAAAAGCAAAAGAGCACTGTAACTCAACGTGTTAACCACGCCAGAGGCGAAACTCTTTGCAAGGGAGGGGATAGAACAGCACGGTAACTCAACGTGAGAACCACGTCAGAGGCGAAACTGGACTAACGATCTGATGGAGAAATGAAAGAATTTATAGGCAAGCGCCGTCGCGGTTAGAAAATGCCGTCGCGGTTCCATGGCGGTGGGCGGGGATTATGAATTAGCACTTTCCACATAGAAGGAAGGGGAAAGCCTTCATCCCGATTGAGATTATTAGGGTGTTTGCAAATCTCAATGGCTTCGCGAATCTTTCTGCTAAAGAAGAATGGGGGTTTGCAGATGATGAAAGGTTTATAAAAAAAAATCATATGGCCAGTATCACGCTGGTGTTCGGCGATAGCTGATGCTGAAACGAGACCCGACTTGAGACAGCGCTGGTGCTCAGAGATGCGCGTTGTTACTGAACGTCCTGTTTCACCAATGTATACAGCAATACACGAGCAAGGGACTCTATAAACACCTTTAGAGGACATAGTGTTTAGTTTGTCTTTAGGTGAAGAAAGAACCTGTGAGATTTTGCTCGGGGGTTTGAATACTGGTTTAATGTTTTGTTTTCGAAGAAGCTTTCCTACGCGGTCGGTGATTTGGTTCATATAGGGAAGAAAAACTATTGCTGCAGGAGAATCCGTTTTTGGAGGTTTTGGTGAACGTGGATGAAGATGGCGATTGATGGCAGACTGTATATCCTTAGCACGGTAACCGTTGTTCCTAAGAGCTTTCCGAATGTAGTTTAATTCAGCGTCGACATTATCGGGTTGCGATATGGAAACAGCCCGGTGTACAAGCGAATTGAGGACGGAAAGTTTTTGTGTAGGATGATGGTGGGAATCGGCATGCAGATAGCGATCAGTGTGAGTGGGTTTGCGATATACAGAATGACCAAGTTTGCTATTGGGTTGGCAAGAGACCTGTACATCTAAGAAAGGAAGAGAGCCGTTACTTTCTATATCCATGGTAAAGTTAATGTATGGATGTTGACTATTGAGATGATTTAAGAAGACGGGTAACGTGTCTTTACCATGTGGGCAAATAATAAAAGTATCGTCGACGTATCGGAACCAAACCTTGGGCTTCCATTCTGAAGATTCCAGAGCTACGGTTTCGAAAGCTTCCATGAAGGTATTGGCAACAATAGGTGAAAGAGAAGAACCTATGGCCGCACCAGAGATTTGTTTAAAGAACTGATCTTGAAATAGGAAATAAGTGGAAGAGAGGCATTTTTTATATAAGGGCAGGTAGACTTGAAGACGTCTACCCATGCTCTGATATCAACTGTTGCATTATGACTATGGAATTTGGAATAGGAACTTTAGTAAAAAGGGAAGTGACATCAAAACCTACAAGTAAATCCTCAGATTCAAAGCTTATATTGGATATAAGTTCAACGAAATGGACTGAATTGTGAACATACGAGGAAGATTTACCAGTGAACTTTCTGAGTATAGTGGTTAGGTATTTAGCTAATAAGTAAGTAGGGGAATCTATAGTACCGACAATGGGCTGGGCTGGGCAGTGGGGTGTCCGGTTGATGAATTTTGGGAAGACCATAGAGCTGAGGCGACTTTGAAGAGCGAGGAGTCAACCTCTGTTGAATATCAGTGGGAAAATCTGAAGATTTTATGAGAGAAGTGACTTCCCATTCGATTATGGAAGTTGTGTCGCGAGAAAGTGGAGCGTAAGAAAAATCTTGGAGTAAAGACTTAACCTTAGTGGTGTACTCTGTTCGATCCATAACTACCGTAGCATTACCATTATCAGCGGACAAAATTGAGATGTCGGAATTGGAACGTAAGGCGTTGAGAGCATTCCCTTCGTCTTTTGTATTGTTACTTTTAGGAGGTTTAGATGATCGTAAACACCTGACAATTTCGAAGCGGATAAGATCGGCAACGTCTTTCGGAAGCGTTCTCACAGAAGATTCTACCGAACTAATAATCTCTTCCATAGGAATGCTTTTGGGGACTAACGAAAAATTCAAACCTTTGGAAAGTATAGAATTTTCGCTAGGAGAAAAGGCATAAGAAGAAAGCTTTATAACCTTCTTAGAACCATTTTGATCTGTAGAGACCTTAATCGATGACATCAAGGAATGAAACTTACGAAGATTAGTCGCAGTTATCATTTCTAATGTTTTTTGGGCCTGTGTGTGGGTGATTCAATGGAAGAGAGACCAGCCACGAAAGCTAAGACTATTGGACAAAATGTTTTTAAGACTTATCTTTTCTTGGCTTAAAAATTGATTAAAAATTAATAAATTATTTTACTGACTCCAAATGCTATTTTCATGTATACGGGTGTGTTCTTTGCTCTCAAAAACTTATAATTTGATGTTTAAACTACGTATATACGTCTTACGAGGCGGAAAATATGTCGATTTCCGGTTTTTGGCCGCCATCTTGAATATCTCACTTGCGGTCGGCATCTCGAGTTGGTAACAGGCATTTTCGGATTCAGCGGGGTCAAATTAGATAGAAAACATCTTTAACTCGAAAGTAATATGATTTGCTTCTAGACTCGTAACGAAAGCCTTTTTCTCAAATCTAGTCCTGACTACTATACCATGAACCAGATGTATATGGGGCGCAACTGAAGTGATATTGATTTTCAATAAATGCAGCTATAATATAAATCGTGATTTCGTATCGCAATAATATACAGGGTGATTCAAAAATGGCACCAAAAACTGAAGTTTTGAAAAGTAAAATTTTAGGTAAGTTTGATGAAACTGTCACTTTTTTGAATTGGGATGTTTAATAACAATAATAATCTTCGATTCAAACGTTGATTTTTTATAAAATATTGGTAAATAGCTTATTTCAATATGGATCTTCAGCTGTTAATGTTTTAGAGGAATGATTGTAATGATTTTTTTTTGTGATTCTTTCCGTACTCCGCTAGTAGTCCCCAACAACTCCTCCAGAGGAAATGCGCCATTTTTGAATTACCCTGTATGAACTCTATGATATCTAATAGCAAGGTGATTGGGACAGACCCAACAGCAAACCCACGACGTGTACACTTAGCATTTACAACGCAAATTATGTAATTTCTGATTTCAAATGTAGGTTAATTTACAAATAAACAAAGCGCAAGGCACGTAAGAAATACGCATATAAATCACTAATGTATGAATACCTAAATTATAAAACCGGCGGAAACAGGAATATTTATATCATACGCTCATAAATTTACTCACATTAATACATTTTGACTTGCCGCAAAATATTTATTTACAGATAAGCAAGGTTGCGCTATATCTGTTGAATTCAGCGTCATATAAAGACGAAGTCAAGGGACCAAAGCCACAACTAGAGACTCCAGTCTATCCAATTCCCAATTCCAAATCTCGAAAGTCCATCAAACCAAGTCTAGAATCCCAAATCTAGCAACTAGAAAGCAAAATCCATAAATCTAAAAAGGAAAAGCGTTGAAACGATAGAACTCCATTAACGCACAGACGCGAAACGGAGAACTTTGGAAAACTTACTCCTGGTGTAAATCGGCTCAACATTCTCTCGCCAGTCCCACGCAACATAATTAGGAGATGGAGAACAAAATCTTAATCAAAGACATACAACACCAAAACATATGTAAGGATTAACAGCATTTCGAATACATCATGGAGGAGACTCTCTCTGAATAGACGGAACTACAGGAGTGCTTGGGGCGATTAATACCCTTTGAGACTAAGCTCGGCATTTTTTACAAAATTTTAAAATTTGTGAGGTCTGAAATAGAGAAGTCCGAGCAGAGGGAAATAGTTATCATTGTCATGGAGCTTTCAGTCTAATACCTCCTATGTCGTTTAGCCATATGTTATTTAATGTGCGATGAATAAAATCGTAGACAGCATTAAGGAAACTAAGGGATAATTGAGGGAAAATAAATTTAAATCATATGTAATGCTTACGATGTTGTGTTGGCTGCCGATAACAAGGACGATTTATTAACAATGTGTTTGAATTAGAGACGAAGATCTAACTTCAAATTTTACTTATTACTATTATTAGGCCACCTGGGTGGTTGAGTGGGTTCGCAGTCGTCTTAAAAACTTGGTAGGCATGGGTTCAAATTTGACCGTAGCCGAGAGTTATGTTTAGGGTTGTTGATTATATGGTATGTTTGCGTGCAGAGGAGCGCAATGTAAGTCGTGTGCTACCCATTATCTCCGTTGCACTTGAAAAGTCCTCGATACCGAAGGGTAAAAGAGGCTGTAGACAATGAATGAATGATTATTATTTAGTATTAAGAGCAATCATTATGGGAGACATCAATGTTAATAAGATATGCAAGAGTAATATCGACAATATACCAAACAGAGGCAACTTTGGTTTAGGAACAGCTACTAAAAGAGGTGAAACACTAATAAACAATCTAGAAAAAGAAAACCTACACTGTATCAACTCCTTCTTCAAGAAACCTATAAGTCCAAGATGAACATGGAGAAGCCCCGATAACAAAACTAAGAACAAAATAGACTACATTATTTCAAATAAAAAATACATAGTAACAGACGTCACTGTTTTAAATAAATTCGACCATGGAAATGATCATAGACTGATCAGGACAAGAGTAGTTATAAATACAAAATTTGAAAGAAAGAAATTAATAAGGCCTCTAATATCCAACTCTAGAAGAACTAAAACGAAACAAAATCAGGTATCAACAAGAACTCGAGACGAAACTTTCAGCAATGCAACAAATGGAAATACACGAGTTAACAAAAAAGATAAAAGACGAGATCAAGACTGTTACGAGACGAATATACTCAAGCTCTAAACTAAAGACAAGTAAAATAAAGCAAGGCACCAAGAAACTTATGAAGGAAAGAAGAAACATAGACAAAACATCAAAACAATACCCAGAACTAAATAAAGCAGTCCAAGAGAAAATCAGAACAGACATAAGAACACATAACACCGTGAAGATTCAAAAGGTAATAGAAAACAATGGGAATATGAAAGTATTGAGATCCATAAACAGAACTAGACAGCCACGAATACACCAACTAAAAAACAAAAATGGTGAAATTGCACAAGAGAAAGATCAAATAACTAATATTATAGAAGACTTTAGAAGACAATAGAAGAAAGACAACTAGAGAGGATACAATAACAAAAGAAACGATCCAATTAGAAAGAACAAGTACTCGAGAAGCTCTAAAAATTTTATTAAATAAGTGCCTACCAACTGGTAAGATCCCCACAGAATGGCAGAATGCAAAAGTTATACTTCTGCACAAAGAAGGAGACGTATTCAACATAAAAAACTACCGACCGACTTATACAAGTTTCTGATGACAATCATTAATATCAGATTGGCCAACAAATTCGATTCATACCAACCTTCTGAAGAAGCAGGATTTCTTAGAGGATATAGTACTGCTAAACAAATACAAAATGTAAGACTATTAATCCCTCTACATCTAGCTTTTATAGACTTTCGACTCCAGAGAATATTGGAGCATTTTTAAAGCAATGGACAATGCAAGGTTAGATTCGAGGTACAGGGAATTAATAAAGAAAATATATAAAACAGCAACTTTTCAAGTGAAAATAGGAGACAAATTCGAGACCAGACAAATACCAGTCAACAGAGGGGTCCGACAAGGAGATCCCATTTCTTCAAAATTGTTTATGCTTGCACTGGAGAATATATTTAAAAAACTAATTTGGGATCAGAAAGGCATTAACATCCACGGCTGTTATCTTTTGCATCTACGTTTTGTAAGTTCTGATATAAACGAAATACAAGATATGCTTAACGAACTGAAATTAACATCGGAAGAAGTAGGTTTGCAAATGAACCTCAACAAAACAAAGGTTATGACACTAGAAAACACAGCAATTCAAATTGGGAACACAGTTATAGAAAGTGTCCAAAAACATATATATTTGGGCCATTTAATAAAACCCGCGAAACAAAATCAAATAGCCGAGATAAGTAAAAGAATTAAAATGACTTGGCCAGCAATGGGAAAATTGGGAACAACACTACGAAATGAGAATATACCAACAAAGTCTTTAATAGATGTATCCTCCCGGTGTTAACCTACGGAATGAAGACAATGTCACTAACATCTAAATCAGTAAATAAACTCCCTACAACACGGAGAGGAATTGAAAGAGTAATGCTGGGCGTAAGCATTAGAGATCGAATAAGAAACGAAGAAATAGGACGCAAGACAACGGCGGAAGATGTTATAAAACGAATAGCTCACTTGAAATGGAGTTGGGTTGGACACCAGACAGGAAGAACTAAGGTGGACAAAACGGATTTTAGAATGGACACCCAGAAGAAATAAAAGAAGTGTAGGTCGTCCGCAAAGAAGATGGATTGACGACGTAAAAGAGATATTGGGATCGCAATGGCAACACAAAGCAAGAGATAGAGAAGTACGGAAAAGATATGGGGAGGTTTATGTCCAGGAGTACACCCCAGAAAGCTGAAAAAGAAGAAGAAGAAGATTAAGAGCACGTCTCGATATAGGTATCCATTTTCTTTTTCCATTCTTACTTTTGTCTTTGTCTTTTCAATAATTTTCTATCCACTCCGTCAAATTTCAACATTAAATTGTTTCCTTTTTGGTTCAGGTTTCATTCAGTCTTCTTATCCCTTTTGGGTTATAGCTATTGCAGATGCATCAATTGCGTAAAGGACGCTTTGATTTCTTCCAGCGCAGATGATTTTTTCTGTGTTTAGAGTACTGTACTAATATGTCGACCAAATTAAGCATAAATAAAAAATTCTTACCAACTCTATCATTCATGTATAGAGATTTTGCCATTTTTCAGAAAGTTGTCTGTATTGTAGTGGTATTAGCTTACATTATTAGCCCCATTTGGAAAACATTTATTTATGTAACGATTTATATTTGAGGTTTTATGATAATGAGCCTCACACTATTGCCAAATTTCTTTTATATACCAATTTTTGTGTGGCCGTAAATCACTGACTATGATACTATATTATGCTTATTTTATTTTATATTCAATTGACTCTTATATTAGGTAGGGTCATGCATAAATCATAATTCTATAATCTTTTTCTCAAATTTAAATTTGACATTTAAGTATGGCGTGTCGATAATACAGAGCTCTACTTAATTTATGCTGTATTAAACGCATTTATCTTAACCTCACCTTGGAAAAAAGACTGCATTTTAGCAATCATTAACAGGAAATGATCGATTTGCTTAACTTTCCATGAATACTAACTTGCATTGTTTTTCAACAAGGATGATCACCTTTCTGTGAGTTTTCTCGTTTACATGGGACTTTAGAGTGAGTCACTGGCGACTCCTGGCGATGCCTGCACAGCTGGAACAAAGTTTATGGTTTTGCTCGTTGAAGAGGCAGTTCCTTCAGGCTCAGTCTATGGACCTCCTTTATGTCGGCAAACTCGTAGCTTCAAAACGGGATCCCAGCTTCTTTTTCCTGGTATCTCCAAGGTCCTATATTTCAAGTTGTCTCGTAGACACACCCGTGCTTAGGGACTGACTTTGGGTAACCGCTGTACGCCCGACGCTTTTCTTGTGTATTACTAGAATTATATTTTCTGAATTTATTTGCAGTTTTTGACTCTTATTTATTTGCTGCCACTTGTCACGCATGTATTCACTCAATACAAGGATAAATTAACACTTTTACTGGCAAAATAGTAATAATCTTTGATGATTTGGGAATTACAAGCGGTTTGATTACCTTACTTCTGTAATCTCCAATTCAATTATTTCATATACAAACATGATAAATCACATTACCGAATTTACATACTTGGTCAAAATTATACATCCAGTTCACTGTATTTTTCAGACTTAAATGTTTGAATTATTCAATTCACATTAAATTACCATCAATCTGTACTGAGCTGGTTGCCATTAGTTCTTAATTAATAAATTTTGCTAGGTCATAATTTAGTATCATTAAAATATAAGAGGTGATGGCCTGTCTTATATTTTTCATAGAATTTATTACTTGCGGTAGCCTTTCATCTTCTTTTTGATTTAACTTCTCCGACGGAGGTTGCATATTATTGTGGCAATTTAAATTATTGATCTTACTGTTTTGAATAGCTAGAAAGATGATATTTCAAATCAGAGGTTCTTCAAAATAAGGTTTCCTGGTTTTTCTTCTTTGGGATCGTCTTCATTCGAACTATTCCTGGAAAGCATTTGTGGAAATGTAAACAACCAATCCTCACCTCTTTCTGCAAGACAGAATTTCCAATAACTGCGCTGAACACTATATAAGAATGTAGAAACTTATCATTCGCTCTTCTATAGAAAAGCAACGAAGCAATTTTGAAAAGTTCATATCGCAATCTGACAATAACTAATTACACAATCTTTTTGCCGAGATAAGCTTATTACACCCGTTGATTATACCAATCAAATTGATTTATTCAATATATTGCTTTAAATCTGATTTGTAACATAATCACAAAATCAAACATCTCAAATTAATTCCATTTCCAATCAGAAAAATACCATCATAGTTCTCGATTAATTTAGAGGCGCAATTTTCAGTGGCGACAGTCGCGGCTTAACATCGCCTTCACGAATGTAAAACCACTTAAATAACACGTTATTACAGCAGTTAAACTGCTGCAAAGGCGGTTTGAAAGCTTAGTTCCTCTATAACCGAATCCAGCCCGCTACACCACTTTCACGCCTTGTTAACTGCTTAATTCCTTTTTCACTTTAAATGATTAATATTTATTTAATCGCGCCGCGGCGGAATGGCCTCTGGAAGTCTCCAGGACGAATTTTCGCTTTTTTCCCGCGGACGAGGCCTCGTCGCATCCAACAAAGCGTGATACAGAGAATACGGCCGCAATAAAGGCAACACGAAACAAGAAGGCAATTAAAACTGGCAATCTGCAAACCATAACCGTTTTACTTCTAATTGGAGATTAGGATTTTACCAATTCCTAAAGAGTCTGTTAAATTCCGATTTCTCAAGATCGCTTTGAACGATGATAGTCGTGCAGAATCGCTTTGTCGTGCCTATTTTTCACTCTTGTTAATTAGCTACACCTTGTGTTCTGTACGTAACTGCCTAGATGGTAGGCTGTGCTTTGTAAGGACTTATGCCTCCATCGGAAGCTCTCCTGGTTGTAAACTAACACACCCACTTTCTAGAAAAAATGCTCAAGTCGAAGGGGAACGTAAATCAGGCTTCGACGATATTTGTCTCATAATGTAGTAGCAACGAAAGGACCACTGCATAAAGACCTGTAAAGGCAGGGTGTCCCAAAACGTATCGACAATGTTTCATGGACAGATTCGGGAACTTATCTAAAGTCGAAAATGATGTAACTATATGTTCTAAATGCAACCGTTACCACATTATTGTATTTAGAAGAAATGTTCAAAATGATCTCAATATGTTCAATATAGAAATTCGTACATCGTAGAAAAGATTGCTGCGCTGTTAATATGTTTTAGAGGTTATTCCTAATACTTTCGGCAGCCAGTGCAGTTCAGTCAAATGCGAAAGATAAAAATCTAGTGTAGTCAGATCCAGCGACGGCAGTTGCTATACCAGGGATTCCCATACTCCAAGCCATCTTCGCTGAAAATATGCGGTAAGCCAAGCTCTTACATGAAGACACAAATGTGCCCGTGCAACATCATCTCAATAATACCGATAAAGAATTCTCAAAAAAACTCTTTGTAATTTACACCATTCAAACATTGTGGTAGTTAAAATGGTACAATCAGGCAATATCCCAGCTACCGTATTAACTAAATCTAAATCCGTGTTGAAAATGCCACTGTCTTCTTAAATGAGAGTTTGCTGTAGCCCATTCATAAACATGTTGATAATTAGTAATACCGTCTTTTGTGTAAAAATCCTTATCGGTGAATAAACAATGTGGTAGAACGTTTTTTATTATTTTGTTTCTAATTACAAATCTTAAAACAACTTTAAAATCATCGACTAGAGCTTGAAATCTTTGGGGATGATATGGTTAGAGGCCAGTACTTCTAATTATTATCCTAACCTGATCAATAGGTAATAATAAAATATATTGAGAAATATACACGGTCATTCCTGGGCCCACAGGATATACAAACGGTCATTGTTCAGCCATAAGACACGTTGCTGAACTCGAGTCCAGGCTGAACAACGTATCCGCCTGTAACAGAGGCCAAAAGAGAGAAATCCTGCTCAGAAAAATAAGAAATCAGATTACCTGGGCTGAATAGTCATAAGAAATCCTTTTAACATGCGCCTAGTAATTTATCAAACCTACCGAAACGTGGAGCGTGTTGTATATAATATATACTCCCGAAGACGCCATCGCTAAAGGCAACGGGAGCCAATGTATTATATTCTTTCCCGTTACTATTGGAAACCAACTAGGGGGCCAAACGTCTGTTTTAGCTCACATAAAATTCCCTAACAAAGCGTCAGAAAATTTAACTTTTCGTTCAAAGTGTTAAAAAACAAATTAATAAATGGCATGACTTCAAAGTAGCACATATCGTACTAAAGTGTAAGTGTAACTATACTAATTTGATATATTTGGTTAATTAACCGATGCTATCTTTCAATTCTCTAAACCTCCATAAATTGTTACGATCATCTTCTACCCTTTCCGTTCCATTAAATTTGTTGCTGAACAGTTGTCCTTCTTTTAAATCCTTCTAGTAAACATTCTTTTGCGCCAGTTTATTTAATTCTTATTATAAAAAAAGAAAGAAACATATTAGCAGTTACTCATACAAGTAATCAGTAATATTACAAAGTTGGTCAGAAAAAAGTGGAAATATTTAAGGAGGTGGCAGTTAAAGTTATTATAAAAATCACCTACAACCTCTTAAAAATTAATCTTCGTAACCACAGTAAGGCATGCCTTTGGCAATACGAACGATATTGAACTCTCAGCATGACGGGGCTTTTTCGCTTTAGATTTTTTATTGATATAATACTAAAGTCAAACGTTTCTCTTTTGTTTGATTGGACAGAAAGGGTAATTTGTTGGTCACCAAAAATTTCGGATCTTACCTGGAATAATTTTAATTTATTTTCCCTTTTGGTCGGTGTTCGATTGCGAACATTGTGACGCTTCATACGTTCCTGTATGCAATATCTTGCTAGTTATCTCGGTTCTTAGCAATACATGTCATATCATGAAGCCGCTAGTTTATCAGAGAGTCTATGATATCATGGTGGCCGTTAGAAGAACGTCCCCTCTGCAGTTTCCGTGAATCTTTTCCTGGATGACAAATTTATTCATGTTACCTCGTCTGATTATCTGGCCAAAATATTTCAATATTGAATAGATAGAAGTAGACATGAGCTAATGTCTATTCTTAGTTCTTTTAGAATGAAAATATTCGTTCTTCTCTCTACTAATTGCGTTGATGTTTCTGCACCATGAAGCTTACAGGCCAAAACTCGGAGACATAAATGGCGATGGGAAAAATTATGGCTTCGACTAGTCGTTGTTTTGCTTTTTTACTCGTATGATGCTATTTCCGAATTCTTACCAATTTAGACTATGGATTCATTTTTATTTCATTTTCACAGTATTTCTTATTGGAAACACGAGCTCCAAGGTACAGTACTTTATCTTTCTGGTCTATATTCTACTATTTTGGAATAAGCGGGGAAATACGTGTCTGTCACCGACCATTAGGCAGCACTTTCATTAGTTTGGTTTCAGGTCGGCAATTTCACTGAAAATGTCAACGCAATTAGAGAATTCTGTAATCTCTTGAGATAGCCAGAGATGTTGTATCATCTGTATAGCGGACAATTGAAGTTTTCCTCTCTCTTTTTGTAACTTCACCTTTGCAATATTATGTAGCTTCATTCCACGTAGATATTAAATAGAAGCGGTGAAAAAACGCATTCACTTTGGATTTTCTGTAGTCTCTATTTGGTTCATCTTCGGTCTACTTCAATACTCGCTTATTTTAATTGGTATTATTCTTTCTCATACTTTTAATTACTCATTTTCTCTTCGCATGGCACATAGCGGTTCTGCTCATATGTTACAACAGGTGTTATCAGACTTCTGCAGATCCTTATTCTTTGATTCCTAGCGTATTGTTACCGTGATGCTTTATTCTTATCTCTATCACCAAAGCGGTCTATATTGTTCCAGTCCATGACAGTGGCTATGATGCCAATTTTTCTACTAGGCCATGCCAGGACACATTAAGTTTTAAAAACATTCAAATATATTTGACGTTAACATCTATTTTCAAAAGGCAAACATTCCTTCGAAATGTTGCGTACCAAGCTGCAAGTCAAATTAACTACGATTCATCAGTTGCTCCATACATTAGCGTGTTTAAACTTCCATCGAATAGAACAGTGCCAGAATAATGGGAATGAGTTTTGAATTGAGAGAACTGGTGGATTGGAAATATTTGTCTTATTTATGCAAGGCACTTTAAAAAAAGCCAACATGGAGGTTGATAAGATGAAGAGACTTCTTCCAACGGCAATAATACTAGCTTTCGAACAAGTTATTTTTAAGAAATTACTATTTCAGATCAAGTCAAAATTAGTAGCGATTTACATGCAATGAAGAAATTAAATACCTACCCATTAGGACTTTATTTTTAAATGGAATATTACCGTGAAGCGGCACACTACGATTTAAATTGCAATTATTTAATTTTTTTCAACTGGCATGTATTAGAATTACAAGAACAGTACACTAACATATTGTCCATTTAGTGACCAAAACCAGTATTTTTTTTAAAGGTTGGCAAAACCATGTTGGCAGATTATAGTAGGCAATTTCAAAGGTCATTTATAGGTCTAGGAAAATATAGACTACCTTGCTATCACTCCTGCTATTAGTAAGTAAATGTATTCCCAGGTACTTAATGATGGTACTTTATTCTATCTTTTCTTCTGCTCTTCTCTGTTTATCGGATATCGTGTATTGTGTTTTTGTTCGTAAAATGTTTAGTCCTTTAATTGTGTCAATGTATTACTCAATGTTTTTTCTATTTCTTGTCACTATAGTCAGATCATCTGTGTATGCAATAATATCTACTTGGTTCCAGATTATTATCCTTTCTATTTGTCTTATTATGCTTTCCACCACGAAGACAGCAAATCGCCTTGTCGTACTCCTGTTCGAGTTTAAAACCTCTCCGTTTCTCCCTCTGCCACACATTTCTCTATTATTTGCTTCAGAGTGTGTATCGTGTCTGATGCTGATTTGCCTGGTCTGAAACCAGGTTGTTAAACGCCTATAATATATGCTGTGTATTTAACCAATTATCGTCCCAACTAGCATCACAGTACCTGTAACTGAGATAGGAACCTCAAATGAATAACTGTTACGTAACTCCTACTAAAACTGTAACTTTGATGTATAAGTAGTTTTATTTATCAGATCGACGTAGTTATTAGCACTAGTCGTTACTTTGCAGCTGTATGTGACCTCTAGATAGATTGTCAGGTATTGGACACTTCATAGTCATCTTTGGGATGACTTTAAAGTTTTCTGAACGTGGAAGTGGCTAGCGATGGAAGAAGCGACTAATTTATGCTACTAAAATGCGGCTACGAAATAGCAACTACTTAGAAGTAGTTTTGGTAGTTACCTCAACGTCCTACAGCACACCTTCACTACCCCTTCGAGGCTGTCGAACTTCTAAGTAATATTTATTAGTGCTAACAACTGTAGAATGTAACATCACTGTAAACAGTTGCTGCAAAGTGTCACCTTCTAAATCACCATGGAGTAAGCTTCACCATCTAGTTCCCAGTATTGATAAAGTTGCATGTTGTGTGTTGTGTAGTGTATTCTGTTCAGGGCCGGAGCTAAGGATTTTGTCGAATCATGAAAAACATGTTGGGCACCTCCACAATACGAATTACCTACAGTTTGTTATGCGAGATGTTCATTTGAAGTTATAGAACAGCTACACTGTTGTCTACACATAGCAAGAATTTCTGGTAACCCTTCCATATTCGCGGTATGCGAAAACAACTGTAGTAGCTTGTTATATATTAACAGCGAGGAGTTTCTTCTCATCGGCCAATACATTTTGCTATTTATCAGGCCTAGTTTTTTTTTTATTTTTGATGTGAGCTTTTCATCCAAGCTTGGTATCCGAGGTCCACATTCTCAGTATGTGAACACAACTGTACCTCCCGTTGTCCAACAATTCCTAGATGTTTTCGATATACCTATCTCATTGAAAGCTGGCAAAGAATTTATAATTATTAATATTAATAATGTGGTAGGACATACTTATTTGATTATAATTAAGTGCACTTTTTCGCACTTTAGATGTAAAATTTTGAACAACTTGCTTATAGGTCCAAATTTTAAGCTAGTTCGTGTTCAATACCCATTGTTGCAAAGTCGACTAAACGCGATTGGGCCATAGTCCCATAGTTGATGGTAAATAAGTTTTAAATAATTTGAATTGCGAACATGATTGTTCTCCACTAGTTACTATTACATGTAAACAAAGCAAAATTCTTAGAGCCGCTGCAATACAGATTTCAATGGAAGAAGTGTCTTTTAGTAAATGACACAGTTGTTTTAGCTCATCAGCAGATTCTAATTCGTTGATTTCTTTGTAATCACTAGTGTTTAAATATTTCTTTGTTTATTTTGTTGTATTTCTCGAACAGATTTTTTACGATACTGCGACCTGGAAAAACGGTATTTTTCAGGCGTTCTAAAATAAAAACCGCTCATAAAATATTATGCAGCACTACTGATTCAAAAGTCGAAATAACTTTGATGTTCCTTAAGATTTTTCATTATGAATGATCAAACAATACAACAAAGTGTGAGATCTGGACCTAACAGTTGTAATGCAATACTAGCTAGGTTTAGAAATTTCGCTAGAATATAATATATGAAGCAGCGGCGGAGCCGAAAGTGCCCTAATTAGCTTTTAGAAAGAAAACAAATAAACGTATATCCTATTTACAACTTAAAAATAAACTTTAACCTAATTTTGCCGCCCTTAAAAAATTTAACCTCGTGCACATATACGTGTTGCATCGTTGACAGCGCCGGCCCTTGCTTATATATGCAACTTTTGCCACTGCGGCTCTTAAAAATAATGGCGTTTGTTTACAAAAACAACGTTGGTAACAAAACAGAAATAGTTTAACGAAATTCTATGTCATTTTATAGAAAATTGACTACTGTAAAACACATAACACTGTGTACGGTCTAGCGCGGTCATCTGAAAAAAATGTGAGGTTAAGGATTAGAGAGGTTGCAGAACTTACATGTGGAACCATAACGTGGTAACGGGAGCTTTGAACAGAAACGACACTGCTGGGAGTTTAAAGTGGCGTTACATCTGTCTTTCGTGCTTTGAAGTAACTATAGCTTTAAAGTAACATAGCTGCAGTTCCTATTACACTATCGTCAAGTAGCAATTACTTTAAAGTTATATTTATTAGTTGCAACGACTTCGAAGTTATTTTTTAAAGTTGATGAACAAAATTGGCTTCAGAAATTAATTTATTATCGCGTCTGCACCAGATATTATAAATTAATACATAGTAATTACTTTAAAGTGTTAAGGAACAATAGAAAAAGGTTTTCAGCATCTAGGATTTTATATTCTCGCAAGATGTAAATTTTTTTGGAGCGAATATTTTAATTAAAAATGCAGTTTTGAATAGCGGATAGTCTGATTTGGACGTATCACTATTATGTTTGACAGTAAACCTAAACTTGTTTTAATTTTGTCATTCAGACCATTGGAAAAGATCCCAAGTTCTGTTCTTTAATAGTATTTTGACAGAATTTGATTTAGTTTATGAGCTTGGGAAATGGACAAAGATTTATGGAAGAATAAAACATAAATATAACAGAACCTGTTGCAAGATAAAGAGTAGTAAAATTTCGTAAGAGTGGCTACCAAGCTGCAAGGCCACTGAGTAACTAAGTTATTGGACCGTTGCCTAAACGTTGCGGTCACTAAGAATTATTCCTCATTTGGTCGCGCGCACGCAATGAGAACGTGTTGTGACTAATGGCAAAACTCTTTAAAGTTCTTACAATGGTCCCACAAATGGTCGCAGGAACATACCAGCGACCACTGTACTAGTTGGAACTGGATAAGTATATTATTTTATATATAACATTACTGAGTATTATGGTACTCCTGTAATTACTACACTCGTCAAGGTTTCCTTTGTTCAAAATGGACATGTCCACACCGTACCTCCACGCCTCCGACATTTTTCTTTTTTGATATTTTTTTATTATGGTGTGTATTCTCTGTTGTTATTTATTACATCCAGCATTTTTGTGGATTTTGTCATTATGCGGTGCCTTAATATTTTTAGTATTCTTGATTACTTTTCTGCCCTCTTCCTACGACGGCTTATGTATCGTTGTCTCCTATTCAACGGGTAAGTTGTTCGTCGTTGTTTCTATGGAACCAACTGCACCAACTTTATCGTATTATTTTATGAATCTCACGTTATTAACATTGTCGCTGCAGTATTAGTACTATAACAACACAAATTAATTGCATCTAGAAGATAACATGTTACCAAAGAGTTAGAAAATATAGAAAATTATGCTATACATATAGCTCTATATCGACTATAGAGGTTTCAACCATAACTTTTCAAAAATATTCTACATATCTAAGTTCCTACACGTTACAGATGCTACAACATCAATTACTATACTCTGAGAAAGAGATGTAAGTGAAAATATGGCAATTCATTTAGGATTGTTAATTAAGCTACTTTTAGTATCAATGACTAAATTAAAACAAATTCAGGGGGCTTTAGCAAAGGATGAACAAATACAATGTGTCATAAATTACTACAATCATTGACTACGTAAATCAAAAAGCTATCGTATCGGATTTAGCAACTCCATTTTGAATTAAACATGAACTACATGGTAGCTTGGTTCGTCATCTTTCATTCATAAGAAAAATAAATACCAAAATAATTTACATTTTGTTACGGCTATTTCGCAATTTGGAGATTTGGTGCGCATATCTTGACGTTAACCTATAATTGGGGCATATTTTTCTTCACCTGCGTTGCCCTAAATGCAGTTAGTTACCATAATGCTAAGATAAAAAGAATATGAACCTGAGTTACAATACGGTAATCGCGGATTAGCATAGTTTAGAATAGTTTTGCTTAGATCGAGACTACTAGCTGCGTTTACTCAACGAGTTATGCGTGCTGTTTCTTAGTAGTGATGACTTTCTCAAAGAAATAAACCGTGTAAATAATTCAATCAAAGTGCTTACTTGTCTGTTGACTTTGATGTTCAAAGGTCAGGTATTTGTGAGCTGATTAGTAGTTAAATTGAATTTTGATCGAGGATTCTAGTATAACTGCGTCACACTGTATTGGTATTATCTATTCTTGTTGTGGTCGCTTAAGAATAGATAATATAACAATTTGGAACAGAAAGGTAGCACACAATCTTCCGAAGTGTTTGTGGAATTTCGCTCCAACCCCGAATGGGAAGGGATATCTGGTTTAGATGGAAAAGCTGAGTTGTCGTTATTACTCCCGATTCTTATTTGTAGATCATTAGTGTCGGGATCTAGACGGTGTAGTTAAATGATTTCAGCGATGTTTGTTCTGTCAACACCTTTCGACTATTCGTAGGATTCTATTCGTAGGATTGGAGAGATCGCGTTAAAACCGCTTTTAATCTCGAGGCTCTTTGTGGATAGTGGATAATATTTATGGGTTGGTTTTTTTTGTGGAGAATTTTTGTGGATGGGAGCCATAAATACTATTATGGATTTCTTTTTGCTGATGGTTCTGTTTGGTAGAGTCCGTTCGTGGAAGGTTATAGGTAAATGGGTTTCTTATTTGGTTTTATTGGCTTAGACCGACATTGTAGGTGACATATGAGCTAACACTTTATTTATATGTTACTTAAATTCTTGGTCACAATTTAAATGATAGTTAGGTGCTGTGAAAAATAAAAGCATTCAGATTCTTATTGAGGCTTTAATGTTTTATATGTATTTTAACGTATTTTAAAATTTTTGAATATCTATGTATACCGGGTGCTGACTTGCGCGACGCACCATAGGAATTTGCATAGTAAATTCTGTATGTTCAATTATTTGCTCCCCTAATTATTTTAGAGTTAAAGTGTAAATGCATTTTTTGTAGAGAAAAAAATACTGCATCCATTCATACTGTTGCTAATAATTTTTCATTTTCCGGAACCGAAGGAATGCAAAAAACAAACTAGCATTTTCACAAAAATCAGTGATGCCATGGAATTATTGAAACAAGCCAATGCCGCAAATGCGTTCGGCGGGACTATATGTGCTGTTTGTTTGTTTGTCATTGATGTTTGACGTTTATAATAATTCATTATTAATTATGTTCTGCTTAATGTCTCTAAGGTACCTAGACCTTGTCCATAACAAAAATGGGTTTACGAGTATGGTGGACGTTCGTTAAGTAAGCTCCTTGTTCATTGTAAAATATCTGCAAATTCCAAACAGTACAACCATTAATAGACTGATTCATTTTAAGTTTAAGACTACAGGCGGGTTATTAAATAATTGTAGGTGCAGTAATGAGGTTCAGAACTTACACCAAAACGAGAAAAACAACAATACGTTTAATCTTTTGACGGCAGTGACTGGATGATCGCACCGCACGCACTTGCGTTGCCATTGGCTTGTTTCAATAATTCCATGGCATCACTGATTTTTGTAAAAATGCTAGTTTGATTTTTTGCATTCCTTCGGTTCTGGAAAATGAAAAATTTTTAGCAACAGTATGAATGGATGCAGTATTTTTTTCTCTACAAAAAATGTATTTACACTTTAGCTGTAAAATAATTAGGGGAGCAAATAATTGAACATAAAGAATTTACTATGCAAATTCCTATGGTGCGTCGCGCAAGTCAGCACCCGGTATATTAAACCTGTATTTATAATTACCAATTTACTGTGAGCGCATCGTGATCCCGTCGCGAATTTGCTATATACTATTAAAAGCATAAATTCAGGGTTATACATATTGCACTGGATCACAACGCGTGAGCTGTCTTTATTTACTTGTTAATGAGCTATTACTTTTTATTACTAATTTGTCACACGTTGTGCCGTCATAGATGTGTTAATGTGCACGTTGCAGCGCCTTAAATCTGCTAGTTGCCTTCAGGTATCGTGATCTTAATCTATTTTTAACTTATATTTTTATGTTATCAAATTATAGTTGCCCTTTCATATATAGAAAATTCCTTTATCTAGATAGCTTATTTCTGAAATTTGATGTTCTATTTTTTCATTCTCATAAATCAATATAACTTATGTCAGCTATATGTCAAACAGCTTTGAAATCAAAGTGACAAACACCAGATCGTTACAATCGTACACAACAATATTAAAACAGTAAGTAATTCTTTCATATATAATTCATCTTTTTATAGTCTTTATTTTCTTTTCTAGTTATAACTTTAATACTAAAATCACCCACCTGTCACTTTATCAGCACAACGTACAGGAAGTCAACCAAACTGCTCCTCTCTGCCTACCAATCGATTCTCTCAAGCACCGCAATGAATGACCCCACAAACAGACCAGACGGTCCAATCGTCCAAAATCAGTAACTCAACCTTTCCCACAGTACGCAGCCAACAGCCCAAATCTGAAAACACCTACTTGCAATAATGCCTCTTTAACCGATGATCCTTCCCTGGAGCTCTCCCTTAGTAGCACACAGATTGAAGTAATCCAATGTGATTAATGTATTATGTCAATTGGACTTTTCCAATAAACTCGACTTATTATTCTTCACCAATGATTAATTCTGCTAGCCAATAGTTTTTACCACATACTTGTAATCTTCATTAGTTTTATGTCTTTAATTATTCTTCGTATTTTTAAATTTTCATTTTACTTCAACACGTAGATTTTATTACTACACTACTTATTTTATCCAAACATTGTCTTAATAAAACAGGGTTATTTTTGATATTTTAATCACACCAAATTATTTTTCTACATTTTCAAAAATTTTTATTTCTCAATAATCGAAACAAAATACTTAACGATATCAATTTTCCTCCTTATACACTCTAGTTTTATCTTATTTGATTTAAACCTACTAAATTTCTAATTTATTTCAATAAGTATTTGTCATTCCTTTTAAGCTCAAATTTATAAAATATTATCTTATTTTCGAATCCATCTGTTCTTCAAATAGCCTTTTTCCACTCAATTATAATTCTCTTTTACTTTATAATTGCATATTAACCATTCACATTCCCACTTTATATTTGACTAGATCTAAATTATTTTCACCTATTGTAATCTCTTAATCTTTTCTAAAATTGATTCTAACACACACAGGAGTGTCATTACAATATGTATGTAGATATTGTAATGGTTCACTGCCCATAGAAATTCTGATTGCCTAATTAACTAAATGAATAAAGTCAACATGAGCGTAAAATTGAATATTTTATTTATTGCAAAATAATCAATACTTTACATTAATAAGTGCACTGGGTATGAGCAGCAGTAACTATTCATTGGAGGAATAGAAGTTAGCATCACACAAGGCAAGTTTTAGAAGACTTACATTCATAGTTTCAGATATGATAAATGTTCGGAAGGGCTAATGCAATTTAATTTCTAACTTTTTTTTATTAAGTAAATACCCTTTTCTGGGCATTCATGGCATTATAATCTGATTATAAGATTGACCAATAAATAATTTGATTCTGACTTAAATTGTCACAGATTGGAAACTTATCTAAGGTTCTACTCACAAGTCCACCTCAGGTTCTAATAAATGAACTACACTAATTTTTAACGTGTAACTATCGCACAAATACTCTGCTTTTCACTCACTTCACTATACTAGCTCGAAGGGGTTAGTCCTCTTGAGTCTTCTTGTCAGATTGGTGTTGTCGAGGAGCTGGAGTGCCTCACTATTCACGTATTGGAGAAGTCTTCGTTCGTGACATATTGCTATTTTGGTGATGGTTTGATTAACTGTTTCCATTTCAAGGTCCTTATGAAGATCGCAGTTGCGGAAGTACCAATTTGTAACTGACTGAATTAAGCTTATTAATGTAAGGCATAATGTGAATAGAATAATACAAAATGATTTGTTAAATACCGAAAGAATATGAGCGTTATGTAGTAAAACTGTATAAGCCAGCAAAAGGCAGATTAGCTGAAAGGTAAACGAGACCGTGCTAAATGATTATTGCAAAAAACAATAAAAATGGAACCGATCGAAAGACAATTAGTGAGACATTAAATGAAGTCAATGTGTATCAGTGCATTATAAACAAAAGTGATTTAAAAGCAGAGCTAGTGTTGTAACAATTGTTTCAAGAAAAACACAATATTATTGGTTAGGTAAAGACATGACATCAAAACTGTAGTCCGTAAGGTTTAAAATGTTGTCAATCCTAATTTCCTTTATAAACATTTTAATATCTTGTTGCTAGGTGACCAGACCATCATTTATTGATAATAACTAAACAAGCTTGAAAATTGTGTTTTGGGGGCCACATTGAGCTACCTAATAGTCAATCATGTAAAATCATAAATAAATAAGTTATTAGTTACTCTAGTTATTGGTATCATTATTCACAAGTGTTCTGTACATCTGTGGGTGTAATTTGCCAGGTGTTAAGAGGTCCAGGTGGAGCAGATAAGCCAGCAGGAGAATAGTCAAAGTGCGAGTAACTTCGAGGGACCAATTCCTTATGTGAGCAGCTTCGTCTATCGAGAATAGCGCCTGTTACGAATAGGAAGGACATTCAGAAAGCCGTGTGTGTGCAGAAATCCCAACCAGCAAGCAATTTCCAGGTCCATTATTCCCGTGGAGTCATTTGGGGAGCGTATCAGCTTCCAATAGGTCTCCGATTAAGATAGATTTTCACAGGGAGAGGCGTAGGTCCATAATTTTTGGACTTCTGCCAGATAAAATTGTCTACGAGGTGGAGAGCTGTATTCCAGGGGCCAGAGACGTTCAGTTTCCAGAAATTTAAGTAGCATCCCTTAAAAATGCGAAATACGCCGCATTCCTCAGTTTTGTGGTAGATATAAAACAATAACCTGTCGCGCGTCTCTTGTTACGTCATAGCTAGAAACAAAACAAACTCAGCAGTTGCTACATCACAGAATTAATGCTTGCCTGACGAGTTTTTGTCATTTTGGTGGTTTTAGAATTCAATTTACTCTGTTTTGTGCACCACAGATTATTGTGTTATTGAGTGAAATTTATAGGTTAGCTAAATGTCAGATGAAATGGTGCATTTGCTCGAAATAGATGCGAGTATTTGTCATAGAACAAGTTATTTGTAATAATAAGCTTTTCCTAAATTTTATTAATCCACGACCCTGAACCAATATTGTCTCATGTTCTATCGAGCTAGTTCTGAATTTAATGCAAATAGATAAAATAAGAGAAGAGCAACAGGTAAACCATTTATTTATTGTAATTTTTAGTACACTCTTTTAATTTACCCTGAGTTTGGCAGGTTCGTAATTGAATCTTAATAATTATAAAGTTTCCCTTGCCAGTATTTATATATAAAACCCCTATATTTTATTATTATATAAGGGCAGGGTTATTACAATATATCAGCCCGGGAAACTATTCCTTTTACATTCAAAACCTGTAGATAAAATAATAATATATCAATTTAATTGAGCCGCATTTACATCTTGTTACTTCCTTTTACGATAAAGGAAGTATTGGATTCACTCCAAAAATTCGAAATTGAGTTTTCAACAGATCTTCACGTTTCAGAGTCCCCTGATCCCGAATTTTTTTTTTTCATTGGTCAGTCTGTCTGTGTGTCTGTCTGTCTGTCTGTCTGTGTGTCTGTCTGTCTGTCTGTGAACAGAATATCTCAAAAATGAAAAGAGGTATGGCGTTTAAACTTCATATATATGTTTTGTGTACTATGTAGATGAGACAGCAAGCTTTTGAAGAAAATCGCATAACCGGAAGTAGGTGTTTACTCATGTGATTTTTCAGTTTTTTTAGATTTTTTCAAACACCGCTCTAACGATTTTTTTCAAACTCTACATTTTTATTACATTTTTAATGTGTATTGATGTGAGCTAGGTGATTTTCCAGTTGAATACTTCTAAAGTGGGCTTCTATTGTTTTTTTTTCAATTTTTTTTATTAACTCCTATTTTAAATAGAACACCCGGTATATTATTACATTTTTTAATTCAGCTTAAAATTCTAGAGAAAATTTGTCTGTGCAACTAACACTCTATTTTGTACCGTTTTGGTAGAATTTTTAATTTTTGATATTTTTTGACAAATGCTTAAAAATTTTAAATCAAATTTTTGGCTAATTATAAGATTACTGTAAAAGGAAGTTGTGTGCGTGTATCACACCAGATTTTTTTTACCTTAACAAATCATAGCTTATCAACTAATTTCATAAAGACAACTTTTGAGATTTCACCTTCATTGCAAGTTAACGATACTCATAATATCAAAGAATTTCCAAATTTAGGGTTGCTTTGAAAAGTGTTTTTGTGATCATTGGTTTAGTTTCGTGCTATTTATTATTAGAGCGTGCAACAGAGTAACAATCTCCATTCAGGGATCAAAAGAAGCAAATTCATGCAGTTAGTCTGAATATTGGTGATACCAAGTCATTGACGAATTTAGTCTTACGGCACATGTCACAGACTTAGGCCGCCGTATGCAACGTATCAGTTTTCAAAGCATAAAAAGCTCGCACGCCTATGATTCAGATACCGGAATTCAACGGGGAAGGACACACGCCGTAGAAGGTGTATAAACTCACGCTCTATATTGGACCAAAGATATCCTGGCAGTGACAAGCAGTTATTTCAACCGCCAGTACGTTAGCTTCCTAAATCAAATTTAATTTACTTTTGGAGCGGCACGCAGCCTTCACAGCTTGTACGCAATCGATTTCTGGGCCCGTTTTTACCCAGGAAAAAATCCTGCGAGGGATCTGTAGACACCAAGCGCGCATTGAGCGCCTGGAAAACGTAGGAGAACTGCTCCGGGCTTATGCATAATATCGAGAAGTGTGCAACTATGCGACATAAACTGTATAATTTTGAACACGGTCATTACGCTATAAAAGCAGTTAAAACACCTGGACATCTCGGCGTTCGATTCATAATTTGCATACTGTATACTTAGATGCGCCGTATTAAGTTATTGCTCGGCTACGCTATAGTTAAGGGAAATAACCGCTATTTTTAGGTAATACTTAAAACTGGACTTTAGCTAAACCAACTATGCGCGAGCACTGGCGCGGTAAAGTAAACTGTAGCGTTAGATTCGCTTGAATGTTTACCTAATTTTAAATTTGTTAAAGAATTGCAGTTGGTGACACTATGATTAGTTACACAAACGTGGTTTGTAGTCTCACCTATCGTTAAAGTCTCCCAAATGCGAGACATTTAGTGCTGAATATTCAGCCATTTATAATGTCAAGGACTGATACACTGCTGGTTGTATTTCAAACATTCAAGTAAACTGAATTTCAAGTTAAATATACTGAAAGTTGAACTTTTATTGAAAGCACAATATTTGTGATGTGGCGAAGGTTCTCGACTATTCTTCCATTGAAATCGGCCATAGAACTATTAGATTCATAAAATGCTGTATGTAGGGCCGGGAAAGATTTTAACGTCATACCCTATCTTTGAGGGCGTAACGTGTCACTTTACGGCTCTAGAATCATAAAGTACTTCATGGCTCGCTTAGTGCCATCGCTGTCTGCGTGGCAAGCAAATTATAAATCTGGTTTTAATTATTATGAATATCCGATCTGTATCGATAAAATTGTGTATGCACCTCGTGCGTAACTAGCAATTATGGCGCTTGTCGTGTTTTAACGTCTCGGACCATAAACGTCTTCTTAAGCTCTTGGTACATAAATAACTATTATTTTCACGTACGTATAATGACTAATTTTCAATGAGTTTAAAGGAACTGTGCACACTATTGCCGTAACAACAAGAGCAAAATATCTCCAAGTGAATCTCGTGTTTAACTGTTGTTGTTCTTTAGTTGTTATTTTAAACTACTAAAAAAGTAGGATTTGTATGCATTTTTTCCCGTAGATCAATATAATCTAGTTAGAAATGTATCTGATTCCAACAAGATGAAGCACTATCGTATAACATCGTAACTTAGATATGTACCTAAGTGGTACTTGAAAATGAGAGAAGTTTAGACACTTTCTAAAGTAACTTTTAAATACATTGGAAGAAATTTTATTAAAACAAAATGTTTACGCCGTGACTAAAAAATATGAGTGCTACGTCGATTACAAGTTACACTATTTTTACATTAACTAATTGCATTCAGAATATTTACTTAATTTGTTGGTGAAAGACGAACAAAGTAAGGGAGACGTAACATCGGCATGCGCATGAAGTATTGGGATTGCAATTTTTTAACTGCATCTCATACAATTATGCTCACCAACATAAGACCTAACTCCTAGAAAAGAAAATTTTTATTATTAACTTCTAATAAACATGTGATACGGCTAAAAAAATATACATGTAATTATAATGCGAGGCTGGAATTCCAGTATGAGTAATAATCTCAAAATGGGAAAATAACTTCACACTTAAGGGACAAGAAACACTGCCTCCTCCAGCAATCCCGTAAGATCCCTAATCTATACATAACCTTCAAAACATCAAAATACTCACTTCATTTACTACACAGATAAATCCGTAAATTTCTAGAACTAATCAATCAAAATAACACGTTCAGAGAGACCTAATAGAACCAGGAAACCACCTATATTCTTTAGATGTACAAAGCAATTAAGTAGCGTTTAGGGACAACTGCCGGTGAGGTAAGCTAATCAAGCAAAAATATATGCTTTCTTAGTAATGAACGTAACAAACTGAAACACAAGAACTGGATAAAGGATCATAACATGGGGAGGCATAGCAGCAGAACGATTCAAAAATAGTATCAACAGCAGGAAAAAAATTTAAATTAAAGTTAGGATTCTAAAGGAAAACCATGATAAAGCAAGATAAAACTGTGCAAGTCACTTATCGATTCTTTAACACACTGTTAACATGGAACGGTTTTTGCTTTGGGATTCCCACTCTTTAAAACACATGTAGTCTTCGAATTCTGTTGAACCGTGCTTTCAGTTGCTGCGGATGTTATCATATTATGTTATATACATGATCACCCATGTGCGACAACTTGGAATAACGAGAATTTTCAAAGGAGACGGGAACTAATAATTGCAAAGCCTAGATGAAGGAACTCGATTTCAAATGGAGTCAGAGATTTATAAATGCCGTTAGAAGAGACTACGAATGGGACAAGAGCAACGATAATGTAACCACTCAGATTTAAAGGTGCATCAGATTCTTTCGATAATAATTTAAACACATCTTGCCCGAACCGAGATTCAAACTCGCAACCTCAAGCTCGACAGCCCACGAGTATTGATACTACACCGATCTAATAACGTAGTTAACGTTTCAGAGTTAACATACGGTCTGTGAGTCCGACGTTCCACATTTTATCCGAAAACTTTTGAAAACGTTTACTCAAAGCGCTGACCCGTTCAGTACCTTCAAGTTAGGTGTATGGCGTGCAGTGTACTAGGTTATATCTGAAATAGGACTTTCCCTGCTTACGTCATTAACATATTCGGTCTCGTACACCGTACGTTATCCTTAGTGTTAAAAAATGTTAACGGTAATTTCAAGGTGTGTTGTCTGTTTTTGTTCAGTTTATATGAAAACAATTTGTTTAGGTCAATAGTCAGTATGAATTATGAACTGGAACAAGTAGAACGACTACATGATGAAATTGGTTCTGATTTGGAAATAGAGTATGATGACGAAGTAGAGGACGATTAGTGTGATGCAGATATAATTGAAGAACAACTAGAAGATACAGATTCTGAACAAGAGTTAGACATGGTAGATGATTCTACAACAAATATTGATGCGAACAAACCCATAAGAAGTTTCATGGAACCTACTTTTACTGACAAGCATGGCAAAACGAAATGGAAAAAACATCCCCCTGTTCGAAACGTCAGAAACTTTAGTTCATTATGTTTCGCTTATTTCTTTGTCTGTATGAGAAAAACTTTTTTTGTTCTTAGACACCCTACTTTTACAAAATTTATGCATCAAATATATTTTATTAAACATTTTCAAGTATTTGAATGACATTCTTTCAATGGCTGTTATTTTTTTCGTTGTTAATTTCTAATTATTATAACGTATACAAATAAAGGGTACTAATGCTGTCAGGCGTTATTTTTGTACTAACTATACATGAAACAATCATATTTATTACATTCTTTCATTAAAATAAATTTACAGTAACAGCACCGGACTTTTGAAAAAGTTGGTCTCAGAGACCGACGTTAACCTTGTTGTTACACGACAGCACGTTAACTCTTAAGGGTTAAGTGATCGTTTAACGTGTATTACTTGTAATGTAAATACAAATCGACAAATACATACAAAGAGAGGAGCGACCAGCTTCGCCTGAAAACTTTTCAGTTCTTTGCATTAATATTTCACATAAAATGGCGAAAAGCTCATCCTGATATGTTATATCGTTTTCAAGTTGTGAACAGAATTGCCTGGAGGCTAAATCAGGTTTCTGTTACTTGCACTGGTTTTTTGTCCCTAATATTTAAGCACAGGAATAAGACTGCATTCCTGTTTTAAAACAACTTAAGCCAATGTCACTTAAAGGGACGATAATTAGATAACTACCCGAAGTGCAGCTTCACACTTCAATATTTAGGCTTGGAAAGGTAGTATCGATGTAATTGAACCAAACAGTCAATGTCGATTGGTTTTATTACAAAAATAAACGGGCTTTTATACAAATATAACTGCTTACTTACTAAATAAAAACATTTCAAATTGCAAAGTATAGTTCAATGGAATGATTCTAATATTTCAAAATAATCAGTCAGCAGTAAGCGATTCTGGCTCCGCGTTGTCTGCAAGTCCTTGCGCTGAACTCGCAGTTCTAGGTCAAGTCGTAACATAATATTCTTGCTGATGCTAGCGGTCTTTAAACCGACTGATTATGAAAGTAAAACGGCTTTTAACTTATGAACGGGATTTCGTAAATTTTGAATTGAAATTTATATCAGTTTAATTTAAATTAAACAAGTTGCCATGTTTACATTAATCTGAAATAAAATACTCGTCCTTTATTCATTTTCTGTCTTTTCTTTAATTACAAAGCGGTTACTGTCGTCACAAGAATAAGTAATAGGGTTTCAGGAGACCATTCATATAAATTTCTAAAAATGATCTGGTTCGAAGGCAATACTTCTATAGATTGTGTCGAGGTAACAACTTCGTAAAAACGACAAAAATGGAAACACAGTAACAGAAGAAAATGAAACCCTGAGTGGCTGGAGCAAATACCACAAAAAACATTTAAAGAAATGGTAATTAGGTCAGAAAAGGGGAATATTCAAAAAGAGCTAACAGAAACGGAGGACAAACTAGCAATACCTGAAGAAGTGATAAGACCAATAAACAGAAACACGTTTTTCGGATTCAGGGGACTCTAGAACGTGAAGATCTGTTGAAAACTCAATTTGGAATTTTTGGGGTGAATCCAATACTTCCTTTATCGTAAAAGGAAGTAAAAAGGTATCAAAGAAGGCACTTCACTTAATACTTTGCTGTTTATAGTTATGAATAAAATTCTGAGAAAAGTCAGGAGAGAGCAATCAACACAAAATTAGGATATTAAAAAATTAAAGAATTCAGCTTTTAAAATCATGTGTGTGCAGATGACATCGTGCTCGTACGATAGCGTTAGGAAACAATTTGCAGTCAACAAGTGGAACAATATATAAAGAGTAGGAATGAAAGTAACTGTAAATAAAATCAAAATAATGAAAAATAGTACACACCGCCACTGATGAAGAAGACATAAGTATAACGTGTAAACAAAACAGAGTAGACGCAGTAAACTTCTCCAAATACTTGAAAGTCACGATAAGCAATGGCGGAAATGTAGAATAAAAAATAAGAAGCCGAACATCAAAAGCAATAAAGCTGCAGAAGTGACATGCTTAAGGTAGGATTATAAATAGTTCAAGTACTATTCAACTATTCAAACGGGAGGGTCACAATGATATGGGCTTGTGCTGCGAATGGATGAAGAGTGACTTCCAAAAACGTTTATGGAAATGGAAAGATAATTGAATACAGGACGGGGCACCCCAAGAGAACGTGAATGGACGTCATCAAAAATATGGCACAACAGAAGGGCTGGCTCCAAACAGAAAGAAATACCAGAAACTTTTTCAAATTCAATGTAAAAAAGTAACTTTTTCCAGAAATTTTTCTTGGGACAGTGAACAAAAGATGATCGCAATTAATTAAAGTAGTAAAAATACAGAGTCTTCCATGTCCGAATTAAATGCAGAAGAAATTTCGAGTTTTTCATTGAGTTGCTCAAATATTTTTTATCTACAACAGTGTGTAAAATTTACTTTTAGTTGGCAGTTTTAAATTTGTAAAATGACTGTTTAATAACATGCTTTTATTAGTTTACGTCGCCAGTAGCAACGTGTTTAAAAGATTTCATTCGGCACGAGGTCAGTAGCAACGTGTTTTAATAGTTTTGACCAACCAAAATTACGACCGTTTGCTAGTATTCCTAATTTACATTTAAATATTTTTTTTTATATTTACCCTGTTGTCTAGATTCTATCGTAGATAATAGTATATTATTTATCAAGTTTTATAAACGTCATTTGAGTCACGAGTTTTATTAATCAGGAGCAACGCGCAGCGGAGCGAGTGTTTGATAAAATGAGTGACTAATCTATATATAAAAAACTGAAAGTCCTAACTCACTCATTCATGGAAGGGGAGGGGACGGGTCGGGACGGGTCGGGAAGAGAAGGGACGGGAAGGGACGAGACGGGCCGGGACGGGAAGGGACGAGACGGGACGGGACGGGAAGGGACGAGACGGGACGGGGTGGGACGGGACGGGACGGGACGGAAAGGGAAGGGATGGAATAGAAGGGGAGGGGACGGGACGGGACGGGATGGGTCGGTACGGAGACGGCGACGGAGAAAGGTACGGGGACGGGGACGGGGATAGGATGGGATAGGATGCGATGAGATGGCATAGGATGGGATGGGATGGGATGACAGAAAATAATTAGTCATTATTTAATACACAAATAACGAACCTCGCGCGAACGAAGTCGCGGGTAACAGCTAGTAAGTTTACAAAACGAGTTGCATACTATACTTTATCTACGACCACTACTAAAAGTAGGCCTTTTAGCGCTAGCTTGTTTCACTAAAAGTGACGTTTTATAGTTTACCGTGTTTAAAGAAATCAGCTGTTTACTTTTAGCACATGTGCTAAAAGTGAAGCGAGGTTCAAAACTACAATTTCGAACTGCAAGTGAAGTTGTAAAGCTATTCTAGTTGCTTCTTGCGTTACAGGTAAAGCGTTTTTGAAATAATTAAAGCATTATGTAATGAATACAGTCATATGTGGAGTATCAATAATTACATTTCGTAAGTCACCTTGACAGCACGGGCGTGGTCAAACAATCGCCACCGCGGCGCAGGCCTACTATTCATTATGACATAAATTAAAAGCGTCGCAGATGTGAACCTTTCTTAAATCGATATTTATGGATTAATAACGGTAAAATTAAGGTCGTAGATAAAATATTGTATGCAACGCGTGCTAAAAGTCGTTTATGCGCGAGACATGTTATGAAACTCAGCCTTCGGCTTCGTTTCATAATTTTCATGTCTCATGCATAAACGTCGACTTTTAGCACTTGTTGCATAAATAGCTATTTTCTACGACCACAAATTTAGACAATATGACATTATTTCATTAAGATTTTGAAAATTATGTTATGTTAAATTATGCTTGAGAAACGTCAACGTTGACTGTTAGTAGTATGGCGACACCTAAATTGGAGCAATCCGCGAATTAAACCGCGAATTAAATCCGCGAATTCCGCGAATTAAATCCGCGGTTTGACCTAATTAATTTCGCGGATTGATCTAATTAATCACATATGAAGTTTGATATGTAATTTACATATGTGCTACTGATTAAATTACGCATTAGATTTTTTAATTTGCTTCTGGAATTACGCGTCGGACTTTGGCGGCCATCTTGGATTTCTGGCGGGAATATTTGAAATTTGAATTTTTTCCGATTTTTTTCTAAGTTCCATTATTTGAATTTTAAACTTCCCGGGTGTCGGCCATCTTGGTGCGCGCGCACTTCTCACGGCTGTCGTTTTTAATTTTGAATTTTCGCGGAAATATTTGAAGTTCAAACTGGTAGATCTTCCGTCTCCCTCATCGAAGCTGTTCTCTCTCTCTCTCTCTCTCATGCACGGATGCCATTTTAATTTCGCGCGAATATTTGAATTTTAATTTTTTTTCAGATTTTTCTAAGTCCCTGATTTGAATTTAACTTCTCGGGTGTCGTCCATTTTGGTTTTCTCACATTTATTTTAATTTAAAAAACGCTTCCTGCGATGTCCCATGGCTGGAATCGAACCAGCGATCACAGCATTACGAGTACGAAGCCTTAACCAACTGGGCTATCGAAGCGATCGAGGTTAAAGGAATTAAACATAACCACTTACGTGTCACGAGCCCAGCTTTAAACAAACTATTTTTCAAAAATTTAGATTATAAGAATAGGGGGTGTGTAGCTTATTGTGTTTAAAGGTTGATACATTTTAAAAAAAATTAGATTTGTAACAGCTTATTAATTATTTTATAATTTGTGCCTGCTATATGGCTGGATTAACGAGATCCTCATTCTCCCTACCTACTATAGGAAGTTTCCGTCTAAGTTCCCTATTTAAAACAGGTCGGTGCCTGTGTATTGTTTGGTTTTAAAGGTTTGAACATTGTACCACTTAGCTGTTCTGACATTATACTTCCATATACATATTATAAATAAATTTTAAATGTTATTTTCGACTGAGTTTTAGCTTCTTATAAATTACAACAGCTAGTTTTAAAATTAAATGGGCGATAAGAGCTAAAGGCAGATCGTAATATAAAACGAGTTACAAATTTGAGTTTAATATATTCCAGACATACTTCTGTTGTGCCCTCGCCCATATAAAATAAGACATACGCATTAAATAAATGTTTTTATTGTATAAGAATGGTTGTCCCCCATAAATTTGAATAAAAACAGACAATTTCGTTGAAAAAAAATAGCTTTTCAATATCGTTTGCAAATAAGACAAGGGATACTTGTAAAAATATAAGTCAAACCATTTTTTCTTGTAAAAAATTTACGAAAAGACGTAAGTGTTGGCGACAAATGAAAATAAATTTGAATAAAAACACGCAAAAATTACGAAAAGACGTATGTGTTGGCGACAAATTAAAATAAATTTGAATAAAAACGCACAATTTTGTTGAAAATCTTTACAAAGCGACTTTATAGTACCGAAAAAATGATGTAAAAAAGTTTTAAGAGTTATTTCTAAGCATAATTTTGCAAACGTTTAACAAATAAACCGTAATTTTTTAAAGTACATCACACAATTATGAAATCGTAGTTCAATTTATATGAATTTTCGATACTTTGTATGTGAAAAAATAGCTTCAATTACTAATATTTGAATAAAAACATGCGATTTCCAAAGCATTTCGTTTAAAATTTTAGAAAATCGACCAGCATCTCCCATGAAAATTTATAAAAATCGGCATCTTGTCACATTAAATTCTGCAAAAACGACAAAAAACAATATTTTTATACAACTTTCATCGAAAAAATAGTAAAATTTTACGAAAATACGTCTGTGTTGACGACAAATGAAAATAAATTTGAATAGAAACACGCAAAAATTACGAAAAGACGTATGTGTTGACCCCCAAAGTAACAAAAATTTGAATAAAATCACGCAATCATACAGCATCTCACATAAATTTTCACAAAAATCGACATCATGTCACATAAATTATACAAAAACTGTCATCATATCACTTGAAATTATACAAAAAACGACATTTTCATTCAATACACGATGAAAATTGACCAAAAATCACGCAGTCATACAGCATCTCACATAAATTTTCACAAAAATCGACATCATGTCATATAAATTATACAAAAACTGTCATCATGTCACTTGAAATTATACAAAAAACGACATTTTTACTAAACACACGACGAAAATTGAACAAAAATCACACAATTACACGCCATCTCACATAAATTTTTACAAAAATCGACATCATGTTACATAAACTATGCATAATTTTGCAAATGTTTTACACTTTTTATAAAATGCATCGCTCAAAATTAAAAGAAATAGCAATTTCATTGAAAAAATCTACTACCACAATCATTTTCGATAAACAAAATTCAAAAAATCTTATACTTTTGACGGAAATATATGTATGTTGACCACAAATTAACATAATTTTTAAATAAAAACGCGCAATTTGTTGAAAAAAATATTCTGACACCACCAAAACACGCAATTTCATTGAAAAATATATATATGTTGTCCACAAATTAACATAAATTTGAATAAAAACACGTAATTTTGTTGAAAAAATGTTCTGGCCCCGTCATTTCACTTAAAATTTTACAAAACTGCCATCATAACACTTGAAATTATATAAAATATATGTATGTTGATCACAAATTAACATAAACCTGAATAAAACACACAATTTCGTTGAAAAATTTGCAAATGTTTTACACTTTTCATAAAATGTGTCGCTCAAAATTAAAAAAAATCACAATTTTTAAATTATATCACGCCATTATGAAATCGTAGATTGATTTTTTTTGAAATTTTACACTTTGTAACTGTAAAATAACTGCAAATACTAATATTTTAGCTTTAGACTTTGTAATTATTGCAGATTCGAGAAAAAAACAAAGCAGAGTAGAAATAAAAAACACAAACACTTTGTAATAAACAAATATATTGTTCTTATTTCGTATAATACTTAATAATATAAATATAAATGTACAGCAGAATGTCTTATTTCTAAAAATTTGCTAGGAATTTACAAAACTGTAGTTTGAGGTGCACGACATTTCAAATTAAAAAGACTGCAATTAATAAAATCAGAATTTCATTGTGTAATTTTAAAGTTTAAGATGCACCCAATCTAGAATTCCCTTCGTTTTTGGTGTTGATGACATATGCCTTAGAGGCGTTTTTCTAACGGCCCTTTTTTGGAGGCGTTTCCTTATCGGCGTTCTTCTGACTGAACCTTTTTGATGTGGACTTGGATGAGTAGCTGGTGTTTTTAATTTATATTCTAAATCAGACTCGCAGTTATCAGTTTCCATTTCGGTTTTTCCTGTAGTATCAGTCGGGGTTGGCTTCTTTTGCTGTTTAGGTTTAGCTAGCAGCACATTAGCAACGTTAAGGTCTTTGATGTAATCAGCAAACTGTAGGCGTCCGGGTGGATTAATAGTTTTTCGAGGCCGCAGAGTGTCGTGAATTAAATCGACTATGTTAGACGCCGGTAAAATTTCACCCTTTATAGTAACGGTGCCCTTGTGATCCCAGCTCACATCGCTTGAGGTACTCAAAATGCGTAGGAAAACTTCAGCTTTTTTCTTAAAAGTTTTGGGAAGTGTAGATAAAATAACGGCATTTGATAGGCTGTCACTGGTTGTTTCAATAGGTATTTTGATTGGCTGCCGCGCCTGGTTTGTGAAATGAAGGAATCGTTGTAAAACCTGATTGTACTGGATCCATTTATCGTGATCAGTTAATTTGGACTTTAAAACTTTTTGCATTTCGTCATCAAGCTGTGATAATATATTTTTCTCCGCATCATCGCCAGACTTAAGACGTTGGACAAATTCCGGCGATACAATCAACATCTTCCGCTCTTTGTCCATTTTAGTCGAAAAGGAGCTCAGTCGTTTGTTCTGGTAGAGCCGTCGTGAATAAACTAGCTTAAAATCAAGACTTTCATAATAAATATATAAAAAAAATATGACAGGTACGGGAATCGAACCCGTATTCTCTCTCGAGATCAGAGCTTAAATCTGACGCCTTAACCATTCGGCCAACCTGCCTCCCTATATAAACGAGCACTCTCTGCATAATTAAGAAAACATATAGTTTAAAAAGCCTTCTGCATGCAATTTCAAACAATATTTCATATAAATTAAGCCATGTACAAATTTCTTAATCAGGTTTTGATACATATTTTATCGAAAGACTTGACCCTCAGCTGCCTTTTATTATTTGTCGTGATTCGTCATCGCTGAATTTTACAAGTGCCAACCTGTCTGCGATGTGACGTACGCAATGTCTCCATCCCTTTTTATTTTAAAATTCTATAAAAACAGAGGCCCGACTGATGCCGCACTAACACGTTTTAAACCATTGTACTCTATTACCTGATGCGGCAGCAGTTTGGACCTCTGATTTTATAGAATTTTAAAATAAAAAGGTATGGAAACACTGCGTACGTCACACAGCAGACAGGATGGCTCTTGTAAATTCAACGATGACGCATCACGACAAATAATAAAAGGCAGCTGAGGGTCAAGTCTTTCGATAAAATATGTATCAAAACCTGATTAAGAAATTTGTACATGGCTTAATTTATATGAAATATTGTTTGAAATTGCATGCAGAAGGCTTTTTAAACTATATGTTTTCTTAATTATGCAGAGAGTGCTCGTTTATATAGGGAGGCAGGTTGGCCGAATGGTTAAGGCGTCAGATTTAAGCTCTGATCTCGAGAGAGAATACGGGTTCGATTCCCGTACCTGTCATATTTTTTTTATATATTTATTATGAAAGTCTTGATTTTAAGCTAGTTTATTCACGACGGCTCTACCAGAACAAACGACTGAGCTCCTTTTCGACTAAAATGGACAAAGAGCGGAAGATGTTGATTGTATCGCCGGAATTTGTCCAACGTCTTAAGTCTGGCGATGATGCGGAGAAAAATATATTATCACAGCTTGATGACGAAATGCAAAAAGTTTTAAAGTCCAAATTAACTGATCACGATAAATGGATCCAGTACAATCAGGTTTTACAACGATTCCTTCATTTCACAAACCAGGCGCGGCAGCCAATCAAAATACCTATTGAAACAACCAGTGACAGCCTATCAAATGCCGTTATTTTATCTACACTTCCCAAAACTTTTAAGAAAAAAGCTGAAGTTTTCCTACGCATTTTGAGTACCTCAAGCGATGTGAGCTGGGATCACAAGGGCACCGTTACTATAAAGGGTGAAATTTTACCGGCGTCTAACATAGTCGATTTAATTCACGACACTCTGCGGCCTCGAAAAACTATTAATCCACCCGGACGCCTACAGTTTGCTGATTACATCAAAGACCTTAACGTTGCTAATGTGCTGCTAGCTAAACCTAAACAGCAAAAGAAGCCAACCCCGACTGATACTACAGGAAAAACCGAAATGGAAACTGATAACTGCGAGTCTGATTTAGAATATAAATTAAAAACACCAGCTACTCATCCAAGTCCACATCAAAAAGGTTCAGTCAGAAGAACGCCGATAAGGAAACGCCTCCAAAAAAGGGCCGTTAGAAAAACGCCTCTAAGGCATATGTCATCAACACCAAAAACGAAGGGAATTCTAGATTGGGTGCATCTTAAACTTTAAAATTACACAATGAAATTCTGATTTTATTACTTGCAGTCTTTTTAATTTGAAATGTCGTGCACCTCAAACTACAGTTTTGTAAATTGCTAGCAAATTTTTAGAAATAAGACATTCTGCTGTACATTTATATTTATATTATTAAGTATTATACGAAATAAGAACAATATATTTGTTTATTACAAAGTGTTTGTGTTTTTTATTTCTACTCTGCTTTGTTTTTTTTCTCGAATCTGCAATAATTACAAAGTCTAAAGCTAAAATATTAGTATTTGCAGTTATTTTACAGTTACAAAGTGTAAAATTTCAAAAAAAATCAATCTACGATTTCATAATGGCGTGATATAATTTAAAAATTGTGATTTTTTTTAATTTTGAGCGACACATTTTATAAAAAGTGTAAAACATTTGCAAATTTTTCAACGAAATTGTGTGTTTTATTCAGGTTTATGTTAATTTGTGATCAACATACATATATTTTGTATAATTTCAAGTGTTATGATGGCAGTTTTGTAAAATTTTAAGTGAAATGACGGGGCCAGAACATTTTTTCAACAAAATTACGTGTTTTTATTCAAATTTATGTTAATTTGTGGACAACATATATATATTTTTCAATGAAATTGCGTGTTTTGGTGGTGTCAGAATATTTTTTTCAACGAATTGCGCGTTTTTATTTAAAAATTATGTTAATTTGTGGTCAACATACATATATTTCCGTCAAAAGTATAAGATTTTTTGAATTTTGTTTATCGAAAATGATTGTGGTAGTAGATTTTTTCAATGAAATTGCTATTTCTTTTAATTTTGAGCGATGCATTTTATAAAAAGTGTAAAACATTTGCAAAATTATGCATAGTTTATGTAACACGATGTCGATTTTTGTAAAAATTTATGTGAGATGGCGTGTAATTGTGTGATTTTTGTTCAATTTTCGTCGTGTGTTTAGTAAAAATGTCGTTTTTTGTATAATTTCAAGTGACATGATGACAGTTTTTGTGTAATTTATATGACATGATGTCGATTTTTGTGAAAATTTATGTGAGATGGCGTGTAATTGTGTGATTTTTGTTCAATTTTCGTCGTGTGTTTAGTAAAAATGTCGTTTTTTGTATAATTTCAAGTGACATGATGACAGTTTTTGTATAATTTATATGATATGATGTCGATTTTTGTGAAAATTTATGTGAGATGCTGTATGACTGCGTGATTTTTGGTCAATTTTCATCGTGTATTGAATGAAAATGTCGTTTTTTGTATAATTTCAAGTGATATGATGACAGTTTTTGTATAATTTATGTGACATGATGTCGATTTTTGTGAAAATTTATGTGAGATGCTGTATGATTGCGTGATTTTATTCAAATTTTTGTTACTTTGGGGGTCAACACATACGTCTTTTCGTAATTTTTGCGTGTTTCTATTCTAATTTATTTTCATTTGTCGTCAACACAGACGTATTTTCGTAAAATTTTACTATTTTTTCGATGAAAGTTGTATAAAAATATTGTTTTTTGTCGTTTTTGCAGAATTTAATGTGACAAGATGCCGATTTTTATAAATTTTCTACGTATTTTCGTAATTTTGCGTGCTTTTATTCAAATTTATTTTATGTTTAGTTGACAAATGTCATAATTAAAATTAGTCAAGCCTTCTCCAATACTTGCTAATATAAGCCGTTCACGATCTTTTTGGGTCAGGTGAGGCTATGACCATCTAGTAATTTTGTTGGCAGTACCTCTGCGGCAACTAAACTCCCTAATGCAAACTGACACTTTTTCTGTTAGGTTAGGTTAGGTTGTTTTCAGTTTAAGGTTATATTTTCTGAATAGGTACATTGTTGCCGGATCTCTCTCTAGTCTCTACATCAACTCGTGTTCTTTTAGATCTGGTCTGTCCTTTTTAAACTGCAACTAGCATCGTTTAATGGAAATTTTTTTTGTTGTAACAAAATTATATTGGGCATTTTGATTTTTCCTTTGACGGAAATTAAAATTACTTTTACACACTTGATAAAGCATTTATTTCCTTACGAATATTAAAATAATAAATTTGGCAATGTGGTGGCAAGAAAATGTCGAACAGACACTGACAGAAAAAAAGTTGCATCCGCTACATCACCGAATCAGTTAGTCCAACATGAAAAGAAAAAATAATAGCCAACTCTGTCCCAAAAAGGTCGTGAACGGATTATATGTTTATCTCTTTCTTACTCAAGCAATACGTATATCTTCTTGTTCATGTTATTGCTGATATATATAATTGTGACCGATCGCCCAGCGACCCTGAGACTATGACGTGTTTTTCTAATTACACATAACGACATGCCGAGACCTGTACTGCAATTTCTAACGGACAAATATTTGTTAAGTCACTCATATATTAGCTCTAAAGTTTAAAAATAGCCGACGCGTAATTATGATTTCGCTATATAAAATAATTATTTCTATTCACATAGCTACTAGCATCGGTTAAAAAATAATTCATTAAATTCTATTTGGCCTTTACAAGAAAGCATGCAGAGCGCGAAAATGGCTGATTTACCAATTGAAATTCAAAAACGGGCGCCAGAGAGTAGAAGCGAGCGGACATTGCCATCCATATAGCAGGCACAAATTATAAAATAATTAATTGTGGCCCAACCAAATGCAAAAACACTTTTTTTAAATTACTACAATTCATTTAACACCACAAGCTATGCAATTCCAATTTTATAAATAACATTTTCGAAAAAATAATTTGTTTAAAAGCTGGGGCTCGTGACGTAACAGCAGTGAAACGGCTTTCCGGTAAACACATTAAATCTGAAGCAGCTCCGTGGTGTTGTGGCACTAATGGGTGTAGCTAAATTTGTGCAACACGAACGTAAGGGGTTCAAATCCCGGTCGGGCTGAGATTTTTTTAAATATAAACAGCCATTCTGCAATACATGAGAGAGACAGCCAAGGGGCAGAAGAGAGAGATCTACCAGTTTGAAATTCAAAATATTTCCGCGAAAATTCAAAATTAAAAACGACTACAGTGTGAAGTGCGCACGCAGAAAACAAAGATGGTCGACACACCGCGAAGTTTAAAATTCAAATAATGGAACTTAGAAAAAATCGGAAAAAATTCAAATTTCAAATATTCCCGCCAGAAATCCAAGATGGCCGCCGCGTAATTCCAGAAGCAAATTAAAAAATCTAATGCGTAATTTAATCAGTAGCACATATGTAAATTACATATCAAACTTCATATGTGATTAATTAGATCAAACCGCGAAATTAATTGGGGGTTTTGATTCGCGGATTTCGCGGTTTTAATTTCGCGAATTAAACCGCGAATCCGCGAATCAAATTAAAAGTGGTGGGGGCGAACCGCCCCTATTCTACTTCTGTTTTCATCATCTAGGGACTCCGAAACATGAAGATCTGAAGAAATTTCGGAAGGTGGTTTTATTCACGCGTATGCAAAAATCTGATTTCTCAAACGAAGGATTTTCCTTCTGATGACACCACAATCATTACAGGAAAAAATGTAACAAACGTTTCCCTCATTTTACTAATTTCTAGCTTGAGTTGAAGATGGAGATACCAGAAGCTATAACAGATAGGTAACAGTTAAATCAAAAATGAAGTGCAGCTTTATGAGATTGGTTTTTATTTTTCATAAAAACTCTTTGGTTACTCGATTTTGCAAACTATCCTTTTATGAATTGGAAATCACGGGTTTCACAAATGTTTTCCTTTGAGTGCGAGTTGAACTGTAGTATGTGACGGACGAGTATGCGGACGACCGTTGTCAGTGACCGTTCGTGCACCAGGTGATAAGATTTGTTTACGGACTTAGCATCGTGAGTCTTAATCTGACATGAAATTCTTTACTAATAAACTTAAATAACAATAATAATTAACCTGTAACATTGCGAAAACTGCTTTAGCGGAGAGGTCAGCGTTCACCGCCGCCGTCGCCATCGCACGGATAGCGGCGGCCCCCTTTTGTTTGCAAGTGTGATATTTAAAACTTAACTCTGTACATATCAAACAAAGCCTGTGCTACACCAAATAATATAAATATTAATATATGGGCGATCCAAAACCCTCCCTGATTAAAACTCCAATCTTAATTTATGAAGGAGCAAATGCTACTCCCAGTTCAATGGATACAGAAACTACCAACATAAACACAAAACAACGCTGACTGACCACCCCAGACGACGATAATGACGTTAACAAACGTTACAGGTTTAACAATGATACACTTCTAACCCAAAACAAATTCTATACGTTGCAATCTGAAACAACGCTCAACCAGAATTCCACAAATAAAGCTTCTCACACAACCGAAGAACCAACCAAATCAAAAATCCCACCGATATTCCTACTTACCGGCACCCACCATCAAAACATAATCAAATACATCAAAGCAGTAATTAAAAATGAAAACTTCACCACATCATACAGAGAAACCAATTAAGAATCAATTTAAACAGCTCTGATGATTATAGAGCCTTAACCAAATATTACGAGGATAAAAAGATGAACTATTACATTTATCTTTCCGCGGAAAACACCAATATCTCAGCAATTATAAGAAATATACCTATTTCAATCTCTAAGGAAGAAATCTCTTCAGAACTACAACAATTACAATACCCAGTAATCAAAACAACTAGATTACTAAATATCAAGAAAGTTTCCATGCTGGGGGATTAGATTAACCCTTTTCCTTTTATTTAGCAACCTGTTTTGTTGTACCACTTATAGTA
>OW679200.1:1407013-1617514 GCA_940337035.1 Agriotes lineatus | reverse complement strand
ATTGTCATGCGAGCTTTCAGTCTACTACCCTCCTATGTCGTTTAGCCATATGTTATTTAATGTGCGATGAATAAAATCGTAGACAGCATTAAGGAAACTAAGGGATAATGAGTTAAGAATAATTACAATCATATGTAATGCTTACGATGTTGTGTTGGCTGCCGATAACAAGGACGATTTATTAACAATGTGTTTGAATTAGAGACGAAGATCTAACTTCAAATTTTACTTATTACTATTATAGGGCCACCTGGGTGGTTGAGTGGGTTCGCAGTGATCTTAACAACTTGGTAGGAATGGGTTCAAATTTGACCGTAGCCGAGAGTTTTTTTCGGAGCGGCAATGGATTTGAGCTCATTAGTTAAGGTAGCTGTAAGTTATGTTTAGGGGTTGTTGATTATATGGTATGTTTTGCGTGCAGAGGAGCGCAATGTAATTCGTGTGCTACCCATTATCTCCGTTGCACTGAAAAGTCCTCGAGTACCGAAGGGTAAAAGAGGCTGTAGACAATGAATGAATGATTATTATTTAGTATTAAGAGCAATCATTATGGGAGACATCAATGTTAATAAGATATGCAAGAGTAATATCGACAATATACCAAACAGAGGCAACTTTGGTTTAGGAACAGCTACTAAAAGAGGTGAAACACTAATAAACAATCTAGAAAAGAAAAACCTATACTGTATCAACTCCTTCTTCAAGAAACCTATAAGTCGAAGATGAACATGGAGAAGCCCCGATAACAAAACTAAGAACGAAAATAGACTACATTATTTCAAATAAAAAATACATAGTAACAGACGTCACTGTTCTAAATAAATTCGACCATGGAAACGATCATAGACTGATCAGGACAAGAGTAGTTATAAATACAAAATTTGAAAGAAAGAATTAATAAGGCCTCTAATATCCAACTCTAGAAGAACTGAAACGAAACCAAAATCAGGTATCAACAAGAACTCGAGACGAAACTTTCAGCAATGCAACAAATGGAAATACATGAGTTAACAAAAAAGATAAAAGACGAGATCAAGGACTGTTACGAGACGAATTTACTCAAGCTCTAAACTAAAGACAAGTAAAATAAAGCAAGGCACCAAGAAACTTATGAAGGAAAGAAGAAATTGGACAAAACATCAAAACAATACGCAGAACTAAATAAGCAGTCCAAGAGAAATCAGAACAGACATAAGAACACATAACACCGTGAAGATTCAAAAGGTACTAGAAAACAATAGGAATATGAAAAGTATTGAGATCCATAAACAGAACTAGACAGCCACGAATACACCAACTAAAAAACAAAATGTGAAATTGCCACAAGAGAAACGATCAAATAACTAATATTATAGAAGACTTTAGAAGACAATAGAAGAAAGACAACTAGTACCTATAATGAACATAGGCTCAGAAGAAATTCCGGAGATCACTATCGAGGAACTCGAATTTGCACTAACAAAAATTAAGAATAACCGAGCCCCTGGAGAGGATACAATAACAAAGAAACGATCCAATTAGGAAGAAACAAGTACTCGAGAAGCTCTAAAAATTTTAATTAAATAAGTGCCTACCAACTGGTAGAGATCCCCACAGAATGGCAGAATGCAAAAGTTATACTTCTGTACAAAGAAGGAGACGTATTCAACATAAAAAACTACAGACCGACTTATACAAGTTTCTGATGCCAATCATTATATCAGATTGGCCAACAAATTCGATTCATACCAACCTTCTGAAGAAGCAGATTTCTTAGAGAATATAGTACTGCTAAAACAAATACAAAATGTAAGACTATTAATCCCTCTACATCTAGCTTTTATAGACTTTCGACTCCAGAGAACATTGGAGCATTTTTAAAGCAATGGCCAATGCAAGGTTAGATTCGAGGTACAGGGAATTAATAAAGAAAATATATAAAACAGCAACTTTTCAAGTGAAAATAGGAGACAAATTCGAGACCAGACAAATACCAGTCAACAGAGGGTCCGGAGAGGAGTTCTGATATAAACGAAATACCAAGATATTCTTAACGAACTGAAATTAACATCGGAAGAGGTAGGTTTGCAAATGAACCTCAACAAAAGAAAGGTTATGACACTAGAAAACACAGCAATTCAAATTGGAGAACACAGTTATAGAAAGTGTCCAAAAACATATATATTTTGGGCCATTTAATAAAACCCGCGAAACAAAATCAAATAGCCGAGATAAGTAAAAGAATTAAAATGACTTGGCCAGCGATGGGAAAATTGGGAACAACACTACGAAATGAGAATATACCAATAAAGTCTTTAATAGATGTATCCTCCCGGTGTTAACCTACGGAATGAAGACAATGTCACTAACATCTAAATCAGTAATAAACTCACCACAACACGGAGACGAATTGAAAGAGTAATGCTGGGCGTAAGCATTAAAGATCGAATAAGAAACGAAGAAATAGGACGCAAGACAACGGCGGAAGATGTTATAAAACAAATAGCTCACTTGAAATGGAGTTGGGTTGGACACCAGACAGGAAGAACTAAGGTGGACAAAACGGATTTTAGAATGGACACGCCAGAAGGAATAAACGAAGTGTAGGTCGTCCGCAAAGAAGATGGATTGACGACGTAAAAGAGATATTGGGATCGCAATGGCAACACAAAGCAAGAGATAGAGAAGTACGGAAAAGATATGGGGAGGTTTATGTCCAGGAGTACACCCAGAAAGCTGAAAAGAAGAAGAAGAAGATTAAGAGCACTTCTCGATATAGGTATCCATTTTCTTTTTCCATTCTTACTTTGTCTTTGTCACTTTCAATAATTTTCTGTCCACTCCGTCAAATTTCAACATTAAATTGTTTCCTTTTTGTTCAGGTTTCATTCAGTCTTCTTATCCTTTTTTGGGTTATAGCTATTGCAGATGCATCAATTGCGTAAAGGACGCTTTGATTTCTTCCAGCGCAGGATGATTTTTCTGTGTTTAGAGTACTGTACTAATATGTCGACCAAATTAAGCATAAATAAAAATTCTTACCAACTATATCCTTCATGTATAGAGATTTTGCCATTTGTCAGAAAGTTGTCTGTAGTTGTAGTGGTACTATCTTACATTATTAGCCCCATTTGGAAAACATTTATTTATGTAACGATTTATATTTGAGGTTTTATGATAATGAGCCTCACACTATTGCCAAATTTCTTTTGTCGTCGACTAGCATCACAATGCCATCTTTAATGTAGGGAAAATCATGCATAAACACCTACTTTATGGCACGAATGCCATAAAGTTGTCATAACAACAAAATAAACACAAAGATCAATCAGATTTATTTATATTAATATGAATACTACAATTGAAATTTCCTGATATTGTGATACCCCGACATAGATGTATTAGCGGTAGAAAGAACACCATTACTCGTTGAAGAAACATTGCTAATCTGTCCACTAGCAGCTCCAAGGTTCGGGCAATCTTGTTTTTATTTTCTCGCGAATCTGCAATATATCCCTCAGCAACTGCATCACTCTTCCAATCTCCATGTCTTTTGAAGGTTCTAATATCAGCACCGCTATCTGCTAAAATCGTAGCGATGTTCTCCCGAAAGGAGTGACCCGTATACTCAGTAGCATTCGAAATTTTCAGATACGTGGCGATCTTTCGAGCGAATCTGGCCAAATGTGTTAATGCCCAACCGGATTGCATGTACATCTTCCGCAATTATAGAATAAAAAGAACTTCTCAATTTTCACATGTTTTGGTCTTAAACTAATGTACTTTTAATAAGATCAGTATAATTCACTGCGCCATCATCATTCAAAATTGTAAATATCCTAGTCCCTGTGAGTTTTTGTGTCCCTGATATAAACAACCAGCACAGAGCCTTCCTCCTTAACATCACCAACGCATAAATTATGAAACTCTGCACGTCGACAAGCCCCAAACAAACCAAAAATTGCAACCACCTATAAATAACATTAGTATGACAGAAACTATGATAAACTTTGACATTTAAAAAAACAAATCGTACCTTCATAAGCAAGTACTTGTCATTTGGCGCATTTACAAAAAAATGTATTAATTGTTCCTTGAAAACACTGCAGACTTCTCTGGTGCATAACCAACCGAATAGTTCGTCAGAAAGGCAGTAAGTTAGGAAAATTACTAATGTCAATATTGTCCTTTATTCGTAACATGCATTTCAACTTCGAGAACAGACACCATAACGATGAAGACTTGTAAATCTTCGACTAAAAATAAGGTACGATGAATTGGTAGCTAATATATCTAACTCAAAATGCAAATACATACCTGATCTAAAAAATACGCAAGCACAACCTTTTTCTGTAACTATCTCCGTATTTTTGGCTCTTAGCCATTGCCAAAACTGTCATACTCTTTCTTATAAATCTCTTCCGACTTTTTAGGAATCAGACTCAGCTCAGCTTCTGCAGCTTTTTTAAGAATTTCATCACTTATTAATAAAGGCTCGTGACAATCATTCATTTTGGCCGAAAATGTGTTTGCTAAACAAAAATTGTTACCCGTAAGCATAAACAATAGCTTAGCAACCACATTATCATAGCAACAACTACGTCATAGTTTTGTATACATGAACTGCTTTTAAAAAATAGCAGAAATTAATTTCTTTCGAAATTATTATGTTAGTCGACGACAAAATAGTATATGAAACTCGTTTATATAGAGGATTATGGTATTCGTGAAATTAGCTAAAATTCACTCATACCATAATCCTCTGAATTATAAACTAATTTCATAATGTACTATTATATACCAATTTTGTGTGGCCGTAAATCACTGACTATGATACTATATTATGCTTATTTTATTTTATATTCAATTGACTCTTATATTAGGTAGGGTCATGCAGTAAATCATAATTCTATAATCTTTTTTCAAAGTTTAAATTTGACATTTAAGTATGGCGTGTCGATAATACAGAGCTCTACTTAATTTATGCTGTATTAACACATTTATCTTAACCTCACTTCGGAAAAAAGACTGCATTTTAGCAATCATTAACAGGAAATGATCGATTTGCTTAACTTTCCATGAATACTAACTTGCATTGTTTTTCAACAAGGTTGATCACCTTTCTGTGAGTTTTCTCGTTTACATGGGACTTTTAAAGTGAGTCACTGGCGACTCCTGCGATGCCTGCACAGCTGGAACAAAGTTTATGGTTTTGCTCGTTGAAGCGGCAGTTCCTTCAGGCTCAGTCTATGGACCTCCTTTATGTCGGCAAACTCGTAGCTTCGAACGGGATCCCAGCTTCTTTTTCTGGTATCTTCAAGGTCTATATTTCAAGTTGTCTCGTAGACACACCCGTGCTTAGGGACTGACTTTGGGTAACCGCTGTACGCCCGACGCTTTTCTGTGTATTACTAGAATTATATTTTCTGAATTTATTTGCAGTTTTTGACTCTTATTTATTTGCTGCCACTTGTCACGCATGTATTCACTCAATACAAGGATAAATTAACAATTTTACTGGCAAAATTGTAATTATCTTTGATGATTTGGGAATTACAAGCGGTTTGATTACCTTACTTCTGTAATCTCCAATTCAATTATTTCATATACAAACATGATAAATCACATTACCGAATTTACATACTTGGTCAAAATTATACATCCAGTTCACTGTATTTTTCAGACTTAAATGTTTGAATTATTCAATTCACATTAAATTACCATCAATCTGTACCTGAGCTGGTTGCCATAACGTTCTTAATTAATAAATTTTGCTAGGTGATAATTTAGTATCATTAAAATATAAGAGGTGAAGGCCTGTCTTATATTTTTCATAGAATTTATTACTTGCGGTAGCCCTTCATCTTCTTTTTGATTTAACTTCTCCGACGGAGGTTGCATATTATTGTGGCAATTTAAATTATTGATCTTACTGTTTTGAATAGCTAGAAAGATGATATTTCAAATCAGAGGTTCTTCAAAATAAGGTTTCCTGGTTTTTCTTCTTTGGGATCGTCTTCATTCGAACTATTCCTGGAAAGCATTTGTGGAAATGTAAACAACCAATCCTCACCTCTTTCTGCAAGACAGAATTTCCAATAACTGGGCTGAACACTATATAAGAATGTAGAAACTTATCATTCGCTCTTCTATAGAAAAGCAACGAAGCAATTTTGAAAAGTTCATATCGCAATCTGACAATAACTAATTACACAATCTTTTTGCCGAGATAAGCTTATTACACCCGTTGATTATACCAATCAAATTGATTTATTCAATATATTGCTTTAAATCTGATTTGTAACATAATCACAAAATCAAACATCTCAAATTAATTCCATTTCCAATCAGAAAAATACCATCAGTAGGTTCTCGAGATTAATTTAGAGGCGCAATTTTCAGTGGCGACAGTCGCGGCTTAACATCGCCTTCACGAATGTAAAACCACTTAAATAACACGTTATTACAGCAGTTAAACTGCTGCAAAGGCGGTTTGAAAGCTTAGTTCCTCTATAACCGAATCCAGCCCGCTACACCACTTTCACGCCTTGTTAACTGCTTAATTCCTTTTTCACTTTAAATGATTAATATTTATTTAATCGCGCCGCGGCGGAATGGCCTCTGGAAGGCTCCAGGACGAATTTTCGCTTTTTTCCCGCGGACGAGGCCTCGTCGCATCCAACAAAGCGTGATACAGAGAATACGGCCGCAATAAAGGCAACACGAAACAAAGAACCGCAATTAAAACTGGCAATCTGCAAACATAACCGTTTTACTTCTAATTGGAGATTAGGATTTTACCAATTCCTAAAGAGTCTGTTAAATTCCGATTTCTCAAGATCGCTTTGAACGATGATAGTCGTGCAGAATCGCTTTGTCGTGCCTATTTTTCACTCTTGTTAATTAGCTACACCTTGTGTTCTGTACGTAACTGCCTAGATGGTAGGCTGTGCTTTGTAAGGACTTATGCCTCCATCGGAAGCTGTCCTAGTGTAAACTAACACACCCACTTTCTAGAAAAAATGCTCAAGTCGAAGGGGAACGTAAATCAGGCTTCGACGATATTTGTCTCATAATGTAGTAGCAACGAAAGGACCACTGCATAAAGACCTGTAAAGGCAGGGTGTCCCAAAACGTACCGACAATGTTTCATGGACAGATTCGGAAACTTATCTAAAGTCGGAAATGATGTAACTATACGTTCTAAATGCAACAGTCACCACATTATTGTATTTAGAAGAAATGTTCAAAATTATCTCAATATGTTCAATATAGAAATTCGTACATCGTAGAAGAGATTGCTGCGTTGTTAATATGTTTTAGAGGTTATTCCTAATACTTTCGGCAGCCAGTGCAGTCCAGTCACACGCGAAAGGTAAAAATCTAGTGAAGTCAGATCCAGCGACGGCAGTTGCTATACCAGGGATTCCCATACTCCAAGCCATCTTCGCTGAAAAATATACGGTAAGCCAAGCTCTACATGAAGACACAAATGTGCCGTGAAACATCATCTCAATAATACCGATAAAGAATTCTCAAAAAAACTCTTTGTAATTTACACCATTCAAACATTGTGGTAGTTAAAATGGTCCAATCAGGCAATCATTAATACCAGCTACCGTATTAACTAAATCTAAATCTGTGTTAAAAATGCCACTGTCTTCTTAAATGAGAGCTTGCTGTAGCCCATCATAAACATGTGATAATTAGTAATGCCGTCTTTTGTGTAAAAATCCTTATCGGTTTCATAACCAATGTGGTAGAACGTTTTTTATTATTTTGTTTCCAATTACAAAATCTTAAAACAACTTTAAAATCATCGCCTAGAGCTTGAACTCTTTGGGGATGATATGGATAGAGGCCAGTACTTCTAATTATTATCCTAACCTGATCAATAGGTAATAAATAAAATATATTGATAAATATACACGGTCATTCCTGGGCCCACAGGATATACAAACGGTCATTGTTCAGCCATAAGACACGTTGCCTGAACTCGAGTCCAGGCTGAACAACGTCTCCGCCTGTAACAGAGGCCAAAAGAAAGAAATCCTGCTCAGAATAATAAGAAATCAGATTGCCTAATAATTTATCAAACCTATCGAAAACGTGGAGCTTGTTGTATATAATATATACGCCCGAAGACGCCATCGGCTAAAGGCAACGGGAGCCAATGTATTATATTCTTTCCCGTTACTATTGGAAACCAACTAGGGGGCCAAACGTCTGTTTTAGCTCACATAAAATTCCCTAACAAAGCGTCAGAAAATTTAACCTTTCCGTTCGAAAGTGTTAAAAAACAAATTAATAAATGGCATGACTTCAAAGTAGCACATATCGTACTAAAGTGTAAGTGTAACTATACTAATTTGATATATTTGGTTAATTAACCGATGCTATTTTTCAATTCTCTAAACCTCCATAAATTGTTACGATCATCTTCTACCCTTTCCTTTCCATTAAATTTGTTGCTGAACAGTTGTCCTTCTTTTAAATCCTTCTAGTAAACATTCTTTTGCGCCAGTTTATTTAATTCTTATTATAAAAAAGAAAGAAACATATAGCAGTTACTCATACAAGTAATCAGTAATATTACAAAGGTGGTCAGAAAAAAGTGGAAATATTTAAGGAGGTGGCAGTTAAAGTTATTATAAAAATCACCTACAACCTCTTAAAAATTAATCTTCGTAACCACAGTAAGGCATGACTTTGGCAATACGAACGATATTGAACTCTCAGCATGACGGGGCTTTTTCGCTTTAGATTTTTATTGATATAATACTAAAGTCAAACGTTTCTCTTTTGTTTGATTGGACAGAAAGGGTAATTTGTTGGCCACCAAAAATTTCGGATCTTACCTGGAATAATTTTAGTTTATTTTCCCTTTTGGTCGGTGTTCGATTGCGAACATTGTGACGCTTCATACGTTCCTGTATGCAATATCTTGCTAGTTATCGTCGTTCTTAGCAATACATGTCATATCATGAAGCCGCTAGTTTATCAGAGAGTCTATGATATCATGGTGGCCGTTAGAAGAACGTCCCCCTCTGCAGTTTCCGTGAATCTTTTCCTGGATGACAAATTTATTCTCATGTTACCTCGTCTGATTATCTGGCCACAAATATTTCAATATTGAATAGATAGAAGTAGACATAAGCTAATGTCTATTCTTAGTTCTTTCTAGAATGAAAATATTCGTTCTTCTCTCTACTAATTGCGTTGATGTTTCTGCACCATGAAGCTTACAGGCCAAAACTCGGAGACATAAATGGCGATGGGAAAAATTATAACTTCGACTAGTCGTTGTTTTGCTTTTTTACCTCGTATGATGCTATTTCCGAATCTCTTACCAATTTAGACTATGGATTCATTTTTATTTCATTTTCACAGTATTTTTATTGGAAACACGAGCTCCAAGGTACAGTACTTTATCTTTCTGGTCTATATTCTACTATTTTGGAATAAGCGGGGAAATACGTGTCTGTCACCGACCATTAGGCAGCACTTTCATTAGTTTGTTTCAGGTCGGCAATTTCACTGAAAATGTCAACGCAATTAGAGAATTCTGTAATCTCTTGAGATAGCCAGAGATGTGTATCATCTGTATAGCGGACATTGAAGTTTTCCTCTCTCTTTTTGTAACTTCACCTTTGCAATATTCTGTAGCTTCATTCCACGTAGATATTAAATAGAAGCGGTGAACAAAACGCATTCACTTTGGATTTTCTGTAGTTTCTCTTTAGTTCATCTTCGGTCTACTTCAATAGCTCGCTTATTTTAATTGGTATTATTCTTTCTCATACTTTAATTATCATTTTCTCTTCGCATGGCACATAGTGTTTCTGCTCATACGTTACAACAGGTGTTATCAGACTTCTGCAGATCCTTATTCTTTGATCCCTAGCGTATTGTTACCGTGATGCTTTATTCTTATCTTTATCACCAAAGCGGTCTATATTGGCCACGACAGTGGCTCTGATGCCTTTTTTTCTACTAGGCCATGCCAGGACACATTAAGTTTTAAAAACATTCAAATATAATTTAACGTTAACAACTATTTTCAAAAGGCAAACATTCCTTTGAAATGTGCGTACCAAGCTGCAAGTCAAATTAACTACGATTCATCAGTTGCTCCATACATTAGCGTGTTTAAACTTCCATCGAATGGAACAGTGGCAGAATAATGGGAACGAGTTTTGAATTGAGAGAACTGGTGGATTGGAAATATTCGTCTTATTTATGCAAAGCACTTAAAAAAAAAGCCAATCTGGAGGTTTGTAAGATGAAGGGACTTGTTCCAACGGCAATAATACTAGCTTTCGAGCAAGTTATTTTGAAGAAATTACTATTCAGATCAAGTCAAAATTAGTAGCGATTTACATGCAATGAAGAAATTAAATACCTAGCCATTAGAACTTTATTTTTAAATGGAATATTACCGTGAAGTGGCACACTACGATTTAAATAGCAATTATTTAATTTTGTTCAACTGGCATGTATTAGAATTACAAGAACAGTACACTAACATATTGTCCATTTAGTGACCAGAACCAGTATTTTTTTTAAAGGTTGCAAAGCCATGTTGGCAGATATAGTAGGCAATTTCAAACGTCATTTTATAGGTCTGGGACAAATATAGACTACCTGCTATTAGTAGTAAATGTATTCCCAGGTACTTAATGATGGTACTTTATTCTATCTTTTCTTCTGCTCTTCTCTGTTTTTCGGATAACGTGTATTGCGTTTTTGTTCGCAAGATGTTTAGTCCTTTAATTGTGTCAATGTATTACTCAATGTTTTTTCTATTTCTTGTCACTATGGTCAGATAATCTTTGTATGCAATAATATCTACTTTGTTCCAGATTATTATCCTTTCTATTTGTCTTATTATGCTTTCTACCACGAAGACAGCAAATCGCCTTGTCGTACTGTTGTTCGAGTTTGAAACCTCTCCGTTTCTCCCTCTGCCACACATTTCTCTATTATTTGCTTCAGAGTGTGTATCGTGTCTGATGCTGATTTGCCTGGTCTGAAACCAGGTTGTTAAACGCCTATAATATATGCTGTGCATTTAACCAATTATCGTCCCAACTAGCATCACAGTACCTGTAACTGAGATAGGAACCTCAAATGAATAACTGTTACGTAACTCCTACTAAAACTGTAACTTTGATGTATAAGTAGTTTTATTTATCAGATCGACGTAGTTATTAGCACTAGCCGTTACTTTGCAGCTGTATGTGACCTCTAGATAGATTGTCAGGTATTGGAAACTTCATAGTCATCTTTGGGATGACTTTAAAGTTTTCTGAACGTGGAAGTGGCTAGCTATGGAAGAAGCGACTAATTTATGCTACTAAAATGCGGCTACGAAATAGCAACTACTTAGAAGTAGTTTTGGTAGTTACCTCAACGTCCTACAGCACACCTTCACTACCCCTTCGAGGCTGTCGAACTTCTAACTAATATTTATTAGTGCTAACAACTGTAGAATGTAACATCACTGTAAACGGTTGCTGCAAAGTGTCACCTTCTAAATCACCATGGAGTAAGCTTCACCATCTACTTCCCAGTATTGATAAAGTTGCATGTTGTGTGTTGTGTAGTGTATTCTGTTCAGGGCCGGAGCTAAGGATTTTGTCGAATCATGAAAAACATGTTAGGCACCTCCACAATACGAATTACCTACAGTTTGTTATGCGAGATGTTCATTTGAAGTTATAGAACAGCTACACTGATGTGTACACATAGCAAGAATTTCTGGTAACCCTTCCATATTCTCGGTATGCGAAAACAACTGTAGTAGCTTGTTATATATTAACAGCGAGGAGTTTCTTCTCATCGGCCAATACATTTTGCTATTTATCAGGCCTAGTTTTTTTTTTATTTTTGATGTGAGCTTTTCATCCAAGCTTGGTATCCGAGGTCCACATTCTCAGTATGTGAACACAACTGTACCTCCCGTTGTCCAACAATTCCTAGATGTTTTCGATATACCTATCTCATTGAAAGCTGGCAAAGAATTTATAATTCTCCATATATATAATAGACTTGTCTGTCTGGGACGCTGGTCCGTCTGTGACGCTGTTTCAGCAGCCAAACCGTAAGAGATAGAGAAAAAAGTTATTAAAGTTATTTGTTTGGAATGGTCATGTCAGGTCAGGAACCGAATTTCAGTCACGTGACACTTCCGGTTTTCGAGAAATCACGTGATTTCCGTCCGTCCGGGACGCTGGTCCGTCCGGGACGCTGTTTCAGCAGCCAAACCGTAAGAGATAGAGAAAAAAGTTATTAAAGTTATATGTTTGGAATGGTCATGTCAGGTCAGGAACCGAATTTCAGTCACGTGACACTTCCGGTTTTCGAGAAATCACGTGATTTCCGTCCGTCCGGGACGCTGGTCCGTCCGGGACGCTGTTTCAGCAGCCAAACCGTAAGAGATAGAGAAAAAAGTTATGAAAGTTATATGTTTGGAATGGTCATGTCAGGTCAGGAACCGAATTTCAGTCACGTGACACTTCTGGTTTTCGAGAAATCACAAAAAAAACCTTTTTTCAAATAGAACGCGTATTAAATAAAAACGTTTCAGCAGCTAAACGGAGCTGCGACCCTCTGCGCCTTAAAACATCGATCGGTTAGGCAACCACTTTGACACCTTCCAGGTTTGGGTACAGTTTTTATTTAATACGCGTTCTATTTGAAAAACGGTCTTTTTTGTTTTTTTAAATGGGACATTTGTCTCACTGGTCTGCTAGTTAATATTAATAATGTGGTAGGACATACTTATTTGATTATAATTAAAGTGCACTTTTTCGCACTTTAGATGTAAAATTTTGAACAACTTGCTTATAGGTCCAAATTTTAAGCTAGTTCGTGTTCAATACCCATTGTTGCAAAGTCGACTAAACGCGATTGGGCCATAGTCCCATAGTTGATCGTAAATAAGTTTTAAATAATTTGAATTGCGAACATGATTGTTCTCCACTAGTTACTATTACATGTAAACAAAGCAAAATTCTTAGAGCCGCTGCAATACAGATTTCAATGGAAGAAGTGTCTTTTAGTAAATGACACAGTTGTTTTAGCTCATCAGCAGATTCTAATTCGTTGATTTCTTTGTAATCACTAGTGTTTAAATATTTCTTTAATGAATAACTTTGTTTATTTTGTTGTATTTCTCGAACAGATTTTTTACGATACTGCGACCTGGAAAAACGGTATTTTTCAGGCGTTCTAAAATAAAAACCGCTCATAAAATATTATGCAGCACTACTGATTCAAAAGTCGAAATAACTTTGATGTTCCTTAAGATTTTTCATTATGAATGATCAAACAATACAACAAAGTGTGAGATCTGGACCTAACAGTTGTAATGCAATACTAGCTAGGTTTAGAAATATCGCTAGAATATAATATATGAAGCAGCGGCGGAGCCGAAAGTGCCCTAATTAGCTTTTAGGAAGAAAACAAATAAACGTATATCCTATTTACAACTTAAAAATAAACTTTAACCTAATTTTGCCGCCCTTAAAAAATTTTACCTCGTGCACATGCACGTGTTGCATCGTTGACAACGCCGGCCCTTGCTTATATATGCAACTTTTGCCACTGCGGCTCTTAAAAATAATGGTGTTTGTTTACAAAAACAACGTTGGTAACAAAACAGAAATAGTTTAACGAAATTCTATGTTATTTTATAGAAAATTGACTACTGTAAAACACATAACACTGTGTACGGTCTAGCGCGGTCATCTGAAAAAAAAATGTGAGGTTAAGGATTAGAGAGGTTGCAGAACTTACATGTGGAACCATAACGTGGTAACGGGAGCTTTGAACAGAAACGACACTGCTGGGACTTTAAAGTGGCGTTAGTAACTATAGCTTTAAAGTAATATAGCTGCAGTTCCTATTACACTATCGTCAAGTAGCAATTACTTTAAAGTTATATTTATTAGTTGAAACGACTTCGAAGTTATTTTTTAAAGTTGATGAACAAAATTGGCTTCAGAAATTAATTTATTATCGCGTCTGCACCAAATATTATAAATTAATACATAGTAATTACTTTAAAGTGTTAAGGAACAATAAAAAAAGGTTTTCAGCATCTAGGATTTTATATTCTCGCAAGATGTAACTTTTTCTGGAGCGAATATTTTAATTAAAAATGCAGTTTTGAATAGCGGATAGTCTGATTTGGACGTATCACTATTATGTTTGACAGTAAACCTAAACTTGTTTTAATTTTGTCATTCAGACCATTGGAAAAGATCCCAAGTTCTGTTCTTTAATAGTATTTTGACAGAATTTGATTTAGTTTATGAGCTTGGGAAATGGACAAAGATTTATGGAAGAATAAAACGTAAATATAACAGAACCTGTTGCAAGATAAACTAAGAGAGTAGTAAAGTTTCGTAAGAGTGGCTACCAAGCTGCAAGGCCACTGAGTAACTAAGTTATTGGACCGTTGCCTAAACGTTGCTGTCACTAAGAATTATTGCTCATTTGGTCGCGTGTACGCAATGGGAACGTGTTGTGACTAATGGTAAAACTCTTTAAAGTTCCTACAATGGTCCCACAAATGGTTGCAGGAACATACCAGCGACCACTGTACTAGTTGGAACTGGATAAGTGTATTATTTTATATATAACATTACTGAGTATTATGGTACTCCTGTAATTACTACACTCTTCAAGGTTTCCTTTGTTCAAAATGGACGTGTCCACACCGTACCTCCATGCCTCCGACATTTTTCTTTTTTGATATTTTTGTATTATGGTGTGTATTCTCTGTTGTTATTTCTTACATCCAGCATTTTTGTGGATTTTGTCATTATGCGGTGCCTTAATATTTTTAATATTGTTGATTACTTTTCTGCCCTTTTCCTACGACGGCTTATGTATCGTTGTCTCCTATTCAACGGGTAAGTTGTTCGTCGTTGTTTCTATGGAACCAACTGCACCAACTATATCGTATTATTTTATGAATCTCACGTTATTAACATTGTCGTCAAAATTTGAGGTCGCTGCAGTATTAGTACTATAACAACACAAATTCATTGCATCTAGAAGATAACATGTTACCAAAGAGTTAGAAAATGTAGAAAATTATGCTATATAGCTCTATATTGACTATAGAGGTTTCAACCATAACTTTTCAAAAATATTCTACATATCTAAGTTCCTACACGTTACAGATGCTACAACATCAATTACTATATTCTGAGAAAGAGATGTAAGTGAAAATATGGCAATTCATTTAGGATTGTTAATTAACCTACTTTTAGTATCAATGACTAAATTAAAACAAATTCAGGGGGCTTTAGCAAATGATGAACAAATACAATGTGTCATAAATTACTACAATCATTGACTACGTAAATCAAAAAGCTATCATATCGGATTTAGCAACTCCATTTTGAATTAAACATGAACTACATGGTAGCTTGGTTTGTCATCTTTCATTCATAAGAAAAATAAATACCAAAATAATTTACATTTTGTTACGGCTATTTCGCAATTTGGAGATTTGGTGCGCATATCTTGACGTTAACCTATAATTGGGGCATATTTTTCTTCACCTGAGTTGCCCTAAATGCAGTTAGTTACCATAATGCTAAGATAAAAAGAATATGAACCTGAGTTACAATACGGTAATCGTGGAATAGCATAGTTTGGAATAGTTTTGCTTAGATCGAGACTACTAGCTGCGTTTACTCAACGAGTTATGCGTGCTGCCTCTTAGTAGTGATGACTTTCTCAAAGAAATAAACCGTGTAAATAATTCAATCAAAGTGCTTACTTGTCTGTTGACTTTGATGTTCAAAGGTCAGGTATTTGTGAGCTGATTAGTAGTTAAATTCAATTTTGATCGAGGATTCTAGTATAACTGCGTCACACTGTATTGGTATTATCTATTCTTGTTGTGGTCGCTTAAGAATAGCAAATAGATAATATAACAATTTGGAACAGAAAGGTAGCACACAATCTTCCGAAGTGTTTGTGGAATTTCGCTCCAACCCCGAATGGGGGAGATATCTGGTTTAGATGGAAAAGCTGAGTTGTCGTTATTACTCCCGATTCATATTTGTAGATCATTAGTGTCGGGATCTAGACGGTGTAGTTAAATGATTTCAGCGATGTTTGTTCTGTCAACACCTTTCGACTATTCGTAGGATTCTATTCGTAGGATTGGAGAGATCGCGTTAAAACCGCTTTTAATCTCGAGGCTCTTTGTGGATAGTGGATAATATTTATGGGTTGGTTTTTTTTTGTGGAGAATTTTTGTGGATGGGAGCCATAAATACTATTATGGATTTCTTTTTGCTGATGGTTCTGTTTGGTAGAGTCCGTTCGTGGAAGGTTATAGGTAAATGGGTTTCTTATTTGGTTTTCTTGGCTTAGAGCGACATTGTAGGTGACATATGAGCTAACACTTTATTTATATATTACTTAAATTCTTGGTCACAATTTAAATAATAGTTAGGTGCTGTGAAAACTAAGCATTCATATTCTTATTGAGGCTTTAATGTTTTATATGTATTTTAACGTATTTTAAAATTTTTGAATATCTATGTATATATTAAACCTGTATTTATAATTACCAATTTACTGTGAGGGCATCGTGATCACGTCGCGAATTTGCTATATACTATTAAAAGCATAAATTCAGGGTTATACATATTGCACTGGATCACAACGCGTGAGCTGTCTTTATTTACTTGTTAATGAGCTATTATTTTTTATTATTAATTTGTCACACGTTGTGCCGTCATAGATGTGTTAATGTCGTTGCAGCGCCTTAAATCTGCTAGTTGCCTTCAGGTATCGTGATCTTAATCTATTTTTAACTTATAGTTTTATGTTATCAAATTATAGTTGCCCTTTCATATATAGAAAATCAGTGACTGTTGTTAGAGCAAGCTCCTGAAAAATCAGGGGTGGATTCCTTTATCTAGATAGCTTATTTCTGAAATTTGATGTTCTATTTTTTCATTCTCATAAATCAATATAACTTATGTCAGCTATATGTCAAACAGCTTTGAAATCAAAGTGACAAACACCAGATCGTCACAATCGTACACAACAGTATTAAAACAGTAAGTAATTCTTTCATATATAATTCATCTTTTTATAGTCTTTATTTCCTTTTCTAGTTATAACTTTAATACTAAAATCACCCACTTGCCACTTTATCAGCACAACGTACAGGAAGTCAACCAAACTGCTCCTCTCTGCCTACCAATCGATTCTCTCAAGCACCGCAATGAATGACTCCACAAACAGACCAGACGGTTCAATCGTCCAAAATCAGTAACTCAACCTTTCCCACAGTACGCAGCCAACAGCCCAAATCTGCAAACACCTAATTGCAATAATGCCTCTTTAACCGATTATCCTTCCCTGGAGCTCTCCCTTAGTGCCACACAGATTGACGTAATCCAATGTGATTCATGTATTATGTCATATGGACTTCTCCAATAAACTCGACTTATTATTTTTCACCAATGATTAATTCTGCTAGCCAATAGTTTTTACCACATACTTGTAATCTTCATTAGTTTTATGTCTTTAATTATTCTTCGTATTTTTAAATTTTCATTTTACTTCAACACGTAGATTTTATTACTACACTACTTATTTTATCCAAACATTGTCTTAATAAAACAGGGTTATTTTTGATATTTTAATCACACCAAATTATTTTTCTACATTTTCAAAAATTTTTATTTCTCAATAATCGAAACAAAATACTTAACGATATCAATTTTCCTCCTTATACACTCTAGTTTTATCTTATTTGATTTAAACCTACTAAATTTCTAATTTATTTCAATAAGTATTTGTCATTCCTTTTAAGCTCAAATTTATAAAATATTATCTTATTTTCGAATCCATCTGTTCTTCAAATAGCCTTTTTCCACTCAATTATAATTCTCTTTTACTTTATAATTGCATATTAACCATTCACATTCCCACTTTATATTTGATTAGATCTAAATTATTTTCACCTATTGTAATCTCTTAATCTTTTCTAAAATTGATTCTAACACACACAGGAGTGTCATTACAATATGTATGTAGATATTGTAATGGTTCACTGCCCATAGAAATTCTGATTGCCTAATTAACTAAATGAATAAAGTCAACATGAGCGTAAAATTGAATATTTTATTTATTGCAAAATAATCAATACTTTACATTAATAAGTGCACTGGGTATGAGCAGCAGTAGCTAATCATTGGAGGAATAGAAGTTAGCATCACACAAGGCAAGTTTTAGAAGGGTTACATTCATAGTTTCAGATATGATAAATGTTCGGAAGGGCTAATGCAATTTAATTTCTAACTTTTTTTTATTAAGTAAATACCCTTTTCTGAGCATTTATGGCATTATAATATGATTATAAGATTGACCAATAAATAATTTGATTCTGATTTAAATTGCTACAGATTGGAAACTTATCTAAGGTTCTACTCACAAGTCCACCTCAGGTTCTAATAAATGAACTACACTAATTTTTAACGTGTAACTATCGCACAAATACTCTGCTTTTCACTCACTTCACTATACTAGCTCGAAGGGGTTGGTCCTCTTGAGTCTTCTTGTCAGATTGGTGTTGTCGAGGAGCTGGAGTGCCTCACTATTCACGTATTGGAGAAGTCTTCGTTCGTGACATATTGCTATTTTGGGGATGGTTTGATTAACTGTTTCCATTTCAAGGTCCTTATGAAGATCGCAGTTGCGGAAGTACCAATTTGTAACTGACTGAATTAAGCTTATTAATGTCAGGCATAATGTGAATAGAATAATACAAAATGATTTGTTAAATACAGAAAGAATATGAGCGTTATGTAGTAAAACTGTATAAGCCAGCAAAAGGCAGATTAGCTGAAAGGTAAACGAAACCGTGCTAAATGATTATTGCACAGAGCAATAAAAATGTAACCGATCGAAAGACAATTAGTGAGACATTAAATGAAGTCAATGTGTATCAGTGCATTATAAACAAAAGTGATTTAAAAGCAGAGCTAGTGTTGTAACAATTGTTTCAAGAAAAAGACAATATTATTGGTTAGGTAAAGACATGACATCAAAACTGTAGTCCGTAAGGTTTAAAATGTTGTCAATCCTAATTTTCTTTATAAACATTTTAATATCTAGTTGCTAGGTGACCAGACCATCATTTATTGATAATAACTAAACAAGCTTGAAAATTGTGTTTTGGGGGCCACATTGAGCTACCTAATAGTCAATCATGTAAAATCATAAATAAATAAGTTATTAGTTACTCTAGTTGTTTGTATCATTATTCACAAGTGTTCTGTGCATCTGTGGGTGTAATTTGCCAGGTGTTAAGAGGTCCAGGTGGAGCAGATAAGCCAGCAGGAGAATAGTCAAAGTGCGAGTAACTTCGAGGGACCAATTCCTTATGTGAGCAGCTTCGTCCATCGAGAATAGCGCCTGTTACGAATAGGGAGGATATTCAGAAAGCCGTGTGTGTGCAGAAATCCCAACCAGCAAGCAATTTCCAGGTCCATTATTCCCGTGGCGTCATTTGGGGAGCGTATCAGCTTCCAATAGGTCTCCGATTAAGATAGATTTTCACAGGGAAAGGCGTAGGTCCATAATTTTTGGACTTCTGCAAGATAAAATTGTCTACTAGGTGGAGAGCTGTATTCCAGGGGTCCAGAGACGTTCAGTTTTCAGAAATTTAAGTAGCATCCCTTAAAAATGCGAAATACGCCGCATTCTTCAGTTTTGTGGCGGATATAAAACAATAACCTGTCGCGCGTCTCTTGTTACGTCATAGCTAGAAACAAAACAAACTCAGCAGTTGCTACATCACAGAATTAATGCTTGCCTGACGAGTCTTTGTCATTTTGGTGGTTTTAGAATTCAATTTACTCTGTTTTGTGCACCACAGATTATTGTGTTGTTGAGTGAAATTTATAGCTTAGCTAAATGTCAGATGAAATGGTGCATTTGCCCGAAATAGATGCGAGTATTTGTCATAGAACAAGTTATTTGTAATAATAAGCTTTTCCTAAATTTTATTAATCCACGGCCCTGAACCAAGATTGTCTCATTTTCTATCGAGCTAGTTCTGAATTTAATGCAAATAGATAAAATAAGGGAAAAGCGACAGGTAAACCATTTATTTATTGTAATTTTTAGTACACTCTTTTAATTTACCCTGAGTTTGGCAGGTTCGTAATTGAATCTTAATAATTATAAAGTTTCCCTTGCCAGTAGTTATATATAAAACCCCTATATTTTATTATTATATAAGGGCAGGGTTATTACAATATATCAGCCCGGGGAACTATTCCTTTTACATTCAAAACCTGTAGATAAAATAATAATATATCAATGTAATTGTGCCGCATTTACATATTGTTACTTCCTTTTACGATAAAGGAAGTATTGGATTCACCCCAAAAATTCGAAATTGAGTTTTCAACAGATCTTCACGTTTTAGAGTCCCCTGATCCCGAAAATAATTTTTTTTCATTGGTCTGTCTGTCTCTGTGTCCGTCTGTCTGCCTGTGAACAGAATATCTCAAAAATGAAAAGAGGTATGGCGTTTAAACTTCATATATATGTTTTGTGTACTATGTAGCTGAGACAGCAAGCTTTTGAAGAAAATCGCATAACCGGAAGTATGGTGTTTACTCTTGTGATTTTTCAGTTTTTTTCGATATTTTCAAAAACGGCTCTAACGATTTTTTTCAAACTCTACATTTTTATTACATTTTTAATGTGTATTGATGTGAGATATGTAATTTTCCAGTTGAATACTTCTAAAGTGAGCTTCTATTGTTTTTTTTTCAATTTTTTTTATTAACTCCTATTTTAAATAGAACACCAGGTATATTATTACATTTTTTAATTCAGCTTGAAATTCTAGAGAAAATTTGTCGGTACAACTAACACTCTATTTTGTACCGTTTTGGTAGAATTTGTAATTTTTGATAATTTTTGACAAATGCTTAAAAATTTTAAATCAAATTTTTGGCTAATTTTAAGATCACTGTAAAAGGAAGTTGTGTGCGTGTATCACACCAGATTTTTTTTAATTTAACAAATCATAGCTTATCAACTAATTTCTTAAAGACAACTTTTGAGATTTCACCTTCATTGCAAGTTAACGATAGGCTACTCATAATATCAAAGAATTTCCAAATTTAGGGTTGCTTTGAAAAGTGTTTTTGTGATCATTGGTTTAGTTTCGTGCTATTTATTATTAGAGCGTGCAACAGAGCAACAATCTCCATTCAGAGATCAAAAGAAGCAAATTCATGCAGTTAGTCTGAATATTGCTGATACCAAGTCATTGACGAATTTAGTCTTACGGCACATGTCACAGACTTAGGCCGCCGTATGCAACGTATCAGTTTTCAAAGCATAAAAAGCTCGCACGCCTATGATTCAGATACCGGAATTCAACGGGGAAGGACACACGCCGTAGAAGGTGTATAAACTCACGCTCTATATTGGACCAAAGATATCCTGGCAGTGACAAGCAGTTATTTCAACCGCCAGTACGTTAGCTTCCTAAATCAAGTTTAATTTACTTTTGGAGCGGCACGCAGCCTTCACAGCTTGTACGCAATCGATTTCTGGGCCCGTTTTTACCCAGGAAAAAATCCTGCGAAGGATCTGTAGACACCAAGCGCGCATTGAGCGCCTGGAAAACGTAGGAGAACTGCTCCGGGCTTATGCATAATATCGAGAAGTGTGCAACTATGCGACATAAACTGTATAATTTTGAACATGGTCATTACGCTATAAAAGCAGTTAAAACACCTGGACATCTTGGCGTTCGATTCATAATTTGCATACTGTATACTTAGATGCGCCGTATTAAGTTATTGCTCGGCTACGCTATAGTTAAGGGAAATAACCGCTATTTTTAGGTAATACTTAAAACTGGACTTTAGCTAAACCAACTATGCGCGAGCACTGGCGCGGTAAAGCAAACTGTAGCGTTAGATTCGCTTGAATGTTTACCTAATTTTAAATTTGTTAAAGAATTGCAGTTGGTGACACTATGATTAGTTACACAAACGTGGTTTGTAGTCTCACCTATCGTTAAAGTCTCCCAAATGCGAGACATTTAGTGCTGAATATTCAGCCATTTACAATGTCAAGGACTGATGCACTGCTGGTTGTATTTCAAACATTCAAGTAAACTGAATTTCAAGTTAAATATACTGAAAGTTGAACTTTTATTGAAAGCAAAATATTTGTGATGTGGCGAAGGTTCTCGACTATTCTTCCATTGAAATCGGCCATAGAACGATTAGATTCATAAAATGCTGTATGTAGGACCGGGAAAGATTTTATTGATAACGTCATACCCTATCTTTGAGGGCGTAACGTGTCACTTTACGGCTCTAGAATCATAAAGTACTTCATGGCTCGCTTAGTGCCATCGCTGTCTGCGTGGCAAGCAAATTATAAATCTGGTTTTAATTATTATGAATATCCGATCTGTATCGATAAAATTGTGTATGCACCTCGTGCGTAACTAGCAATTATGGCGCTTGTCGTGTTTTAACGTCTCGGACCATAAACGTCTTCTTAAGCTCTTGGTACATAAATAACTATTATTTTCACGTACGTATAATGACTAATTTTCAATGAGTTTAAAGGAACTGTGCACACTATTGCCGTAACAACAAGAGCAAAATATCTCCAAGTGAATCTCGTGTTTAACTGTTGTTGTTCTTTAGTTGTTATTTTAAACTACTAAAAAAGTAGGGTTTGTATGCATTTGCAGATGAAGGACTATCGTATAACATCGTAACTTAGATATGTACCTAAGTGGTACTTGAAAATGAGAGAAGTCTAGACACTTTCTAAAGTAACTTTTAAATACATTGGAAGAAATTTTATTAAAACAAAATGTTTACGTCGTGACTAAAAAATATGAGTGCTACGTCGATTATAAGAATATTTACTTAATTTGTTGGTGAAAGACCAACAAATTAAGAGAGACGTAACATCGGCATGCGCATGAAGTATTGGGATTGCAATTTTTTAACTGCATCTCATACAATTATGCTCACCAACATAAGACCTAACTCCTAGAAAAGAAAAGGTTTATTATTAACTTCTAGCAAACATGTGATACGGCTAAAAAAATATACATGTAATTATAATACAAGACTGGAATTCCAGCATGAGTAATAATCTCAAAATGGGAAAATAACATCACACTTAAGGGACAAGAAACACTGCCTCCTCCAGCAATCCCGTAAGATCCCATTACCTTCAAAACATCAAAATACTCACTTCATTTACTACACAGATAGATCCGTAAATTTCTAGAACTAATCAATCAAAATAACACGTTCAGAGAGGCCTAATAGAACCAGGAAACCACCTATATTCTTTAGATGTACAAAGCAATTAAGTAGCGTTTAGGGACAACTGCCGGTGAGGTAAGCTAATCAAGCAAAAATATATGCTTTCTTAGTAATGAACGTAACAAACTGAAACAAAAGAACTGGATAAAGGATCATAACATGGGGAGGCATAGCAGCAGAACGATTCAAAAATAGTATCAACAACAGGAAAAAAATGTAAATTAAAGTTAGGATTCTAAAGGAAAACCATGATAAAGCAAGATAGAACTGTGCAAGTCACTTATCGATTCTTTAACACACTGTTAACATGGAACGGTTTTTGCTTTGGGATTCCCACTCTTTAAAACACATGTAGTCTTCGAATTCTGTTGAACGGTGCTTTCAGTTGCTGCGGATGTTATCATATTATGTTATATACATGATCACCCATGTGCGACAACTTGGAATAACGAGAATTTTCAAAGGAGACGGGAACTAATAATTGCAAAGCCTAGATGAAGGAACTCGATTTCAAATGGAGTCAGAGATTTATAAATGCCGTTAGAAGAGACTACGAATGGGACAAGAGCAACGATAATGTAACCACTCAGATTTAAAGGTGCATCCAATTCTTTCGATAATAATTTAAACACATCTTGCCCGAACCGAGATTCAAACTCGCAATCTCAAGCTCGACAGCCCACGAGTATTGATACTACACCGATCTAATAACGTAGTTAAGTGATCGTTTAACGTGTATTACTTGTAATGTAAATAGAAATCGACAAATACATACAAAGAGAGAAGCGACCTGAAAACTTTTCAGTTCTTTGCATTAATATTTCACATAAAATGGCGAAAAGCTCATCCTGATATGTTATATCGTTTTCAAGTTGTGAACAGAATTACCTGGAAGCTAAATCAGGTTTCTGTTACTTGCACTGGTTCTTTGTCCCTAATATTTAAGCACAGGAATAAGACTGCATTCCTGTTTTTAAACAACTTAAGCCAATGTCACTTAAAGGGACAATAATTAGATAACTACCCGAAGTGCAGCTTCACACTTCAATATTTAGGCTTGGAAAGGTAGTATCGATGTAATTGAATCAAACAGTCAATGTCGATTGGTTTTATTACAAAAATAAACGGGCTTTTATACAAATATAACTGCTTACTTACTAAATAAAAACATTTCAAATTGCAAAGTATAGTTCAATGGAATGATTCTAATATTTCAAAATAATCAGTCAGCAGTAAGCGATTCTGGCTCCGCGTTGTCTGCAAGTCCTTGCGCTGAACTCGAAGTTCTAGGTCAAGTCGTAACATAATATTCTTGCTGATGCTAGCGGTCTTTAAACCAACTGATTATGAAAGTAAAACGGCTTTTAACTTATGAACGGGATTTCGTAAATTTTGAATGGAAATTTATATCTGTTTAATCTAAATTAAACAAGTTGCCATGTTTACATTAATCTGAAATAACATACTCGTCCTTTATTCATTTTCTGTCTTTTCTTTAATTACAAAGCGGTTACTGTCGTCACAAGAATAAGTAATAGGGTTTTAGGAAACCATTCATATAAATTTCTAAAAATGATCTGGTTCGAAGGCAATACTTCTATAGATTGTGTCGAGGTAACAACTTCGTAAAAACGACAAAAATGGAAACACAGTAACAGAAGAAAATGAAACCCTGAGTGGCTGGAGCAAATACCACAAAAACATTTAAAGAAAAGGTAATTAGTTCAGAAAAGGGGAATATTCAAAAAGAGCTAACAGAAACGGAGGACAAACTAGCAATACCTGAAGAAGTGATAAGACCAATGAACAAAAACACGTTTTTCGGGTTCAGGGGACTCTAGAACGTGAAGATCTGTTGAAAACTCAATTTGGAATTTTTGGGGTGAATCCAATACTTCCTTTATCGTAAAAGGAAGTAAAAAGGTATCAAAGAAGGTACTGCACTTAATACTTTGCTGTTTATAGTTATGAATAAAATTCTGAGAAAAGTCAGAAGAGAGCAATCAACACAAAATTAGGATATTAAAAAATTAAAGAATTCAGCTTTTAAAATCATGTGTGTGCAGATGATATCGTGCTCGTACGATAGCGTTAGGAAACAATTTGCAGTCAACAAGTGGAACAATATATAAAGAGTAGGAATGAAAGTAAATGTAAATAAAATCAAAATAATGAAAAATAGTACACATCGCCACTGATGAAGAAGACATAAGTATAACGTGTAAACAAAACAGAGTAGACGCGGTAAACTTCTCCAAATACTTGAAAGTCACGATAAGCAATGGCGGAAATGTAGAATAAAAAATAAGAAACCGAACATCAAAAGCAATAAAGCTGCAGAAGTGACATGCTTAAGGTAGGATTATAAATAGTTCAAGTACTATTCAACTATTCAAACGGGAGGGTCACAATGATATGGGCTTGTGCTGCGAATGGATGAAGAGTGACTTCCAAAAACGTTTATGGAAATGGAAAGATAATAGAATACAGGACGGGGCACCCCAAGAGAACGTGAATGGACGTCATCAAAAATATGGCACAACAGAAGGGCTGGCACCAAACAGAAAGAAATACCAGAAACTTTTTCAAATTCAATGTAAAAAAGTAACTTTTTCCAGACATTTTTCTTGGGACAGTGAACAAAAGATGATCGCAATTAATTAAAGTAGTAAAAATACAGAGTCTTCCATGTCCGAATTAAATGCAGAAGAAATTTCGAGTTTCTCATTGTGTTGCTCAAATATTTTTTATCTACAACAGTGTGTAAAATTTACTTTTAGTTGGCAGTTTTAAGTTTGTAAAATGACTGTTTAATAACATGCTTTTATTAGTTTACGTCGCCAGTAGCAACGTGTTTAAAAGATTTCATTCGGCACGAGGTCAGTAGCAACGTGTTTTAATAGTTTTAACCAACCAAAATTACGACCGTTTGCTAGTATTCCTAATTTACATTTAAATATTTTTTTTATATTTACCCTGTTGTCTAGATTCTATCGTAGATAATAGTATATTATGTATCAAGTTTTATAAACGTCATTTTAGTCACGAGTTTTATTAATCACGAGCAACGCGCAGCGGAGCGAGTGTTTGATAAAATGAGTGACTAATCTATATATATAAAACTGAAAATCCTGACTCACTCATTCATGGAAGGGGAGGGGACGGGACGGGACGGGTCGGGAAGAGACGGGATGGGACTGGACGGGACTGGACTGGACGGGCCGGGACGGGAAGGGACGAGACGGGACGGGGTGGGTCGGTACGGAGACGGCGACGGAGAAAGGTACGGGGACGGGGATAGGATGGGATAGGATGCGATGAGATGGCATGGGCATGGGATGGGATGGGATGACAGAAAATAATTAGTCATTATTTAATACACAAATAACGAAACTCGCGCGAACGAAGTCGCGGGTAACAGCTAGTAAGTTTACAAAACGAGTTGCATACTATACTTTTTCTACGACCACAAATTTAGACAATATGACATTATTTCATTAAGATTTTGAAAATTATGTTAGGTTAAATTATGCTTGAGAAACGTCAACGTTGACTGTTGAAAGTTGAAAACTAACTTGATTTTTGCCATTAAAAAGTTCAGTCCGTGACTAAAACGCACTAACCCACGGCTTGTGAAGGTGTGTTTAAAAGATTACTTAGCGTCATGGAAACATATACTATAAATGGCATTTTAGTTACAGGAGTAGAAAAAATATTTTTTCGACGACTGACATCGAAAGTAGATTTTTCTCACTGTCATTTGACAACAGAAAGTTGACATTTGCCGCTGAGCGTGCGTTTTCATCTTTTTGCCGCTCGCCGAGCGTTTTGGGTTTCCGCGTAAACAAAATAGGTAGCCACGTCCGAATGTTTCCTGGACAACGCTCGTCATTTGTGGAAATAATCGCGTCACATATCATATAGACTGCGCTAGTAATGTTAACTTGATTGTCAATTAATTTTTGCGATAAAACGAAATTTGATAGTTTCCTTTAATAATATGCTCAGTCGTCGAAAAAATAGTATGTATGTTTCGAGCTAAAAGTGCGCTTGCCGCTTTTGCATGATTGCTGGTTTCGACTTTGTCTCAACCAGCAATATTCATGCGCAAGCGGCAAGAATGCACCTTCAGCTCTTAACATACAATATACTAGTACGATACATATGCGTAAAGCATCTTTAGTCACTTGCGGGGCTTAAAACGTTCGCTACCCTCGCGTGTTAACTGTGCCCCAGTCATGACTAAAGACTAGCTTTACGCACTTGTATCGTAAATTACTATAAAGCCTCATATAAAAGAATTGTTGTAACAAACATAATTACCGAAGCTACAACTACTTTTGTTGTAGATTAGATAATATTAAAGTTAAAGTCAACACTAAATATAAATTTTAATTTTTTATCCTAAAGAAGATATTTCTCAAAATACGGTAAGGTAAGGGAAGAACAGCCACACGTCAAATTTTCATTGTGTACATAATGTACAAAATTATCTTGTATAGAAGCTTTATACACAATTTTGTTTTTTTCTGTTTTTATCATCATAAATTAGAAAGTAATACTAAACCAGGTTTCTTTAAGTGTCAATGAGATTATAAGCCCTTGTCTAGTTTAACTACCCTTTTAGATTCGGTAGTGAAAATCGTATTTGCAACATAAAGGTCATTGTGACATGATAAATGATATGTAAGATATTGATTAGAGCTAGTCCTCAGTTACAGAAATTAGCTAACTTACTATTGTGCTAGTGATTTACTGCCAATGATTCTAACCACCTACGGTGTCCAATTCAAATTTAGACATTAGTTACTGTAAATTTAAAATCTGATTTGAACTTTCTAGTTTTGACTCAACCAGTGTAAAAAGTTTGTCTTTAAAATTTCAATAAACGCTGTACATTATTACAAGGTGATTTTGATTAAAATTTTACGTTCGTCCTGCACCTGTATTATTATTATTACTATTACCAATACCATCTTAGTTTCAATAAGTAAAAAAGTATTTATTAATGATTTTCAGTCTGTCCTCCAGATAATAAGAAAACGTGCTGCTGTACAGGAAATTGACTAGTCTCTGCAACTCAATTAACATTATTTACATTGGTATTTGTATAACCACGTGGACGAAGTTGTCACTACACTACAAGAATTGGGGTAGTTCTCGCGGATTAGATAGGTTCAATTTATTAACACGCTGAATTATCAGAACATGAGGGGAATTCGTGGTGAGGGCATTCTTGTAACCGTTGAAGCGATTCTTAAACTACGTACTCAGAGAGACCACCTCTTCTTCGACCATGGCTATTTATAGGTTTAGATGTATGACATAGTTTATTTGGCCCGTTGTTACTGGCAAAAAGTGACGTATTTCGAGCTAGGGTCATTTGGCGTAATGTTTGAACAGTCCGCGCCGTCGTTCTCATTTTATCCGCTTTTGTCGCGGAAAGCGCTTGGCTACGAAACTCACTGGCTATTTTCTGTGCACATTTATCCTGATTCTCTCAGAGCTTAGTTGCATTCTGTTCGGCCCGATTTCGACTGTCAGGGGAAAGCTGTCCCTATTAATTTTAGCCTGCTTTTTATATTGCCAAATGGATTTAACGTTTCGGGGTTTTTATAGCTGGTTTCATTCCTATTTTGATTGGGCTATAAATATTTCCGTATCGAGCTGTCTTATTTTGGCCCGACCATGATTATCGAACTGTTTTGTTTCATACCGATTTCCCGTAAGAGATGTATAAGCTGTTTGATTTCGTCATGTCCTCGTTCTGTGTCGTACACCTGCTGTCGTAAGCTTCCATAAGCTGCCGTTTGTCCTATTCGAGAAGCGATCCTGATCTATTTCAGCTAGGGCCTTGCTGAGTGCCTAGAGCTAGCAAACTGTGTAAGAAGAGCGACTTCTTTGCTGATATAGCCAGGAAGTAGTAATATGTCTAGAAAGTTTTGTATTGCACGTAGCTCTGTCTTTGACTTTGTTGCTATGCTAATTTCAGGATTCCTTCAATTTCACTTTGTTGTTGTGTCATTATTACTTTTGTTTTTGTATGTTGCATATTGCGTTTGATTTTGCTTTTAAATTTGGTAGCAACGTACCATGCTGCATTGGAAATAGCAAGCATCATTTTCGATTGAACATGTTCGGGTCACTAGCCTTCACTAGCACATAATTGGATGCCGTATATCCAAACTGACTTTATTATAACCTTGTAAAGGAGGATTTCATTTTATAAACTTAGGTGCAGAGCTGGACAATTTACTTTTAAATAGTAATTAACTATTAATTACCAATACCAATTGCCAGCATATCATTTGAAACCACCTCTCAATATCAATATTGTACCGTTTCAGTCTTCTACTGTTGTAGCAGTTGCTGTCAGTATACCGTGCTCGTATTTGGTGACTTGATTATGCTATACTTCCTATGACGGTAACAGCTGTATTTCCTCGGACGTTGGCTATAATATATGGCACATATGGGTATATTTACAAATTTTAGCATCTCTCGGTTTTGTGAGCTTGTGCGATCAACATGATATCAGTTTTATTATTAGTACGAAAAGTGTCTGTTTTCTGGTCTGCCCATTGTTGACATTCCGAACGGCGATATTAGGTTAGTGATAATAGAAGTAGCGAGATCTAGCACGTTCTCCATCGTTTTGGTAGGTAATAAAGTTTTCGGGAGTATTGCTTGGCGTATAATTCATTTGTAAGCCATAGTTTTAATTTTATATTTATGATTATTTCTGCTTTTCTCCTATGCGAGAAAGATACTTCAGGGTGGAGGATTTGGCTGTACTATTCCCGGAGTGAGGAAAAGACATTCTTACGCAGTTTATATTTGAAACAGCCCTTACAGTTTTCCGGCAGGATAGTTTTCTCCACAATTAGCGTACTTTACGTCATCAATACCTTGCTACCCAAGGTAATGTTGTGTGGTACGATTGCCGGCACATTTCAAATTACGAGGTTTTTAATAACAATATGTTTGGTTGTGACTAATTCGTTGACACTTAAGGCATTGCGTCAGTTTGCGTTTAGGGTATAAATTTTTACGATGAAACACTTTACAATAATAATGCTTATTAACAATAATTATATCGGTTCAAATACGATGAATTGGTGCCTACCCAGTGTTCAAGGTAATTTTATAAATTTCATCATTTTCAAATGTTCTTCTTTAATAAACCATCCACCTTCAACGTTCTTGAATTGAGAGTGGTGCTATTTAAATAAAAATTTTATTTAAAAAGCTACATTTGTGCAAATCTTATTTTGCATTGGATACGTTTTTTTATTGTACTTAATACAAGTAATAAAACTATAACAAAAAGAAAATAATTTGCTTTTATACAAATATTTGCTAGAATAATACACTTGTTACAGGAAGGTGTCACAGATCCTCCAAGTGTTTCGTCCATCAGCAGGTTGCTGAGAGGAGGGGGAAGGCGTGAAGATCCCGACGGGAAGAAGGATTACACCATTGATGGAATCCTTGGAGGTTAGCAATAGACAGTAAATTTTTTACAGCTTTTGTTTGGCCAGGTAGGGCCACGACCATATTTTATTACAGCTTCTGCGCATTTGATTAAATTATATTTAAATTAATTCTACTATGATAGGCCACGACACAACCTTCAGAAATTTTTACTGACACTCGTCACCTTTCATGATTTATTAATTTACAAACCATTATCTGACAAGCGGTTTGTATGTAAAACAGCCCGCAGAAAACAATGAAAGAAGACGCCGCGGCAGGCGACCTTTGCTGCTAATTAATAATTACATTATCCTGAAAGAACATCAATTAATCACTGGCGGCCGGCGTTCGACTTTTTCTAGTTGCGAATCTGTCGAGTCTACGGTCCTAGAAAACTGAATAGCGGGGGGCTCATAAATTTATGTATTTCTCCTTTCGTTAGCAAGAAAACACACTTTTACGTCGGCGGAAGTGAGATACAGCTCGATCCTGAAATTGCTTATTATCCTGAAAGCAGCCGAACTGGCCATAATTTTTGTGGCTCCCATACTGAATTGTCTGCTAAGAATTTATACTGAATTAATAGCTTTTCCAGTGATTTCCTTTATTTTAATCGTTATGGTTTATTTACCAGTAGGCACATATTTATTTGTTGAGAAACAAGTCCTAATACTTAGAGCTACATCCTAACCTAGACTATTTACTGTAAATTAACTTAAATTATATAAGAAGATGTTCGGTAGCTTCCAGATTCTAGAATCACTTAATATCATTGAGTTATTCTTTTAACAATGCACTTTAATCATAATTTCGGTTTTACATACCCTAAGCTATTATTCACTCACTAAAGTATAATACACTGATACTTTCTGAACTAAAACCGGCTACTTTTACTTTTATAGCAAAAGGTGATGGTTTTATTGGCCTGGGCTATCAATTTTGGTCACTAAAGTAGCTCTGTCTCTGCTTTGGACGCATTCATTCTGCTGTTTATAATGATATATGTGCGAATATAACATTTACTAAATGTGAAATAAGTGTAGACCATAAATTATGCAAATAAAGAGTCAAGAAATTTCCTCTATATCTTAAACTTGGATATTATGAAAACGTTAGTGTCATAATCTATAAAATACAACAGTAAGTAATTTATTATTTTAAATTGTGTAATATAATTGCAAAAGCATTTATAAAAGATTGTTGCTACTCCTGGCAAGAGCTGATCACTAATAAAATTTATTGAATTGATTTTAATATTTTTAAATTCTTACTTCTAAACCCGGATACGAACAGATGCAGAAACTCGCCATTGTTTTGAAGGTAGTTCAAAACTTGCTGAACAATTGAATGCGGTACATTTCTCTTTCTCTTAAAAGTTGTGGCATGGAAAATATGATTTTGGCACAAAGGTGACCAGACTCGTTTATTCAAGATTTGCTTTCGGCAGAGTCGCTAGCAGCAAGCATACAACATAATACGCGACACAAACAAGACAAACAACATACATAATATAGACCATATTATATCAATATTAAATTAAGTAGTAAGTCAAAATGTATAACACACTGTAATTGGCATTAACCGTTCAGAACACTTGATTAGCAGAAATGGTTTCTACATATACGTTTGTAACAGTACGTGAAGTTTAGCCTTCACGTGATATTTTAATTTTCAGCAAGACGTTTCATACGCCTTAATATATATTTCGCAGGAAAATGGTTATTTTAGGAAAATAGCAAATGCTATCTGCCTAGTCAAATGACTTTATCACTTATTCAATTGCTATTTGACTAGGAAAATACTATTTTACTAGACAAATAGTATCTGCCTAAATGCTTTTTAGGAAAATGGAAATGAATTGATTGTTGTAAAGCAGGAATACGTAACAGAGTGGGGTCGTCTACTTTAGACTATAATAATTTTTGTTGTATAAACGAATTACATAGACTCTGTCACAAATGTTATTTCCTCTTGAATTGTTAAAATGTCGTTTACTGTCGTCTAAACTGACTCGGTAAATGAGTCTTTACAGGCACGGTTCCTGTAAAATGTTGCCATCATGACTTTGCAAGCACTTTGTTTTCTAATAGACACATCCTTTATTAATCACTAATATTAATTTTTAGGATTTTCAGCAAGAGGAAATAAAACATTGTACGCGGCGCGCTTGCAATTAGCCTGTATTGGGGCTCAGCGGATTACAGGGCTCGCTCCTACGTCACTCACCCTGAAAATTATCCGGCTCGCCCATAAAGGCTAATTTACTAAGCTTTCCACGTAAATAACTATTAAATGGCTAATACATATTTGTAAATTAACAAAATAAATACATTTTTGTATGTTTGATATTTTCAGTCTATTTAGGGAAGTTTAGTGGTTTATTTCTGGATTTTCTGATCTACTTTATATTTTTCTTACTGGAGTATGTCACTGAGTTTTGATGGTGGCGCCATCTCTTAGTGCACATAGAACCATTTTTACTCGCGACAATTTCAACATTTCTGGAAACAATCAAATCTACACTTTCTAGGGAATTATGGAATGTGGGCATTATGGAATGCGTTACAAACCCGTGAAAACCATTTGCCTAAAGACGCTTCAGTCAAATGCTATTTTCCTAGGAAAATGAGATTGGACGAAAAATAAATGTTACAGATCCATTTGGCTAGGCAGATAGCATTTGCCTAGGAAAAAGCAATTTTTCTAAAATAACCATTTTCCTGCGACATATACATGATTACTGGCCCTTTGTGATCGGTTAGCTAGCTCAGTAAACAAGAAACCTTCTTAATGTCTCACTTAATGGTTTATGAAAAATTAGTATCTGCTAAAACAGGAATCTGGTTGACTTGTAGTGTTGTCGGGCTGAAACTGACTTCAAACAATGCACAAGAAAAGCCAATTTGACCTATTGACTACAAAACACAAATAAAACAAAAGCACTACAAATGAAACAAAAATAGGAGTAAATCCTTAAAATACCTACATGCAATATAGCTTGGGACTACTCGTATGTGCGTTTAACCGTATCAAACACAAATAAAACATAAATGTATCAAATACCGTTGAATAAGTGTCTTTTAATAAAACGCAAATGTCAAAATGTCTTAATAGGGTCGTGGCTATACGCAGACCCTGATCACGCTTGCATATATTCAAATCGGGCGCGAATTACACACCTTTTAGTCGCTAACGGAACACATTCTTTCGCAAAAGATTCTTACAGTTGAACGCAATTTTATCACGATAGCCTGAAAACATTTTACCTAGAACTCTATGCTACGTACCCTTGAATTCAGCACGTCTTAGAATGCGTCACTGACTCTGGATAGTACAACGCGTGATACGGGGAATCCCCAATGGTAGGCAGATTCTAGAAACGGCTGCATAGTTGACGCGTCCCAAAATAGCCGTTTCGAATGCGCCTTTGAATATAGCACAAAATTGTGTACTCACTGGCACACTCGGAAGATGCGTTAGCGCATTCATAAACCCTTGTTTGCTGCAATTATTTGTTGCTGGCTTCTAACTATTTCTATTAAACTATGGTCGCCTTGATGAATTACTCTGTAGTCGCTAACACGTGCAGTCTTCAACAGAGGCTGCTTTCTATGTCAAATGTCCTTGAGTTGAAACTCCCCCCATTCCGCGAAAAAGGTTGAACGTCTATTTTTCGCTGCATCTGCGAATACCATGTCACAATGCTTTCATTATACAAGACCGGCCTTGCAAACATTTATAATTCTAGAATACACTGCTTAAACGTAGCGCACAATACATACCAAAAATACAGGTTGGTTTAGATTTCAACTGTATAAATATACAACAAAGGGCGAGGGATGGCCTAGACCCGTTTCACGCTCTCACTAAAGGCGTATGAACCTTAGCAGTAGTAGTCTCCAGCAAGACGTCCTTACTGAAGGTTTGTGAGCCTCACTGAAAGCTTTTGAACCTTAGCAGTTGTGATCTCGCGCTCACGCTGAAAGCTTATGAGCTTTTGCAGTAATGGACGCTCTTACTGAAAGCCTCAGAGCCTTAACAGTAGTGGTCACTACCAAGACGCTTCTAAAGCTGGGCAGTAGTAATCCCTAACGAGACGCTTTCACGGAAAGTTTATGAGCTTTTGCAGTAACGGTTACTTACGAGGCGCTCTCACTGAAAAAGCTTGTAAACCTTGTCAATAATGCTCTCTAATGGCACACTCTTATAGAAAGCGTCTGAGATTTAGCAGTAGTAGTCTTTAGCGAGACGCTCTTACTGAAAACTTCTCAGCCGTAGCGGGAATGGTTTCTTACAATGTGCTCTCACTAAAAGCTTGTGAACGTAGCCAATAATGATCTATAATGACACGCTCTTATTGGAAGCTTCTGAGTCTTACCAATAATGGCCTTTAACGAGGCGCTCTGAGCTTTAACAACCGTGGTCACTACCAAGACGCTCTCACTAGAAGCTTTAGAACCGTAGCAATAGTAGTCTAAGAAGACACTCTCATTGAAAGCTTATGAGCTTTTGCAGTAATACTTTCTAATCAGACGTTCTTACTGAAAGCTTGTGAGCATTAGAAATAGTGGTTACTACCAAGACACTCTCACTGAGAGCTTCTAAACCTTAGCAATAACAGACTTTAACGAGACGCTCTCACTGAAAATTTATGAGATTTTGCAGTAATATTTTCTAGCCAGACCCTCTTACTGAAAACTTGTGAGTATTAGCAATAGTGATCAATACCGGACCACTGTCACTAAAAACTTCTGATCGTTAGCAATAGTGGTATCTAAACTAACGAGCCACTATCACCGAAAACTTATCAGCTTTTCCAGTAATGCTGTCTAACTACACGCTCTTACCGAAATCTTGTAAGCCTTAGCAGTAACGGTCTCTAACGAGACGCTCTTACTGCAAGTTTTTGAACCTTAGAAGGTTGTGAGCTTATGAACCTATAGCCCCTTTATTTACAAATAGTAGCGACACCCTTTGATGTTGCCGCTGGGGCAAAATCACGTTGGTATCCCTTAAGTCCCTAGCATATTTAAAAATTGCCTAGGAAGTTGCATAATTAATTAAAATGTGACATTGACAGTTGTCGTGTTTTTATTCATTTTTCTCTTCGGGGGCTAATTCGAAGTCGAGGACGTGGAAATGCCAGGGTGTTGTGTCGATAAGTGTAAAAATAGTGGCAGAAAAGGATTTCAGGTATTCAGATCTGTTATTTTTTCACTGTTTACACTGAAATTTATCGTTTAGTAACTTTTTGTATTTTCATGTTTGCATCAAGTTTGCCCCACGATGTCGCTACTATTTGTAAATAGAGGGGCTATATATGAACCTAAACAGTAATGCCCTCTAGCGAGCTCTTACTGATAGTTTACTGATCGTTATAACAACGCGAGCGCCGTTAAAGAGTAGGGAAAGTGCGGTTTGCTTGTCGTCCATCTATCAGTATGAGAGGAAAACGCAAGTATGCGAAGCGTACACTGCTTTTATTAGGAAATTAATTGCATTATTGTTACTATAACAAAAAACTGTTACTACTGGGTCCTTATTGTAGTAAAATTAACCAAAATACTGTTTTTTTGTAGAAATTACGTCTAGTAACTTCTTCCGAGATCCACACTGCTACAACATTTATCGAAATTATAGGGATGCACAAATAGCATCAGGAGGAGTGGCGATCATTACCAAAAAGAAACTTAACCATCACCTATTACGCCTTGACGAACTTCCAAACATAGAAAGTATTGCCATAAAAATACTTTTGACAAACAACAGTCCATTAATACTAATAACTGCATATAAACCACCCAGCAAAAAGATACTTGAGCAAGAGATGAGTAAATTATTTTATAGCAATAACCCAACCTTATTAGTAGGTGACTTAAATGCGAAGAACACTATTTGGGGATGTAGAGTTGATAACCCAGAAGGAAAAAAATTACATAACATTATGACAAAACATGGTATACTTATATCTGCACCTAGGGACTTCACTTACTATCCCTATAGACCCGACCATCAACCAGAGATTCTAGACGTTGTGCTACACAGGAACTTCTGAAATCCTATTTATCAAACAGTAACAACTGAGCTAGATTCAGATCACTTGCCTGTTATCATGTCGTTCTACAATACGCCACAAACGGCACCTCCAATTCCAAAACTAGCTGACTGAAAAACGAATTGGGCAGTATTTCAAACATCGCTTGACCAAAAATTAGTATGGCCAAGAGCAATTCAAACAGCACAAGATCTAGAGGAGATCATAAGTCATTATACAGTGGCAATAAAGGCACGCGTAGAAGAAGCCACAGCTCCTTGGAAACATAGAAAGATTGTAGAACATAATCGAACACCAGATGATGTCATTAAGCTGATAAAATTGAAAAACAGGTATAGAAGAGAATGGCAACGAACTCGTTTACCCTACTTGAAAACCATGTACAGTCAATTAGCTCATAGAGTTAAAAATGAACTAGACAGCTTAAGAATGCAAAGATACAACAAATACCTAGATGAAATGCAACCACGTGACCTCACAATGTGGCTAGCAACCAAACGTTTGTTGAACCAACCAAATGTTGTCTATCCTTTAACAGCAAATAACACTTCTTACTCATCTGATGAGGAAAAGCCAGAATTACTGGCAACACATCTTGAACACGTTTTTACTGCAAACAGACAAGGGTGTGACCCAAACTTTTTGACTGAGGTTAGAAATACAATTGAAAACCTTCAACAGGAAACGCCTGTACAAATCGCACCGGCAACAGCTCAAGAGATTAAAACGTACATTCAACGATTACCAAAAAGAAAATCACCGGGTCCAGACTTAATTACAAATGAAATCCTAAAACATCTAAATAGGAAGGCAGTGGCGTATTTCACATTAATATGCAATGCATGCTTAAGAATAGGACATTTCCCTCTTCAGTGAAGAACTTCCCACATAATTCCAATTCATAAACCAGGAAAAAGTAAAAATGACCCAGATAGTTATCGGCCAATCAGCTTATTATCAACATTATCAAAACTCTTGGAAAAAGTTATTCACATAAGATTGCAAGATGCCCTATTAGAAAATGATGTAATTCCATCGTATCAATTCGGTTTTAGGCAACATCATTCAACATCTCATCAACTTCTTAGAATTACCTACAGAATTAATTGAGAAGGGATAAGAGGAAAAAAAATTCACCGCAATAGTGTTTATGGATCTAGAACGGGCATTTGATAAAGTATGGCAGGACGGGCTTATCTTCAAACTAATAAAAATAAAGGTTCCGAATTACTTAATCAATATAATTATATCGTTCTCGTCGAGCAGAAGATTTTAAGTACGAATTCATGCCACACTATCAAATACTAAACCCATAACATCGGGTGTACCGCAAGGAAATATACTGGGCCCAATTTTATTTAACTCATATGTCCATGATTTCCCAACTGTAATAAATTCCACACCTACCGTGTTTGCGGACGATACGGCCATAATAGCACAAGGCGATACTCCTGAAGTAGCCATTGAACATCTACAAAATGCAATAAACGTAACCTGCGAATGGTTTCACCTGTGGAAAATCAAACTTAACCCCTCAAAATGCCAAGTAAAAATGTTTACACCAAGACGTATTAAAGATCTGCCATCAATCAGCATAAACGACAACTCGTTAAAATGGAACGCAAATGATTCCGCAATTAAATACTTAGGGGTGTACCTAGATGCCAAACTTAGTTGGGGATACCATATAAATAGAAAACTCAATGAGTGTCATACCCGATTAACAATACTATATCCGTTCAAGGGCGTAGCCAGGGATGGGCAGGGGTGGGCACTTGCCCACCCCTAAAAATTTATTAAAGCAAAAAGCAATTGCTTTGTAAAGTTCATGTGAACAATACGATATGAGTGTCGCAAACGCTCAAAAGTGTCCGTAGTACGTGGTTTACTCACATTTGCCCACGATCAGCCGTTTTTGGAATAATCTAGATGCAAACGAAAATGCGCACCAAATTTAATTTTTGTGTATATTAAGTAATTAAATTAAAGTTATAAGATTAATTTATTTAATTTCAAAAATGTGTATTATTATAAATGTCAGGTCTAGTAGTTGGTAATTGTTTTTAGTGACCCAGAAAAGGAAAGATAAAAAAAGATAGCGCTAAAAGTGAAAGTGAGAAAGAAAAAACAAAAACTCTCTGTCTTGTTATTATAGCGAAATACTCTGCATTGCTAGAACCTGTGTCAAATGCTTTACAATCAAAATGCATTAACATGTTAGAGTGCAAAAATCATATAAAAAGAATACTAGCTGTAGTTAAAAAACCATAGAAAAACTGCAAACGCCATCATCCAAGAAATTTTATCTAGCGCCTAACAATTGCTGAAAACATTGGTGTAGACTTGCAAATACCAAGACTTGCAGGACGTCAACAACACCGGTCAAATCCTCCAGTGGCCACTCCTGCTGAATTTTGGAAAACGTCGCTGCTAATCGCATACTTGGATTCTTTATTAACTTCCTTGGAACAGCTGTTTTCCGACGATAACTTGCCGGCTTTTTCACTATTAGCACTACATCCTTCTACTATGTTAGACATGACATTTGAACATTTTTAAAAAGGGTACAAAGCTCTTTAGATTTTTATAATATAAGTAATGTTAACAATGAAGTGGAATTATGGTACAATCCCTGGAAGGAAAAAACATCAGAAAAGAAGAACTAAAAGAGTTAGAACTAATAGGCGTGGTGTAAGAAACTGAGACTTTCTTTCCTGATTTAAAACATACCTTACACGTTTCATTGGAACAACCATGTACAACAAGCACCATTCAAAGGTCTTTCAGTACACTACATAGAGTAAAAACCTGGTTGCGGTCAACAATAACGGAATACCGTATTAGTGGACTGTGCATGCTGAGTGTACGCCATAAAATGGTGCTAGAAAAAAAGAAGGAGCTAGAAGATGAAACTTCAGAAGATTTGCATCAGATTCGCGAAAAATACTGTTACTTTAAGTAATATTTTTTCCATTTGTACAAAATAAAATGAAATAGTAATAACCATAATAATTGTGTGTATAAATGTTTGCCCACCCCTAAATGGAACCCTGGCTACGCCCTTGTATCCGTTAATTAATCGGAAATCTCACCTCAGAACTGAATGTGAAATTCTTATATACAAATCAGTCCTTAGAGCAATACTAACATATGCCTGTGTAGTATGGAAAAATGCATCTAAAACGCAATTGAACAAACTTCAAATAATACAAAATAAAGTGCTTAGAGTGGCAAGTAAGGCACCATGGTTTATACGAAATAGGCAAATCTTTAAAGAACTGTGCGTCCCCCTAATTATGGACTTCATAAATATTGTATAAAAAAAGTTTTTCGAAAATATAGTGCTGTGTTCAAGTGCTGTAAAACTTAATCTCGAACAAAAAAATATTCATAAGCTACTTAAGCGTAAGTTACCTCAAGATTTAACCTAGTGAAACAGACTCTAGTATCGCCTTACAACTATATTATAAAAGTAGATATTTAATATGTACGCCAGAGATGTGAATGGAATCACTTAATCCTCCCTAGTAATTATGATATACACAGTACCTTTATCTTGATGTGGTTTGATAGCTAGCAGGTGTGCGGTGTGCGTTTTCGAAATTTATAGGTACTCACAGCTATGACAGCTGTAATATAAAATCATTAACTCAAGTATATCAACGTTTTCAAGCGTGACTCAGAAATGTTTTGTTTAGATGGTCAATACGTCTAACTTAAATAAATATTATCTTTTGTATAATCCAGAAAATGCAGGTACTTTAAAATGTTTCCAAACCTATTATCACATAAGACACAAGATATCTATATTTTACAGATCGGCATCCAAACACCAATACGTATTTTATCAGGACTTTACACTATAGCCAGAAATCGTCAAACTAATAAAAAAGCACTTCGGTTCCTTCTCTGAAAAATCAAAGCAGCGTTCGTATTTAGTTGTATTGAATATGAAACTTTCTGGTTTATAACATGCCGAAATATGTTAGTACTCCAAAAATTTCGAACACAGTCACAAGATTTTTATTCATTCAAGTTTTGACTTTACTTTCACTTACCGTTCTTCCTCACCGCTACTAGAAACTCTCGATTCTTTTTACTGAATGACTTCAAAGCTGTTATAGTCTTGTGAGCTTCAACGATAGCTACATCTAACCCACAAAATTATCTGTAGCACATTTGGCATCTGAGTTCGCACCGTCACCATCAGAATCGCATACTGGTGGTAGTGGTGGTGTAATAAATTCATTGCCCAGATCAAACTCTTTTTCCTCTAATTTATTCAACAGTTCAGCATTTGAATTTTAGAACCATCTCCGACGTTTTACGGTACCCATTTTCCATGTGTCTCTATCTATCCAATTTTCGTCGCGGAGGTATATTTCAGTCATTGCGTTAGAGACAAAGCGCCAAAGAATGGTTATTACACCCACGGATGATATGACGTTATACACTCTAGTGATAATAGTCGTAAGCTAAAAAAGAAATATTGCAAATAGGGCTTGGACGTCAAGTAAACAACATTTCTATGTATTGAAGGAAGGGAAACGTATACACTTAGATAAGAAAGAAATAATTCAGTCATGGGAAGAATATACCTATCTGGGAGTAATAATATATTAAAATGGCAAGCAGGACAATTAGAGATGTAAGATCATGAGAGATTCCACGAAGACTAAGATATTCAACTCAATTGTAAGCATTTAACATACAGTTGTGAAGTGTGGTAGAACCATAAAAGAAGAAAAAGCGTTAAAATCTACTACAATGGATATTTGGCGACGATCGGCAGAATTATCTACTAGGTAAAAAATAAGAAACGAGAAAGTATAAAAATTCATGAACGCAGAGAGATAAATAATAGAAGAAGTAAATTACAAACAAGCTAACTTAACTCGCCCAGGTGCAACACATGGAGGAAGAACGCATCATTGAACAAGTTATGAATTGGAAACCACAAGAAAGACAAAAACGCAGATGATTAAGAAACAATATCAATGAACATGCGTATTATAAAAATTATAAAGGAAAAAAGCGATTCATTTGTGAGAATATTATCTGGAATATAAACAATGTTGACCTCGTTATATGTTAAAGTATGCATTGTAAAATATTATTTTCTTAATCATTTTGTGGATTTTTTTTGTAATCATGTGTTTTCCAACTCATCGTCTATTAAGTATACTGTTCTACTGTCACCGCGAATGCTGTAACACGCAGTAACGATAAAGTAAAACTGAGAACAACCGAATAACACTTAAATATAAGCCGAAAAGGGAGTTGTAAATACCCAAAACAGTCTCTTAACTAAGAGTGTTCAACTGGTCGGCTAAGCTCCTCCATAGGAGAGAATATGTTAATACTAAACGTATAAAACCAAAAAACGCGCACCACAAACTTGTCTGATCAACAGCACGCAAATCTAAGTTGGAAGATTCTCCAGTGTTATGGTAATCGCAAGTTACAATGAAAGGTAATCTCAAAATGACATTTATCAGACGCAGTCTTTTTAATAAACTAAATCCTATTATTGTAAGAACAAGAAAAAAAATTGGCGCAATTAAAGTGAAATTTATTTTCAATGCATGCAGAGCAATAACATTTATATGTAAAAAGGCAGTTTATCGCACCTAAATAATATATTAAATATGTTATACTTACACGTAAATCCTACGTGTACGTGTACACGCTGCGTTTATAGCACAACGTCTATAATTTATACTTTCAAATGTAAGTTTCACAAAGCGGCAGGTACGCAGAAAATACAAATATAAATCACTATAGTCAGTTTATATACTTATTCGAGCCGATACATTTTTTAATTGCGGCAGAAATATTTATTCAAAACAAGATAGTACCTTATCTGTTAAATCCAACCTCGATTAAGAAAACCAACTTCAATCTCGTCTAGGTGCTAGTTGGAATGAGACCAACATAGGTGAATGGTGCATACTACACAAGCGAAGCCAAAGCTGAACCGTAAACGCAACCACATCCATTAACTGAAAAAAAAACCAAGTCGATAATAAATACCAAAAATCAATTCTCAAAGAAAAGAAAAGCCTTTAGGAGTAATCAGAAAAGGTTTCATACAAAATTCCACAAATCTTTCAACACGGAAATATGAAAATACGACAATGTGCAAATATACAGGGTGTTCGGATAACAGGGAACCATACATTGATCGTGAGTTCTACGCATTAAAATAATAAAAAAACTTCATATGCAGTATTGTCCGAAAATCGTTATTGGCGTAGATACCGACCCTTACAGTTTAACTTTTTTTTTTAATTTTTATTTATTTTTTATAACTGAAAAAAACCAATAATAAGTGCAGGTAAACAACTCGACAACAAACAAACAAAAATTGCATTTTTGTTATCAAGGCTAATCAGATAATAACCCTGAAAAGAAAAGCCTTAAAACTTTAGATAGAATTTCTAACCAAACGGTTTATGTTACGCATACCAAAAAAACGTACATTAATTTTGAATTTTTTTATTCCCTACAAGATCCCGTATCTAGATCGGAGGTATGTCTTCAGATATAAAAGTTATGACTAAAAAGAAAATATGGTTTTAGGTTAACTGCCAGTTCAAAATACATGTTATCGATTATTTTTCTTTTTGTTTGTAAGCATTTCAATAAAGAGCACTTACACCAAGTTTAAAGTAGTTATCTACTCAGTTATAAAAAATAAATAAAAATTTTTAAAAAAAGTTAAACTTTAAGGGTCGGTATCTACGCCAATAACGATTTTCGGACAATACTGCATATGAAGTTTTTTTATTATTTTAATGCGTAGAACTCACCATCAATGTATGGTTCCCTATTATCCGAACACCCTGTATATAACCAAAGAGAAAAGACCATGAAACAATAGAACGCCATTAACGTACAGGTAAGAGGTGCCTAGAAACTACTTACTTGTGACGTAAATCGGCCCTTTCTCTTGAGTTAGTAAAAGGTAAGAAAATTATCTCTTGAGGTATTTGAAAAACTGGAACATAACTCAGCTGTAACTTAGTGTTGCCCTAATTTGACTCTAAATATTTATTAACGTTAGGGCTAATAATTTGCTTCACCTGAGTGCTCCTTAGCTTAAGCTACTTAATTGTTATACGGACTTAAAAGGATAATGGTGATTAGTTCTGTCGGCCGCAGTTGCCGTTAAGAATTAAGAATTGCAGATATGCGTTTTATTTAGACTCTGTTCTCTCATCGAGTTATGTGACGTTCCTTAGTAATGGAAAAAGTTAGAATAAACCAAGTAGCTCTGGGAGTTCGAAATTTACCTTACAGGTTCAGTGCCGACTTTTGACATTTTCAAGATTAGGTATATGATAATATAACGTAGGTAATTTAAGCAGTATCTACCGTATCACTTGTGTGAATTTATTTGACAATCTATTTCCGGCATTTCATTGTGTGACGTATTTGAGAAAATCTGCTCATTATATCTCGTATCGAATAGCCTTTCTGACGGTTTCTGTTCGGTCCAGGTGTATTATTTGGATGCCGTGAATATTGGACGGTGGTTCGGTTACGTCCGTCCGACTGTTTTGGTTGCCAGGTGAACTGGGACAAGCTGAAAACAAACCGCTTTGCAATTTTAATGGACGAGTGTCTGACCTTTAAAATGAGATTTTGAAGCTTGAAATGGATAACGTTTTTCACTAGTCTTGCTAAAAATCGTTGGAGGGTCGTAAGATTTGGGAAAGACACCGTGTTGGTGCAAGTCTATGGAAACTGTAGTTGTTGATGTATTGGCAACTTGCCTTTACACAATTTAATTCTATCCTACAATTTCAATAAGCCTGCACCTCCTGATTATGCTACGTAGTACTGGGAGAGAACGTTAAGCCGATTTAATTCTGAAGTAAGTAGTATTTAGGTACTCCTCGCCTGTGAGCTAATGGCGTTTTATTGTTTCAGGCATTTTTATTTTTGGTTTTATACTTTGCGTATTGTCTATTTTCATATTTTCAGGTTGGAAAATTTGCGGAGTTATGTATAGAAGGCTTCCTGGATTACTCCTGAAGGTATTTGTTTTCTTTGTGGATGGTTTTTGAGATTTCATTATGGAGTTGGGGTCTTACTCTTTACAGTTTATGAATTTGGTTGCCATTACTATTCAGCTTTGACTTTGCTTATGCATTCTGCACCATTCACCTACGTTGGTTTCATCTCAAGGCGAGATTGAAGCTGCTTCCCTCGACCTTGGTTTCAACAGATAAGCGATTATCTTATATTTGGAATAAATATTTTTACTGTAATTCAAAAATGTATTGTTTTTTGTATTGCAACATTACGGGAGCTAATCACAGATTACCTTAAATTATAGTCATGCGGAGTATTAAAATGATAACTTTTCTCCAATATTTTTTGTCCAAGTCCTGTGTCTTAGCATATAATTATATTCGTAACTTCTCAGACAGTATGCACGAGCTTTTGTGCTATCGTATCGTATTTAGTCTATTGGTGACCTCTCACTCTCTCTGCTTTGGTCACAATCTGCAGTTTAAAGTTTGTTATGCTCCAAAACATGTTGCTTTTCTGTAGCTTCCAGATTTTTCTAATTCTTACCATCAGTGCTTGGGTCAAAGTATGAAGCGCGAGAAACCAACAAGCTATCAGCCAAGCAGTTTATTACTTTTGCGTTATTAAATATTAACCTAATGAATAAATTTCCTTGAATAAATAGTCGTCAGTGCCCCCTGTAGATCGCAGACACTTCTATTTGCATATCAGCAGAAGCCCAGCCGCGATGCAAAACCAGGAAAACCGAATTGAATCCAAGGGCACTCGAAGCGACCCACAATGGCATGTTTGGGGTATTTACGACAAGCACAATTCGTCTACACTCTGCAAATTGCATTTCAAAGGGATTTTGTTCCTTTCACGGGAGGAAGGCGGTGTTTTCACAAGCAATTGACTGCATTCTCCGGTATTCAGAGCATTTCATGTGGCTGACAGCAGAACAACGCTTTGCGGCGTTCGCATGATCTTTGCCGCCGGAGCTCTGCTTTGGCTTTTATTATGGCCAACATTTCACTGTGTCGCTTTGTGGGGCCGCACCGGACGGAGATGGGACAACGTGTAATTAACAGGGCTAGGAAGCGCTCCGGGCGTTATTAGGCCCGTTTTTGTCAGCGTTTTTGCCACTGGAGACACTGCTTTGATGATGATATTAAATTTATACGGTCCGGCATTCCTCGCATTCTTCGGGGTCTTTATGAGGAGGAAGCGGGAACGCCCCAGCGCGGCAGACCGGCCGGCTCCAAATTGGGCCACCCGAATCGCTTGCGGGAGACCGCATGGCTCCGTGAATGGCTCATTGGTATTGTCTTGTGTAATTTGACTCGACACGATTATCGTTCAGTTTTAAAGGTGGCTTCTCGCCTTCACGCAGTGGCGTAACTACAGGTTTTGGAAGTCTCTAGTAAGATTTTCTTTTGATTAAGTCCATCGCCTACTAGTTGTTGGTAAACAACTAAAGGGCATAATTTCCTTTGGCTTTAATTAATTCAGCTCAGAAGCAGAGCCAAGGAGAAAAATTTAAGATCATCTTATGCTCGGTTAGCGCCTTTTTCAACCATTCTTTTGTAGTAATTTACAGAAATACGAAATAAAAAGAAATTACACTTGTACCAAATGTGTTCTGAAGTACAATGAGGCTGAGGTCAAAACTTTTACAAATTTTAATACAGTGGTTTGCTCTGTGCAACGTTGAGGGTTTACCTTACTGAAAGTTTCACAAGAAATATTTTTAAATCTGGCCAACTAGTTCTTTACCTGCCGCTTTACATATTTCTGCACTTATGTCATAGTTCACAAGGGTGGGGGGGCTTGTGTTTAGTTCCAAATCGTTGGCTTCGTAGCCGAATTTAGGAATTTTTCATTCTTAAAGCCCCTACTAATAGGCAACTTGTTTAACAACAACAGCCTTGGGCTGATTTATCCCAAAACTATCGGGACTATAAATAAATACCTGGTCATTGCCCTAATGATTTATCTATATAGCATTTAAGAAGAACCAGGTAAACAATGAATATGAACAAAAATTAGAAGGACTTCAATTTAACAAATGGACTTAGAACGCACATATTTTTTGCATATATATTTTTGCATTTCTCATAATGAAGTCTTCTATCGCCAAAATAACATTTTTAAAGCATATTTAAATCATACTTAATTCAAATAATTCTAGATCGCAGCATACATTTAACACTTATAGATGGCAGTTTCCAGTTTATAAGTAGAACCACTTTAGTTGGCCTTCTATGGAATGTATTTCAAACATTGAGAACTTAAACTATCAATGATGTGTAGTTTATTAGATGTGTCAGATTTTATTTAACGCTTTTAAAATAGTGCAAAATGAAATGTCACACAGCCTTACACTGGACATGTACAGCTGATTGCAAATAAAACTGGGACAGCTAAAATGTAATATTGTAATATGAAGTACAATAACATATTAAGTACTCGTAATTATGTTCCTTTTCTTATGCTTCTACCTTTAATAATATTTTATGTATTCACCTACGGAAATATAAGTTAGAGAAAGTTTCACAAGTTATTAAAAACGCAAAAAGTAGTCTCAAGACTTGTCCCACTTTTATTTGCAATCAGCTGTACCACTGACCTTTCTAAAGCTTAGGTGTTTGAGCTATCAAAAAATTGCATTGTTGGTACTGTTGGTTACTGGCGTAATCGACAAAATTCACCCAATGCAACTTATTTATCAATAAAAAAATTACACATTCTTATAGGTTTTTCATGAAATACAATAAGAGTAGAGATTCGACCTACACGTCTCTATAGAACAATATCAAGGTTGATAGAAACAATTTTTCAAAATAAATACTTAAATTTCTTGCATTCCATATAGTCCTTAAGGGATTCATACTCCCAGGGCGAAAACTCACAACTAGAGGGTGGGCGAGGCAACACTTCTCACCCTAATTTATTTAGATTTTCTTTGTTTAAGCGGGCAACCTGTGGACGAGAGTGATTATGGAGAAGAGTGATGTATTTATTCGAAGTTGACTGTAATACTCTGCGTTTATAGTCTTTCCTCCAACTAAGGAATCTAGGAAAATTGCATTTTTAATATCCCAGAATACTGTAACGGTAGCCAGTAACATAAAAAACAATAGAGACACTTTTGTGGTCTATGATAAGCCATTCATACCATTAAACACTGAGAATTTTGAATAGCATTCTTCCCCAAATTATGTACCTATGATTCCGACGAAAAATATTAGCAGATTTAGTTGAGAAATATAAAATAAAATTTGAAGATAATTCGCTGCGCAACATCCTGTATGCAAACAAAAGAAAAACTGTATTAAATGTAATGGTAAACTGAATCCTTAGATAACAATCAGCAGATGTTATTATTTTAAGCCCTATTTGTTGACATTTTACAACTTATGTTTCTTGTGGAAATCGTTTAGGTCTCTTAAATTAAGTTAATATTGATGCAGTTTTATACAAATATTTTTTTCAAGAATTTTCTCCGAACATGCACTTTACGAATTATGCTATTAATTTTTACTTCCTTTTACAATAAAGGAGGTATTGGATTCACCCCAAAAATTCAAAATTGAGTTTTCAACAGATCTTCACGTTTTAGCGTCCGCTGAACCCAAAACATGTACTTGTTCATTGGTCTGTCTGTCTGTGTGTCTGTGTGTGAACAGAATATCCCAAAAACGAAAAAAGGTTGTTACGTGTCAAAAGCATTTGATATTAATACTAGTGTTGAATGAGGAATCTAGTGAGAGTGACGCGATAAAAATTAATATCAGATTGGCTTTGTTCGTTGCTAGAGGAGATATAAAAACAAGGTTGGTTTTGTTTGAGAGAAAATTTGTATATCAGCTTTTAAAAAAGGCAAGAGTTTTCGTGGGGTGTAAATGACAATCTCGCCATTTATTATGGTTTGGTGATAGTAAAGAATTGTGTTACTGGCCAGCCGTTCCTGTAAGGGAGATCAGTAAGCAGATGTCATTTTTCCAATGAATATTTATATTCAAGCTGTGAAGCGATCTGGGAAACACGAATACAACGATTGCGAAGTTTATTGCCTGTAAACAGGCAACAACTATTAGGCGGAAAATCTTGGAAAGCTAATCTACCGCAGTATTGGGGGTCGATGTATAGCGAATGACAGCCGAGGTTGGAACCTGTCAAGCTGACATGTGTTAGGAGTAACGGGATGTATTAAATGTCTGCGAGTATATCGGCACAAAGATAAGTGTTTTAGCTAGAATCTGATGATATTTTTGCATATAAAAACTGTGTAACCATTAGACTTACGAGCGGTTTAAGTTAAACTATTTTAGGTACCCTGCGTAAGGTAGTAATATTAAAGATGCTAATTGTCTGATCGATGGTAGTAATGTTCGAGTATTAATAAAACCAGCTACAAGTATTGCTTTCTTTCATTTTGATAGGGAGTTCAATAATCGTATTGTTATTAGTTGATAGAAAGTGAAGTTACAAGTTTCTTGGCTTATATCAGTATATTTGAGTTTAACTTGTTGGCGCCATTTATAACATCATAAACTAGAATCCGCGACGTCTTCACTGATGCTAGAGACGGGCCTCAAATATACTTTTATAGTGATCGATTGTTAACTAAGAGATATAGCGATGACCTAAAGGTAGGTAAAGGAATTTATAGATAAATATAGCTAACAAGGTATGTCGTTGAAATTTCATATATAAGTTTTATGTACTATCTACGAGTAGATGCGACAGCAAGCTTTTGAATAAAATCGCATAATCGGAAGTATAATGTTTATTCTCGTGAATTTTCAGTTTTTTCGAATTTTTCAAAAACGGCTCTAACGATTTTTTCAAACTTTACATTTGTATTACAGTTTTAATGTGTATTGATGTGAAATAGGTGAATTTCCAGTTGAATAGGTTTCTTTTGTTTCTTTTCTGTTTTCATTATTAGCTCCTATTTTAAATAGGTATGTATATTATTAATTTTTATTAAAATTTTAGAGAAAATTTGTCTCTTCGACTAACGCTTTATTTTGTACTGTTTTTGTAGAATTTGTATTTTTTGAAAATTTTTGTCAAATGCTTAAATATTAAAAATAAAATTGTTGGCTAATTATAAGTTCGCTGTAAAAGGAAGTTGTGTGCGTGTATCACACCAGATTTTTTATAACGAAGCATATGTCTAGGTATTTAACAAATATTACTAGATCTCAATAAAATAGCAAGAAATGCAACGAAATGTTATCTATTTTAAAACAATTATTACTGTATCATAACACTAAAATGCAGGTAAATATAAATCGATTACAGATAATCAATTATCACTAATCAATTTATTTATACCAAAATTAAATTGAGTAGTAAATACTTTACATAGTTTCGTCAAATAAAAATTTACTAAACTAAAACGTATAACTTATATATTTTGTATAGCCTACTCGTATAAAATTATATATTACCACTATATGTACCTTTTTTATACTGTGACTTCTAGATTCTTTGCGGGCAGGTCCAAATTCTCATTTTACTTGTGTTTCTCACATTCTTTTTGTTTATTTATTATCATTGAAATGATTACTGTTGAAATTTACCATTACGGTTCAACATTAGAAAGTTATTAGTTAGGTTATTAGTCATTATACCATAAAACGTACAAGTACAGATTACCAGAAATTTTCAAAATGTTATATAAATGACCCTGAGAAGGACGTTCTAATATTACAAGACTATTTTTAACTTGCTATTTGAACGGTGTCGGCCAATTTGCACCCCTAAAAAATTCCAATAGTACCTAATTAAGGTCTCATTTGCGCCAATGCTTGCAAATCATTAGTCATCAGGACAACCGAAGTTGGCCGACTAGTGAGGCGGTCTACTACCTGCAAAATAGTTATTACAAAAACACTGAATTTAGCCATTTTTCGCTTAGCTGCCCTAACTGCTATACGTTTATTTGAGATTTATTTTAAAACTTTAATAAGAGTTGTTACACTGGTGTCAAATGAATTATGAATTCACGCCACAAAGAAGTTTCAGAGATTATAATTCATATTATTGTACAGATTAGCACATTTTATCAGCGTGTCAGTGACACCTAGTTTTTTAACATAACGATATCAGAATTAAACAATATACTAACTAAACTAACTTTTTATATTTTATTTAGCTCTCCACCTACTTTAAACAAAATTGGGCGTTACTTAGTAGAATTATGATTAGGTTGCATGGATTTGCGTTGATTTTTAGTATAACGACTCTATCAGACATGGGAATATATCCGAGTATTGTTTTTTTGCTGTCAACATTTTAAACTTCTCATAATCTTGTGTTTCTTAGAAATCCCTTCTAAAATATGTAGATTTTTGTTTGACAAAAAAAAGATAAATGACGTCATAATTCACAAACCAGGAAGAAGTTAATGCAGATAATTACAGCAAAATATTGATTTTAACCGATATTCGGAGATAAGATAGACAAGAAAAAATTGGCTTTCGATGTCAAAATTCGCGATATAATCGCTTTAAATGTAAAACCAAAAAATAAGAAGCTTTTATTTTATTATAATTTAACAGTTTCACTATAATTAACTGGCGCAAAATTCCACAATGTAAAAGGTTATAATAGCAATAAGTAAACTAAGTGTGGAAAGTTCTTGGTACTTTCTGCCTGGAGAACCACAAGTCTGTGTTTGAAGCTTACTCAAACTTTCTAATAGTTTTTCGTTGAATTAGCGTATCACAAACTGGCAACTAAGATATTGAAGCTTCGCATTTGCTTCTATTCAGTTAACTTTTGAAACTGTAGTATCGATTGTCTTTAATACTTAAAAATTCTCGCAATCTTGTGTTCCTTCGAAATCCCTTCTGAAATATATAGATACACAGGAAAAATGTGTCTTCCGATCTAAATATTCGCGAGGTAATCGCTTGAAATGTAAAACAAAAATAGGAAACTTTTATTCTATTACAATTTAATATATTTTAATATAATTACGTGGCGCAAAATTCCAAATTGTAGTCGGATATAATGGCAATAAGTAAACTAAGTGTTCTTTTTGCGAGGCGAACCTCAAGTCTGTTATTTGAAGCTTACTCTAACTTTCTAATAGCTTTTAGCTGAAGCAACCTAATTGAACCTATCACAAGCTAATAAATAAAGTATTAAAGCACCACATTTGCTTTATTTAATCGCTATTTTAAACTCTACTACCGATTGTCTTTCACATTTCAAAATTCTGAAACTTTTTTCTCCTTCGAAATCCGTTTTAAAATATATAAATTCTTATTTGATAAACGAAATTAAATATCATCAGAATTAAAAAATCAATAACAATTTCAAGGCGATAATTACAGGAAAAAATTAATTGTTAGTGTTTAAGAATCTCTTTCTATATTAATAAGTTATTTTAAGAAGCAAGGTACAGATTCTAGAAATATCTTTTCTAAAATTCTGATATGCTGATTGCATACTTATTTTGACAAATGGAATTAAGTAGCACTATTCTAACTATTTTAGCACTTTCCTGTATATAAATACAGTAAGTGCATATTTTAGGATATTTATTCACGAACATTTTTTACCAGGTGCACTTTCCATGAAAATAGTGTTAATGCTGTTTGACGCTGAACCTGATGTTGATACAGCAGGTCAGAATTCGTTTTTAAAACAGAAATCTAGTATGTACCACATGGTACAACGTAGTTGCAGTCTGAACTAAAAATCAATTTGAAATGCTAAAATTGTGTCTTCAAAGGTAGAAGCTATTTTAAACAAACATGAACCATTAAATACTACCAAGAAACTTAAAAATATAAGGATGATTCTAAATATTATGTTTTTCGTACACTAGCATTGAAAAGCTGCTTTGCCGTACAAATTATTAATTAGAAAGGTACACTTTGCGGTATTCGTACGGCAAAGTAGCACTTTGCCGTAGGAATTTTACTTTGCCGTACAAATACCGCAAAGTGTACCTTTCTAATTAATAAATTTTACGGCAAATTCAGATGAGAGGATAAATTTATTATTCCGTTTTGTATGCTAGTGTACGAAAAAATATAAGAAACTTGTATGAAAGTGTCTTTTCCATACTCGTCTCGAAATCCCGGACTCGGCCTAACGGCCTCTTCCGGAAACATCTCACTCGTACTGAAAAGCTTCACTTTCTATACTTGTAACGTAAATTACTTTTCTACGATCGTGTCAAAATGACAACTTTTTGCACTGTTTCTAGTGTCAAAAGCGACGTTTGTAGCACTCTTAATATTAGCGCCCGAAATACATCTTATTCGCACGTTGCCATTGGAGGCGTGTTTTAATAATTTATTAAAACACGCTTTGCCGTAATTATGAATGTCAACAGAACCTAGGATATCTAACACAATGTGACGGAAAAAGTGTCACCGAACTAAGTTTTTATATTTCTGTTACGATCGTAGAAAAAATAGCGTTAAAGCACTGCGCTAGCGCGTCGTCCTTTTAAACTCGTCGCACGTGCTTTAAGGCGTACTTATACACTAGTATCATAATATACTCAAACAACACGAGCCACCAAAGAGCATGTCCATCGCGCGGGTTTTTGCTCGACTTCACAAGGTGCAAGGCACATTAAGCCAGAAAATGCTGGGTGTTCATATACAAATCCTACGCGGTCTAAGCCGAAATTATATGCTAAGGAGAATAATTCAAGTAACCGCGAAAGCCTCAAACAGTACATTATTGTTCTTATCACTGTTTTTCTATAGAGGTACGAGGTACCTATTTTGCAAAGTCTAAAGTTCTTGTAAGTTCTCATATAACCATGTTCATTATGCCCTTTGTAGTTTCCTAATATAACATCGCAGGTGTCACTGGAAACAAATTCTATCTGTAATTTATCGGCAGAAATAAGTAATTTAATTAAATTAAACGGCCACTGTTGAAAAGTTAAGATTGCGAACAAAGAAGCTCCAGAGCAGAAGCTTTTCTGTAATTTAAAAATTTGTTGCAGTTTTATGTATTTTCTTCTTAGGCGTTTGCTATGGCATTTCCTTCTTACTAATCAGTTTTCTATTTTTTTTGCGACTTGTACTGTTTAACATTCGTTTTTCTATGTAATTACTGTAAGTATATTATTTGGTTATGAACTTCAAATCTGCAAAACATTTGTTAAAGAGTAGATATGCTTTAATGATACACTTAAACACAATCATTAGTTGAATGCTGTCTAGTTTTTAAAGTCTTAAGGTTTTTTGGTCTGAATGGATTTTAAGCAAACCATTGATTTTATTAAAATTTCGGGAAAAAGGCCATTAAAACTGAGCTCATGTGCTCGTTGAACTCCATAACTCTGATAACGTATTATAATCGACAAATATTGCTTAGTACTCATAGGAATCCCGGACATATCCGGAAATTGATAGCTAAATTTCTTGTCCTGGCGGAATGGCGATATTAATTTAAATGTCCGCAATTGTGTCCAAATAAAAAATTATGCATAAAAGAATTTATTCAAGTTGAAATTAATCATCGGGCGGAGAAAGTCCGCACGATGGTTATGCGTTTTACCATACTTTATACATACCTACCAAATCAAGGCACTCTTTCTACCCTGGTAATATCATGAGACGCGGCTACTAAATATTGTTTGCTATTCAATCAGTCGTCAGCTAACTATAATCGCTAAGAGCTGTTTTAGTACAAGTAAGAATTACATTATTAGGTATTTAGGTACTATGCCGAAACGGAAATGCAAATTCATAGAAGAACTTAAAAATAAATGCATTTGTTTTATTGGTGGAAGGGATGAAAACGAAGCCATATGTACGATATGTAACAACTACGTTTCTGTAGTGCATAAAGGTAAGATTTATCAAAATTATTAGGTATGTCACGCCATTTATGTTTTTTTTTTCGGTTGTTAGACGGTGCGGACTTAGAAACACATGTTAGTGACAATCATGACAATCACAAAAAAAGGATTTCTACGTCAAGTACAAATTAAATTACTTCGTTTTCCGTAAAAAAATGTTCCAAGGGGGATGAGTTAGTCAGTACTGCTGAAGGTACCTTAGCTTTTCATACTGTAAGCACAATTCTGTTTCCCATTAAAAGTTACCGAATTACTTTGAAAACGGAACTAGACGGAAAATTAGATAAATGTATCGATTTAAGGAAGAATCAATTGCAGTATATGCAAGATGCATAGATTATTTAAAGAAAGGCTTTTAATTATGGGTACTTTTCATTTCCAGTATAAAAATTTAAAAATCGAAAATATCCACGTTATTCCCAATGTAAATTGGGCGTAACACCTGAAAGACTCTTCTTGTGATCGATAATTTATAAAATACTTGCATATTTTCTGCACATAAATCCGACCTTTGTTTTTATGGCAGTCTTAAAATTATTTTGAAATTTATATCTTTACTGAATATTTTCAAAGAATTAACCAACTGGGTTACTGGTCAACGACGAGCCGCAGAATTAGGCATATTTTCAAACAAAATTGAAATCGAAACCTGCAGATAATCAAATGTCAATAACGGGGTTGCCCATGGCTCCGCGAGGGGTATCACTGTTGACCTCGCTCGCCCCAGCTTTCAGCGGACCTCGGGTGCCTCGGCTTTCGAGTTATGAACCCCACGAGAAATTAAAGCTGTTGCCAATAACGAACTGTGAGCGCAAAACGATAATATAAAATTGTTAAACGAGGCGGCGGCTTTGAGCAACGCGATCCTCCGATCGGCTTCCACACGACAGAGACGGCGAGCGCGCTCTCCTTCCTGCTGTCGAAGCATTTCACCGGAGGTGTAAAAATGATCGACGTACGTGAGCGTATGGGGTTGGTGGCTCGCGGTCGGACAGAAAGCGAAAGTCGGAGCGACAGAGGCGGCGAGAACACGTGTTCCCCAAGAATCTGTCTCATTAACATATTAAGGCCCTTCTTTGAAACTGTGCCGGCACAGTTTGACTTCATTGATTGGGTTTTTAATGTTTTTGCTGTCGGGCAATTAGCCGGGCTTTATGCTCGCCACGCCGGGGCTGCTGTCGTCAGAAATTGGCGCAATGAATTATCTAATGGCACTGATAAATTTGAATAAATTATTTTCCGCCAAGGCGTTAATCAGAAGAATTCTAGGGAATGTGACTTCTAACGGTGTTGCCTTTCGTTAAAAACGACGGATTAATAAACGTAGGCCCACCTGGCAGTGATCATCTGCATGTCCTGAAAGTCATTAGCTGGCCATAGACACACGTTTAAAACCGCCACGAATGTAGTTTTTCGTGACGGTTTTGAACGTGTGTTTATACCCAGTTTATATCTGCGCATATACAGACGTTCAAAACTGCCACGAATGTACTACATTCGTGGCGGTTTTAAACGTGTGTCTATGGCCAGCTATTGCTAAAGTGAGGATTTATACGCACAAAATCAAAATATGCGCACTCATATGCACACAATAATTACCTATAATATATGCAGTTATTTTCTTACTACATACATGGCGATAAAGTTAGGTTAGCTTACGTCATGTGGGCTTAGGTTAGGTAGGCCAAAAAAGGTTAGATATGTTCTCACTAAAAACAAATACTGAGATGTTTGTTGATTGACGAGAGATAATAATTTTTATCGCCAACCATCAATAGAGCCATGCATTATCATAGCGATTTTCGGAAGTAAACAAACACTTTATCTTACTGTACAAATCAAACACTTTACCTGCCGCTAATATTTATCAAGATAGCCATGACTGCATGTCATTAAACAAAAATCGTTTGTCGCTGTCACGAGGTCACGACTCCAACAGCAAGAGTGTTGTCGCGAATTATTTATAAAAAGTAATGGAAGAAGACATTCAGTGCACGCCGCCTGAAATTCAGAAGAAGTCGTTAGAGACGTCTTTCGAAATTCTACCACAAAAATCATTCGAAAAATACAATCGCCAATATGACATATTCATGGAGTGGTGCAAAAAACACGGAATTAAAAAATACAGTGAAAACGTTTTACTGGTGTATTTTTCCGATTTATCGAAAGAGTATTCTCCTTCTTCGATGTGGTCGTATTATTTCATGATGAAACCAACCGTTTCACCAAAAAATGACGTTGACATTAGTAAATATAAAAAACTTACGGCTTTTTTAAAACAAAAAGGAAGAAATCATATTCCAAAAAAGTCCAAAACTGTTTCACAAAAAGAAATACTTAAATTTTTACTAAATGCACCGAATGAAATCTACTTGATGATGAAGGTAATTTATGCAAACTTTTCAAAACCAATTTGATATGAATGTAGTAATTATTTTAGATTTGTGTTGTGTTTGGCATTGCTGGGGATTTACGTAATGAAGAACTTTTGAATTTAAAAGTAAGTGACATTGAGCACAAAGAAACAATTCTGGTTGTTCGTATAACTAAAACGAAGACCAACAGGCCTCGATTGTTTGTGATCACTTCAGAGTTTGAAGGAAAAGTAAAATCCATAGAATTATTTAACAAGTATTTAGCTCTGCGTCCTAAACAGATGCCCCACGACCGATTTTTCCTAACATATAGAATTGGCAAATGCACAGTCCAACCAGTTGGAATCCATACTTTTGGTAGTGTACCAAGCAAAATTGCGAACTATCTGCATTTGCCAGAACCATCACTTTATACGGGACATTGTTTTCGTCGAACGTCCGCCACTCTCTTTGCCAACGCAAGCGGCAGTGAGGAAAATTTAAAGAGCCACGGAGGGTGGAAAAGCGACACGATTGCAGAGTCCTACGTGGAGGAATGTGTGCTCAATAAAACGAAAATAGCAAAGACGGTTTTAAGTGAAGATCAAACTGACAACATAGTTGTTACCAACGATAATTCTACACAAGATTTACAATTTATTAACATAGATAATAATCCTCAAACATTTTCAATTCAAACTCCTTCGACTTCAGGAATTAATTTTTATAATGCGTCAGGGTGTACGTTCACGTTTAATATAACAAATAATAAGTAGTTTGTTTTGTATTCGCTGTTATTTTTCTATCTGTTTACTTTGTCATAATAAAATGTGATAAGTTATATCTCCATTTTTTTTATTTATAGATTTTTACAGTTGGCGATAAAATTTTGTATGCACCACGTCAATAAAGTGTCTGTATCGAACTCGTCTGTTACTCGTCTCGCTCGCTTCGCTCGCTCGACTTATAGTCTCAGACTGGTTCGATAAAGAATCACTTTACTGACTTGGTACATAAATAACTATTTTTTAAATTTATTATCTTACGGGTTACAAAGCAAAAAAGTACAAAGTCTGCAATACAATTGAACTAGTGATAACAATTTTGCGAGACATCTTCAAGACAAGATAAACCCATTATCAGCGTTCTCACATGCGTCGACAGATAATGCGTTTATGCAAGCAAGTAATTTATATATAACAACTGTCCGTACTGTACTCGATGAAATCATCTACGTGTCACAATTATATAATCATCGAAATCAGTCATTCGAAATGCGCGCTATCAAACTGCTCTGGTTAAACGAGAAGTGGCTCCAATTAAATGTTAGAAAGCCAATACATGTGCATACCTCCTTCGCCGCTGTCCGCCCGCTACAGCCCATAAACTGTTGAAAAGTCGGGCCACCTCGATCTACCCCCAATGTGTCTATGAAAACAAGCAAGCGCTTATCGTACTTTATGCTCATCAAATAAAAATTACTTATGCTGTAAAATGAGAAGAACAATGAAAAATAAGTACAACAAAATTATTATTTCAAAATAAAAATAAAAACATTATGGTAAAGCTATGGCTTCTGGATTCCATATATAGCAAGCCTCTGCCGGTCACTATAATTTTTTGAGCGACGGTAGCTATTATGCAGTATTTCTTTTCTGCTAAGATTTTCAAGAACGGCAGGGTCATAGTTACCGGTGTTCGATGTGTTCAAGAAACACCGGTCCGCTGTCTGAAAGAGGCTCACTGAAGCCAAACCTTAATTCATACTGCGCTTTGATTAAAAACACCAATACTGAGTTCTTAGTTACAAGTTAAACTAGCAAGAGGTTTTATTGATTCCCTTTCTTGCGGTTAAGTGGTAATGTAAGCATGAATAGATTCAGGCTATCTGGTTTTAATATTTTGTAAAATATTAATAAAAATGTATTTGCCATAGAAATTGCATGGTTTTTATTAAAGGCGTTAACATAGAGGCAATAATGTAAACTACAAAAGCCTCCAACAGCTTTAATGTAAAAATTAGAAAAATTATTAAGTTTAAATGTCGAGATAACAATTTAGAATTCCGAGAAAATGAGAAAATTGCATTCTACAAAATCAGAATTCTAAAATAAAAAATCGATTTTTTTATAAGTAGTGTATAATTCCGAAAAAAAATATTTAAATTTAGGATTAGAAAATCATACGAAGTAAAGACTGCGAACTAAATTCAAAATTATAAAATACAACATTCTAAGATAATAAGTCAAAAATTATGACAGCCAAAATAAAAATTTATGAGAATTTTGTTAATTCTTAAGTGCATACAAAGAAACGAATTTCTTATACAAGTTCAATATTCTGAAACACAAATGAGTATCGTTTAGCATTTTATCATAAAATATACAACATTTGAAATCTAAATTATGATTTCGAAAATACAAAATGAAGATTTGGAGTACTAAGTTCAGAATTTTGTAGAATTTATACCGGGTGGCCATAAATATCTGAGATCCCGGTAGCCATGGAATTAGGTACTTATAAATGTTGGTTAGCATTATATTTTAAATATTATAATACCTATTGGTATAAAATGTAATAAAATGCAAATAAGAGGAGGGGAATGTGCCCCGGATTCTGCAGTTTAGCCTACGACTCGATTATAAAAGCTCCTGTTCTAACTCAATACTTCTTCCAATCTGTAATAATTTTTGACAGATAGGAATTTTAGTTGTGATGACATTAATGACATTTCGTTTAGTTGGATTCATCACTTTAATGAAGCGGTGTTGATTCCAAAGGTAATGTGATATCAGATATTTATGGCCACCCGGTATATACGTTTTGTGTACTATGTAGATGCGACATCACGTTCTGAAGAAAATCGCATAACCGGAAGTAGGTGTTTACACTTGTGATTTTTCAGTTTTTTTCGTTTTTTTTTTCAAAATCGGCTCTAATTATTTTTTTCAAACTAGACGTTTTTATTACATTTTTAATGTGTATTGATGTGAGATATGTGATTTTCCAGTTAAATATTTCTAAAGTGGGGTTCTCTTGTTTTATTTTCTATTTTTTTATTAACTCCTATTTTAAATAGAACACCCGGTATATTATTACATTTTTGAATTCAGCTTAAAATTGTAGGGAAAATTTGTCTCTTCAACCAACGTTCTATTTTGTACCGTTTTTGTAGAATTTGTAATTTTTTGAAAATTTTTGACAAATGAGTAGTAATGCGGCACCTTAATTGGAGCAATCAAATTAATTGGCCTAATTAAATCCGCGGATTGACCTAATTAATTCCGCGGTTTGACCCAATTATTTTCGCGGTTTGACCTAATTAATTTTGATATGTGCTACTGATTAAATTACGCATTAGCTACTGATTAAAATTACGCGGCGGCCATTTTCAATTTGCTTCCGGAGTTACGCGGCGGCCATTTTCAATTTTCGCGCAAATATTTGAATTTGAAATTTTTCAGATTTTCTTTTAAGTTCCCTTTTTTTAATTTAAACTTCCCGGGTGTCGGCCATCTTGGTTTTCTGTTTGCGCACTTCTCGCGGCTGTCGTTTTAATTTCAATTTTCGCGCAAATATTTGAATTTCAAACTGGTAAATCTCCCTCTCTTGTACTTCTTGTCTCTCTCTTGCATTCACAGAATGGATGTTTAATTTAAAAAACTCTCTGGCGGGCTCGGATTTGAACGGTCTACGTCCGTGTTCACAAATTAGGTGCAACCGTCAATGCCTCAGCACCACGGCGACGCTGCAGATTTTATGTGTATAGCGGAAAGCCACATCGCTGTTCTGACGTCACGCGCACAGATTTTAAAACAAACTATTTTTTCAAAAATATAAATTATAAGCATGGAATTGTGTAGCCTATTGTGATTAAAAGTTGATACAATTTTTTAAAAATTGACTTTGTAACTGGTTTTTATGGAAATAATTCTTTTATTTTATAATTTTCGTGACGGGCATGAATGGATTATCGAGATTTCCATTGTCCCGGTCTACTATATAGCTGGAAATTTCCGCTCGACTATGCTTTTCAAAGTTTGCCAAATAAGTGAGAATTTTAACATTATTAAGTTACTGTTTTTAATGTCTCCTTGTGCGTGCTTGATTTTTGTGTACCGATGGGGCCACAATTATATATAACAGCAATGAGATAACATGAACAAGAAAATAACTCGTATTGCGTGAGTAAGAAAGAGATGGCCATACGAAACAATTATTTTAGTAGGCATGTTTAGTTGATAAATGTCATAATTAAATTAATCGTCAAGCCTTCTCGAATATTTGCTGTTATATATAATTATGGCCCCATCCGTATTTTTAACATGCGTGCAACTTCTAACATGGCCTCGAGCTGATATTTCAAAATCGATTATAGTTAATTCAAACTCGATAATGAAATAATTACGCAAGTGTGCAGTTAAAATTAAAATTTCAAAGCGCCTGATGTATTACGATGTAGCCCGTTAGCTTACAGATACCTTTTATATGAAAAGGTCTCATATAATTTTATTATTCATAAATTTGTCCTTTTTTGTTATAAAAAAGCCTGTCAAAGCCTGCTCGGAAAAATGCAAGTACCAACAGGAATTTCCTATCGCTTCCACTCTGTGGCGCCCGTTTTTGAATTTCAATTGGTAAATCAGCCATCTCTCTGACTGTTTTCAGTCGCACACTCATCTGTCTCTCTTCATCGAAATATTTTTAAAATTCAAAGAGTTATACATCTTGAATAATGACAAAGCATAATTTATAAGAAGTTTATTAATGAGTTGTTGAACCTGAAACCAATTAGATGTGGTATTTATTGTATTAGACCAACGAGATGAGTATTGAAAATGGCCAGTGGATTTTTTACAAGAGCCTCTATAAACAATCAAACAAACTTTTCTCGATTGCCTATTGGTACAGAAATTTGAATAAAAAAACACGCAATTTCGTTGAAAAATGTTCTGTTCTACATCATCTCACTTGAAAATTTATAAAAATCGGCATCTTGTCACATTAAATTCTGCAAAAACGACAAAATACAATATTTTTATACAACTTTCATTGAAAAATCTTCTGCCACAATCATTTCTAGAAGCAAAATTGCAGTAACGTAGACTCGCTGTGCATTTTATTACAAAAGTTCTTATACTTTTGATGAAAATGTATGCATGTTGACCACAAATTAACATAAATTTGTAATAAAAACACGCACTTTCGTTGAAAAATGTTCTGTTCCACATCATCTCACTGAAATTTTTACAAAAACTGACATCATGTCACATAATTATACAAAAAATGACATTTTAAGTAAACACACGATAAAAATTTAATAAAAAATATGCAATAACACATCATCTCACTTTAAAAATTATCACAATTCGTTTTACAAAACGATTTATAATAAAGAAAATGATGTAAAAACAGTTTTAGAGTTATTTTTCAGCATAATTTTGCAAATGTTTTACACTTTTTTTATGAAATGTATCGCACAAAATTAAAAGATATCACAATTTTTTAAATTGTATCACGCCATTATGAAATCGTAGATTGATTTTTTTGAAATTATACACTGTAAAATAACTTCAAATACTAATATTTTAGCTTTAGATTTTGTAATTATTGCAGATTCGTGAAAAAACAAAAGCAGAGTAGAAATAAAAAACACAAACACTTTGTAATAAACAAATATATTGTTCTTATTTCGTATAATACTTAATAATATAAAAATAAATGTACAGCTGAATGTCTTATTTTCTAAAAATCCGCTAGCAATTTACAAAACTGTAGTTTGAGGTGTACAGCATTTCAAATTAAAAAGGCTGCAAGTAATAAAATCAGAATTCGTTTACATGGGATCGTAGAACAAATTTCATTGTGGCATTTTAAAGTTTAAGACGCTCTCAATCCAGAATTCCATTCGTATTTGATGTTGAGGACCTCTGCCTTAGAGGTGTTTTTCTAACGGCCCTTTTTTTGGAAGTGCTTCCTAATCGACGTTTTTCTGACTGCACCTTTTTGATGTGGACTTGGATGAGTAGCTGGTGTTTTTATTTTATATTCTAAATCGGACTCGCGGTTATCAGTTTCCATATCGGATTTTCCTGTAGTACCAGTTGGGGCTGGCTTCTTTTGCTGTTTAGGTTTAGCTAGCAACACTTGAGCAACGTTAAGGCCTTTGATGTAATCAGCAAACTGTAGGCGTCCGGGTGGATTAATAGTTTTTCGAGGCCTCGGAGTGTCGTGAACTAAATCGACTATGTTAGACGCCGGTAAAATTTCACCCTTTATAGTAACGGCACCCTTGTGCTCCCAGCTCACATCGTTTGAAGCACTCAAAATGCTTAGGAAAACTTCAGCTTTTTTCTTAAAAGTTTTGGGAAGTGTAGATAAAATAACGGCATTTGATAGGCCGTTACTGCTGTATTATACGAAATAAGAACAATATATTTGTTTATTACAAAGTGTTTGTGTTTTTTATTTCTACTCTGCTTTTGTTTTTTCACGAATCTGCAATAATTACAATATCTAAAGCTAAAATATTAGTATTTGAAGTTATTTCGCAGTTACAAAGTGTAAAATTTCAAAAAAATCAATCAACGATTTCATAATGGCGTGATATAATTTAAAAAATTGTGATTTCTTGTGTGATTTGTGCGATACATTTTATAAAAAAAGTGTAAAACATTTGCAAAATTATGCTGAGAAATAACTCTAAAACTTTTTTTACATCATTTTCTTTATTATAATCGTTTTGTAAAATGAATTGTGATCACTTTTTAAGTGAGATGATGTGTAATTGCATATTTTTTATTAAATTTTCATAGTGTGTTGAATTAAAATGTAATTTTTTGTATAATTTATGTGACATGATGTCGATTTTTGTAAAAATTTATGTGAGATGATGTGTAATTGCGTGATTTTTGTTCAATTTTGAGTTAATTGTCGTAATAAAACTAAACAATCAGCCTACGTAACTGAAATTTTGTTTATCGAAATGCTTGTGGCAGAAGATTTTTCAATGAAATTGCGTGTTTTTATTCAATTTTATGTTAATTTGGGGGTCAACATACAGTTTTGAGCGATGCAGTTTATAAAAAGTGTAAAACATTTGCAAAGTTATGCTTAGAAATAACTCTAATACTGGTTTTACATCATTTTCTTTATTATAAATTGTTTTGTAAAACGAATTGTGATAATTTTTTAAGTGAGATGATGTGTAATTGAATATTTTTTATTACATTTTCATCGTGTGTTGAATTAAAATGTCATTTTTTGTATAATTTATGTGACATGATGTCGATTTTTGTAAACATTTATGTGAGATGATGTGTAATTGCGTGATATTTGTTCAATTTTGAGTTAATTTTTGTTATAAAAATAAACAATGAGCCTACGTAACTGAAATTTTGTTTATTGAAATGCTTGTGATAGAAGATTTTTCAATGAAATTGCTTGTTTTTATTCAATTTTATGTTAATTTGGGGGTCAACATACATTTTTGAGCGATGCAGTTTATAAAAAGTGTAAAACATTTGCAAAAGTATGCTTAGAAATAACTCTAAAACTGATTTTACATCATTTTCGTTTTACAAAACGATTTATAAAACGAATTGTGATAATTTTTTAAGTGAAATAATGTGGGATGGCGTATTTTTTATCGCTTATTGAATAAAAATGTCGTTTTTTGTATAATTTCAAGTGACATGATGTCAGTTTTTGTAAAATTTTAAGTGAAATGATGGTGCCAGAACATTTTTTTCAACGAAATTGCGCGTTTTTATTCAAAATTATGTTAATTTGTGGTCAACATACATATATTTCCATCAAAAGTACAAGATATTTTGAATTTTGTTTATCGAAATGATTGTGGCAGAAGATTTTTTCAACGAAATTGCGATTTCTTTTAATTTTGAGAGATGCATTTTATAAACAAGTGTAAAACATTTGCAAAATTATGCTTAGTTTATGTAACATGATGTCGATTATTGTAAAAATTTATGTGAGATGATGTGTAATTGCGTGATTTTTATTAAATTTTAATCGTGTGTTGACTTAAAATGTAATTTTTTGTATACTTTATGTGACATAATGTCAGTTTTTGTAAAAAATTAAGTGAAATGATGTGGAACAGATATTTTTTCAAGGAAAGTGCGTGTTTTTATTTCAAATTTATGTTAATTTCTGGTCAACATGCATATATTTTCATCAAAGGTATAAGAACTTTTGTAATAAAATGCACAGCGAGTCTACGTTACTACAATTTTGCTTCTAGAAATGATTGTGGCAGAAGATTTTTTAATGAAAGTTGTATAAAAATATTGTTTTTGTCGTTTTTGCAGAATTTAATGTAACAAGATGCCGATTTTTATAAATTTTCAAGTGAGATGATGTGGAACAGAACATTTTTCAACGAAATTGCGTGTTTTTTATTCAAATTTATGTTAATTTGTGGTCAACATACATATATTTTCTTTTCACAGACGCTTTACTTATAAAATAAAAGCCAAACATGACAATCTCGTGACAACTAGGTCGACTTGGGAGCGAGAGAGAACAGCTGTGATGAGCGACACGGAAATGGCCGTCGCTGATTTCACGAATTAAAATAATTATTCACATGTGTTTAATTATTATAGGTGTAAAGTCAAATTTCTGTACCAATAGGCAATCGAGAAAAGTTTGTTTGGTTGTTTATAGAGGCGCTTGTAAAAAATCCACTGGCCATTTTCAATACTCGTCTCGTTGGTTTAATACAATAACTACCACATCTAATTGGTTTCAGATTCAACAACTCATTAATAAACTTCTTATAAATTATGCTTTGTCATTATTCAAGATGTATAACTCTTTGAATTTTAAAAATATTTCGATGAAGAGAGACAGATGAGTGTGCGACTGAAAACAGTCAGAGAGATGGCTGATTTACCAATTGAAATTCAAAAACGGGCGCCACAGAGTGGAAGTGAGAGGAAATTCCTGTTGGTACTTGCATTTTTCCGAGCAGGCTTTGACAGGCGTTTTTACAACAACAAAGGACAAATTTATGAATAATAAAATTATATGAGACCTTTTCATATAAAAGGTATCTGTAAGCTAACGGGCTACATCGTAATACAACAGGGGCTTTTAAATTTTAATTTTAACGGCACACTTTCGTAATTATTTCATTATCGAGCCTGAATTAACTATAATCGATTTTGAAATATCAGCTCGAGGCCATGTTAGAAGTTCAACGCATGTTAAAAATACGGATGAGGCCATATTTGTATATAACAGCAAATATTCGAGAAGGCTTGATGCCTAATTTAATTATGACACTTGTCAACTAAACATGCCTACTAAAATAATTGTTTCGTATGGTCATCTCTTTCTTGCTCAAGCAATACGAGTTATTTTCTTGTTCATGTTATCTCATTGCTGTTATATATAATTGTAGCCCCATCGGTACACAAAAATCAAGCACCCACAAGGAGACATTAAAAACAGTAACTTAATAATATCAAAATTCTTACTTATTCGGCAAACTTTGAGAAGCATAGTCGAGCGGAAATTTCCAGCTATATAGTAGACCGGGACAATGGAAATCTCGATAATCCATTCATGCGCGTCATGCAAATTATAAAATAAAAGAATTATTTCCATTAAAAACCAGTTACAAAGTCAATTTTTAAAAAAAATTATCAACCTTTAATCACAATAGGCTACACAATTCCATTATAATTTATATTTTTGAAAAAATAGTTTGTTTTAAAATCTGTGCGCGTGAGGTCAGAACAGCGATATGGCTTTCCGCTATACACATAAAATCTGCAGCTTCGCCGTGGTGCTGAGGCATTGGCGGTTACACCTAATTTGTGAACACGGACGTAGAGCGTTCAAATCCGAGCCCGCCAGAAATTTTTTTAAATTAAACATTAATTCTGTGAATGCAAGAGAGAGACAAGGAGTACAAGAGAAGAGAGGGAGATTTACCATTTTGAAATTCAAATATTTGCGCGAAAATTGAAATTAAAACGACAGCCGCGAAAAGTGCGCACGCAGAAAACCAAGATGGCTGACACCCGGGAAGTTTAAAATTAAAAAAAGGAAACTTAAAAAAAAAACTGAAAAATGTCAAATTCAAATATTCGCGGGAAAATTAAAAATGGCCGCCGAGTAACTCCGGAAGCAAATTTAAAATGGCCGCCGCGTAATTTTAATCAGTAGCTAATGCGTAATTTAATCAGTAGCACATATCAAAATTAATTAGGTCAAACCGCGAAAATAATTGGGTCAAACCGCGGAATTAATTAGGTCAATCCGCGGATTTAATTCGAGGATTTAACTAGGCCAATTAATTTGATTGCTCCAATTAAGGTGCCGCATTACTACTCAAATGCTTAAAAATTTTAAATCAAAGTTTTGGCTAATTACAAGATCACTGTAAAAGGAAGTTGTGTGCCTGTATCACACCAGATTTCTTAAACTATTATTTATTTCAAAATGTTTTTATTTGATTTTTTTCGGTTTTCGTGTACATTGTTTTGTATTTACTTCTTATAAATATAAAGAGACGGGGAGTCGGTAAATTTGGCATAAGTTTGTAGTTTTATATACGGCCGGTATAGAGAATGGTTAATCCTGAAGATCCTGGTCAGGATAATCTTATAAAATTATTATATTGTCATAGGTCCTTGATAAGTGTGCAAAGTTTCAGTTCAATCTAAAGTTTTGAAGTGGGTGAAAATCGAGTTCAAAGATTCCGTTATAATAAACATATAAACATACATACAGGTGGAACTAATACGCGTGTTAAAAAATGTTCTTATGCTCTGCTCTCTCAGCCAATTTTTCTTACGTACAAGCGCTTTTTCAATTAAAAAAAAACAAAGCTCTGTGAAGGGTAGCACAGAGAAACCCTTCTTTACCAGGTAGTAAAATTTGAGCCCCCCCTTTTGATTTTAGGGGAGGGGGGCATTTGGCCCCCTCTGCCCCCCACTTCCGCCGTCCCTGATTTTAACCATTCCGGGAAATTATCTTCCTCGGCTTTGCTTCCTGAACTAAAGTTTTCCCCTTATGCACAAGATGCCTCTTTATTCACTTATAGCATATTATACTATTAATAACGTGCCTGTAGTTTAAACATCTTGTATCGTGTGTTCAAAAAAAAACTCATTTAGGGTAGGCCTTGGAAAGAAAGATAGAAAATGTAGTCATGTCTTACCCATATATTTAATAGTTACTATATTGCTAGTAGGGCCTGGGATCGGCCGAAAACATTACGGCGCCGACATAGTGTCACTCTGAGTATTTTGCGTCTCGTGCGCATGCCTGAGAATTCGAACTCTGCCTTTAGAAGCGAATTTTAAACTTGACCGTGAGGTGCACTTCCCTACCGCGCGGACGACGCGCTTGCGCACAGCTCACCAAATACATCTAAGAGTTGGTTGTCTGTCTCACTCACTCTCACTTACGCTGTGACCTCCCCACTCATAGCCCCTAGCAATATAATAGTAGTAATACATATATGGTCCACGACCGTCTCTGCATTGAAGATCTAACATTTGCAAACAAAAATGGTTGATGTCGAATTCTTTGTACTGGACTGAAATCACATCAACCTGTTTTTGTTCATAAAACGACCTATTTTCAATTTTATTAAACAAGTACGTACTCGTCAAAGGTTTCACAAGACTGATCGCTAAATCTAATTTTAAAATGGTACACGAAATCACAAAACACCTCGGCATTTCTTTTCTTGCGATAAGAAACTCGGATTAGAACAATTTCATCCTTGAACATTGTGTAATTATTTCAATTTATCTTACGTATCAGTGCAATGTGTAACTACTATTTGCAAAAAAACTTTAATAAATTATTACTCGAAAACGTACCTGCCGATTTTTGAAATATTTTGGGAACATCATTACTTTAGTATGACCTATATCCGTGTTAGTTTTTTCTACGATGAATTTTGGTACACATTGTGTAATTAAAATCAATGTATTTCGATTAATAATTAAATTAATCCTGATGTCTCTTATTAAATTAATTATTTGGCTTATTATATTTTTCTGTTACATATTAATACTGAAAATACCTTAATAAGTGACACAATATCACAAGTTACGAATATACTTTATCATAAGTTAACGTTATGCCAAAATGCAAAGTATAAAAATTAAAATATATGCAATTTAAATAGCTACACAGTAATACCTAAAATATGCATGGAAAATATATCATTTGTTAAAAAAAACTCATTTAGGGTAGGCCTTGAAAAGAAAGATAAAAAATCGAGCCATGTTCTAATTTAAGTCTGTAGGTGAATGCCCGGTTAAATTTTGTGTTTGAAGACATCTGCCTTTGTGACAGGTAAAAGTTTACACTGCATTAAGTTTACTTGTATCAAGCAAAAAGGAAAATAAGATGGCATCTATACAACAACAAGGAGTGTAGTAATCATAACGGTCAATAAAAATTGTTTTTATTTAGTGTTTTGTATATTTTTAGGAAAATAGTTCAAGGTCAAGATGCAATTTAGTTATCTCTGTAGTTTATTTGCTTCAATGGGTAAATATCAAGTTACAACAAACTTAATTTTGATCATGGCATGCTACGAATGAGGTTTTTTTTCACGATATAATAATTAATAACGCATTATTTATTATCACAAATTGCCTTAAATAAGACCATTATGAAAAGAAAACTCAAAATAATAAAATTTAATGAAAGTATTCTTGATAAAAATCGTAAAGTTCTTGTTTTTGTAACTGTACGTTTGTATAAAGTACCAAATAATTCTCTTATTACTCCCACACAGGGTGGATTGTGAATAAATAAAGGGGTTAAATAGTAATTTACGATACAAGTGCGTAAAGCTACTCTTTAGTCACGAGTGAAGTAGAGTTAAAACGCTCGCTCACTCGCGTTTTAAGCCCCGCGAGTGACTAAAGATGCTTTACGCATGTGTATCGTACAATATTTTATCTACGCTAGAATCTAGAAAACACGGTAAATATAAAAAAAAATAAATTAGGATTACCAGCAACCGGTCGTAATTATGTGTGTTTTAAAATTTTTAAAACACGTTGCTACTGACAACGTGCCTAATGAAATCTTTTAAACACGTTACTACTAAAGACGTGAACTAATGAAAACATGTTATTAAACAGTCGTTTTAGAAACTTAAAACTGCCAACTAAAAGGCAATTTTACACACTGTCGTAGATAAAAGTAACATGTGAGCAAACCAAAATGAAATCAAGCTTGGCTTTGAAATATTTGTTGTATGAATTATATGTTGGTCGCACTGTAAGTCTATGTCAAATTCGAGGTTAGCAGGTTAAGTTTTGCGTCAGTTTGTGTCAAAAGTGACGGAAAACCTAACCTAATAACCTCGAACTTGACCTAGACTTACAGTGCCACCAACATATTATTCATACAACAAACATTTCAAAGCCAAGCTTGATTTCATTTTCGTTTGCTCACATGTTATAGGTATTGTACAACTAATGTTGGAAATAGCACTTTTCACATAAGTGTGAAAAGTGCTTTTCACACGTGTTGTACACTATACTTTTTCTACGAATGCAATTCGCGTACTTACCTAGCAATACAGGGTGTTATGGAAATGAGTGCAAATATTTTAACCCGTAATAGAACTCGTCAAACTGAACAACTTCTCTATTTATCATTTTTTCGAAAACGCCATCAAAACTGAGTTAAAATTCAAAACAATTTTACTCTAAAAATGCATACCCGCCTATGGAATAATATTTTAACTTAATGACACAAAACACAAAAAGCATTTCTTTGATATACAAACCAATTAAAACTGCCTAGGTACTGATAAAGCCTTTAGCTCACATCTAGTCACCAACGTAGGTACTTCATCAATTAAGATAGGTAAATTATTGGCCGCATGTTTTTTGTGCAAGAACTTTGCAGTTTTAATATGCTTGTGTCGTTCACCTTTAACTTAGATTTTCTTACCAGGCTTCTCGTCAAATTTAGGGGAGATAAATGATTGAAAAAATATGCGATTAAATGAAAAACGATAGATAGAAAAGTTGTTCATTTTGGTGAGGTCTATCACTGGTTAAAATATTTGCACTCGTTTTCATAACACCCTGTATATTTTAAAGATAAATTTAAGTACCTGGCGTAATGATAGTTAAAAAAGTTCTAGACTAAAAACTTATTGTTGAACTACACAGCATTTGCAAGGACGTTAAAGAAATTAAACTTTGCTGGTCAATGGAGTAATTTAACAGATTAAATAATTATGTATATTTTACTGAAATCTTTATTAAGTATCTCAAGTTTTACTTAAGTTCCATTTGCTAAAGGGTGTGCTGGACTATGTGACAGGACATTTCGTGTTTCATTTCACGCAAAATTCTCTATTATTATCATAATCACCAGCAAAATGAAAAGATATGTGTAAAATAATATCTGATAGTTGTAATAGTTACTTATAAGTGTAATTAATAAATTATAACAAGCGTAGTAGAACAAGAATTTCTTACTTTAGCTTTAGTATGGGCAAAACAGACAGAAATAATTGGTTTACATGACTATCATAATTTTTATAAAAAGGTAGATAAATAATAGTAGATTATATTATAAGTGAGAGAAATGCATCATTATTTGCGAGTGAGAATTTTGAATCGCGAGTGCCCCAGCACGAGCGATACAGTTTCTCACGGGCTTATAATGGCATTTCGCCCACGTGTGATATACGACGTTTTATCTTACAGTAGCAATTCGTATGCCTAAACAGTTTGAGCAGTCAGAATATGTCGCAAAACAGACAATAGATAGTTACAGTAGCACCTATTACCAAACATTATACAACTCTTTTCAGTTACTAAAATGAAGTTTTATTCACTAGTGAGTATAAAATACATTATACAACTGTTTTCAGTGACTAAAATTAAGTTTTACTCAGTAGTGAGTATAAAAATCTTTTATACTCACTAGTGAATATAACTTCATTATAGTCACTGAAAACAGTTGTATAATGTATGGTAATAGGTGCTACTGTAAGATAATAGTAGATTATATTATAAGTGAGAGAAATGCATCATTATTTGCGAGTGAGAATTTTGAATCGCGAGTGCACCAGCAGGAGCGATACAATTTCTCAAGAGCTTATAATGGCATTTCGCTCACGTGTGATATACGACGTTTTATCTTACAGTAGCAATTCATATGCCTAAATAGTTTGCGCAGTCAGAATATGTCGCGAAATAAATTTATAATTAGGCGCCTATGATTTGTGACATACATTTGACAGTACTGAAGTCTATTGGCAGTACTGAAGTGTATTGTCAGTCTATGTCAAATTCGAGGTTCGTAGGTTAGATTTTGTTTGATATTTGACACAAACTGAAGCAAAACTTAACCTGAAAATTACGAATTTGACATAGCTTGACAGTGCTACCAACAATGCAGTAGTATAAATAATGAAAACTCACATGTGAATAAAACTTCATTTTAGTCACTGAAAACAGTTGTATAATGTATGGCAATAGCTGCTACTGTAAGATAAAGATAATTATATTTGTTTATGTTAACGTTGTATACATTATGTGTGACCTACTTATGTCATTGTTGTGGTTCTAAAAGAACACTAGTCGTCAGAGCTTTAAAACTAAAAATCTGGTGTGATACACTCACACAACTTCCTTTTACAGTGATCTTATAATTAGTCAAAAATTTCATTTTTAATTTTTAACTATTTGTTAAAAAATTTCAAAAATTACAAATTCTACAAAAACGGTAAAAAATCGAGTGTTAGTTGAAGAGACAAATTTTCTCTAGAATTTTAAGGTGAATTCAAAAATGTAATAATATACCGGGTGTTCTATTTAAAATAGGAGTTAATAAAAAAAAATAGAAAAAAAAACAAAAGAAACCCACTTTAGAAGTATTCAACTGGAAAATCACCTATCTCACATCAATACACATTAAAAATGTAAGAAAAATGTAAAATTTAAAAAAAATCGTTAGAGCCGTTTTTGAAAAAATCGAAAAAAACTGAAAAATCACAAGAGTAAACACCTACTTCCGGTTATGCGATTTTCTTCAAAAGCTTGCTGTCTCATCTACATAGTACACAAAACTTATATATGAAGTTTCAATACCATACCTCTTTTCGTTTTTGAGATATTCTGTTCACAGACACACAGACAGACAGACAGACAGACACACAGACCAATGAAAAAAAATATGTTTTTTGGGATCAGGGGACTCTAAAACGTGAAGATCTGTTAAAAACTCAATTTCGAATTTTTGGGGTGAATCCAATACTTCCTTTATAGTAGTAAAAGGAAGTAAAAAACAGAACAATACTAGTCAATAGACAAAGTTTCAAATAATACTTCTTTTACTGTTGAATAAACAAAAACATGTTTCTTGGGTTTAGGGGACTCGAAAACGTGGATATTTGTTGAAAACTCATTTTCGAATTTCGAATTATGCGTACCCCTTTTCTTCGGGACCTCCATTAATCAACAATGAAAACTTGAATCGCAAATACTAAGCGACGTGACCAAACCGCCAAACAAATGAAACAAAAGTCATCTATATATTTAAAACGTGAAGCGTTTTCTTTCGACATCAATTTTGAGACTTCCACCGGGCCGATTTCGATAATTATTTTTTTAAATGAAAGCCGTTACCGTGTAGATGTGCACAAAAGTTCTAAATTGAAAGTAAATTGATAATTTTTAGAGAAAAACCATAATATTGTAGCTTTCAAGTGGTTACTGCCGGCTATGCAGTAACAGTAAACCAGGTATATTCTTACAGTCAGCCTGCGGCGTTCTGCCGATTATTGCAATGGACTACTGTCACTACTAAATGTTTATTTTAAATCAACGGTCTGCCGATTCGTGAAACAAACGTCAAAATACATGTAAAATTACCGTTAAAGGAAATCCGTATTGTTCAGATGCTGTAAGGTGTTTTTCCGCTTATTCTAATTATGTGGATGTGCTTATTTACACACTGGTTCATTGCTTTCTCTGTTGGTACAAGCATACGTATATTGTTAAAACACCTTTCGACGTTGTCCGACACCTGTTTTTCATACTCTTCCATCCTCACAGTTTATTTCGTGTAAGTTGCATTCAGTCATCGCTCTTGTAATCTATTATTTCAAAATTCTATTCGGCCTTCTCCTACCTCTTCTTTGTGGCACCCTTCCCATTTTCTATCTGTGCCTAGTATGTGCGATTACAATTAATAAATCACAATGACAAACTCTGAATAAAGTAGAAATATATATTCGTCACAACCATTATTTAGCTATGGTCAAGTGTATGTAGCAATGTCACGTGCCAGTAGTTTTAAAAACTTAAAAATTCAAATTTTACCTGATGGATAGTGCCATACGGTAAACATTGTCTACAAAGAAGTTTTGTAAATTGCAAAATATTTTTCAACGGGTCCCATTAGTGGTTTTTTAATTACTATGGTTTTATCAGCTCGACGATGATATTTAAATGGCAGTTGCTCTCAAGACAAATACGTGTTATAATAGTGATTTTTAAAAATGCAGTATCAGTACAATAAGGACATATTGTCATGAATTTACCTAAAGGTTTACCTGAGAGGATATTCCAAGGCCCAATAGTTTTCCAAACTTAACTTGAAACTCGGCAACGAAAACCTATGTGAAACCGTGACAGATATCGCCAGCCCCACTAACATAATATATTCCGACATCAAGAACATAACAGCAAAACCTGTGTCCTGGCTTAGGGGTAAAATGGGGCAAATATGTTTTTCTAAATATCGCTCCAAGGAAACTACAACAAGTATAGGATGTTAAAATTGAGCATATTAGAACATTTTTCAAATCGAGTCAAATCAGTTTTAGGGTTTTAGAGAATTCAACCCCGGAAGGGGTTAAATAAAACAAACCTGTTTGTCGAAATATCGCCACGGGAAATCTACTACAGGCAGTAAGTTGAAATTCGGCGTTTTAGATCGTTTTACTAATCGGAAATAATTTTTAGAGTTTTTGGAAATACATCCCCTCAAACTGGTTAAATAAATCAGAAATTGTCTTCTAAAAATAGCCACAAAGTAATTATTACAGGCAGGACATTGAAATTCGGCATATTGAATAGTTTTACAAATTAGGTCAAATCAATTTCAGGCTTTTCGAAATTAACTCCCGAAAGGATTAAATGGGGTAGATGTGTTTTTCTAAAGATCGCCATAATACGGTAATTGCTGGAAGTAGAAAGTTGATTCGGCACAGTAGTTCGTTTTACACATCGAGTCAAGCCAGTTCGCTTTACACATGGAATCAAGCCATTTTCAGGGTTTTTCGAAATGTATCCTCTCAAAGGGATTAAAAGGGGTAGATGTGTTTTTCTAAAAATCGTCACGAGATAGATACAGGTAGGAAGTCGAAACTCCGCATATTAGTTCGTTTTACAAATCATGTCAAACCATTTGCATAGTTTTGTAGAATGCATCCTCTCAAAAGAGTTAATTGAGATAGATCTGTGTTTTAAAGATTACCTTAACGAGCAAACTACTACAGATAGGAAGTTGAAATTTTGCATATTAGTTCGTCTTACGAATAGACCAAATCATTTCCAGGAATTTTGTAAATCACCCCAAAGAGTGCTACGGTGTAAATGCTCTCTTATCGGTTGATACTGTGTGAACAAACCTTTAGTACCGATATTCGGTTGGCGCCCATCGAAATGTGTTATTAGGTTGGTGATTATTTTTTTTGTTGTGCTCGGATTTTGCAACTTCATGGCACTTCGGCCTTTGTCTCATTTTTACAGCGAAGCACGGTTTTTTTGCATTCTATAATCCGATGGAGAGTTAGGTCTGCCTTTGATTCTTTGTATGGCCCATGCCGTTTGGCGGAGTTTTGGTTTACAAGCGAATATTTGGACATTTAAGTCCGCGCCGATTGGCGAACTTAGTTGGAAACAAGCTTCTGAAAAAAAAATTGGTACACATATCCCATGTTCTTGGGGCGAGTTAATTTGGAGTTTTGTCCGCTCTCGCGTGAAGCGCTACAAAATTATGTCTCTCTTGCCTGAATATGAAAAGCAATATTTGAGTGTAAATATAATTGTATCACACAATGACAACATTTTAGAATGTTCTATGGAATTAATAGATTCGCTAAATTTCAGTGGAATATATACACATTGCTTAACACTAAAAATGGGATCAATAGATATTCCTTTGAAAAGTTCAAATGTATCTACTGGTTTAATAGATGAGATGAGATTAATGGTACGCAATTTGTTTATAACTGCTTAGATTTGGTATTAAATGGACAAGCCACAAGCCAGGCAGAAGAGTATTATTAATGTGTATAGATCAACACATTCTAATATTGCACTACCTTTTTGCCTTCGGAAAAGAAATTGTCCTGTGCGCCTATAATTTGCGATAACAATTAACAAATCACAAGAACAAACTATGAGTAAAGTGGGAATATATCGTATTTGCCACAACAAGTATTTAGCCATGGTCGCATATGTAGCAATATCACGTGTGAATAGTTTTAAAAACTTAAAAATTTAAATTTTACCTAAGGAATCCTGCCACACATTACAAAGTAGTTTTCTAACTTGCAAAATATTTTGCAACGGATCCACTAGTTGCTTATTAATTTTGTTACAGATTTCATTTCACATAATTATAACTCCCGTTTTCGCATGGCCTTTATTAAAATAAAATAAAATCGAACTGAAACTTTGTGTTGTTGCAAATAAGATATTTTATATCTAAGAAGTATAAGCATTTTGTTTTTAATAGATATACTTGGATGACTAATTATTGTTAGATATACGAATATTTAAATTTTGTACCATCTTTTCCCACTGTGTATAATTATGTTCGCATCCCTATAAACTCAATGATTATCTTTTAATAACAATTTCTTGTTTGGGATAAAGTCAAACCAAATATACAACACTTTTCTAGTGTGTCTAGTGTTACTCAAAGTAAGCAATATTTTACAATTTTTTAATTATACATGTCTCACTTTATTTTAAATAAAAAATTGTCCTTGAACACGAACTTTAAACTGAATGAAAGTCCGCTGTCGAATTTAGTGCATCAAAACTCGTTTTCTCAATTCGCATACGGATTTAATTTGTGTAGGCTACTTTAACTCGTACGATTTCCACAACACAGCCTAGAGCGAAAGCATTTCGCTCAAACTCAAACATTTTCTGTCTTAGGTTACCTTATGACCCTCAAGGGCTGAGAACTGCAACGTTGCAGGCTTCCCTTAAATAACTCATGTAAATTCTACACAAAGGCAACAGGAAAATCCCTCGCTGCTGGGTTTGGTGCTTCTCGGTCGGCTGACGTCACGTAACAGTCTAAACGCCTCAAACAGCCTTTGTCGGCTTGGCAACTATGTACTGACCCAGTACACGATTAAAATGGTGTTTACTTGAAACGTAAGCCCTGCTTGCTACACGCGCACACTTATGCAGCAAACAGTTTATTAAAGCACTCCCAACCGCTCCCTATTTAAGTCGCTCCAGGTACTTTTCACTGGAGGCTGCTAATATACAGGCGGCTCTAGGCTAAGCCTGCGAATCCCACATAATTCAAAAAATCACTATAGGTCGCTGAATACAAACAAATGTAAGCGACGCACGCACATCATGGTCGTACTCGCTCACTTCAACTATGCTAAAGTACCATTATTACTTTACTTAATAATAAAAATTCATGCAAATAAAAACTGTATAAATTAATAATAAAATTTCACTACATCCTCTATATATATAAAACACTGACATTTCTTTATATACTTATTGTGGCTCAACTGCAACGGTTTTTGATACACCAAAATGTGTTTACAATAAATGATATAAACCAGTTTCCTTAAAATAAGCAAATATATATATTGCATGGTAGCCGGGGAGCGTACGATTGTTAAATTCTGGAGTCGCTCGCTGAGCCATCCGCTGCTTATCATTATGCATCATCATTATGCGAAATATTTAAATCTCGGGATAGAAATACGTCTTTATCTGCGAAGAGGTGGTAAATGCATTTTAGGTTCTTTGGTTGGCTCTACCATCAGAATTCTACACGAGCTGCCACTGCTGAGACCTTATTAAAAATCGTGCTTCTACCGCAATCTGGATAGTGTCCGCTTGCAGAAAGTGCAACACATTGGAGCATTTAGATTATTTGGTAGGAAATATGAGTCAATTAGAAAATTGCTTACAATTGCTGACGAAATATTTAATGACCAACTTACTTGAGGACGTCTTTTCTGTATATAGTTTGGATTTTCTAACAGCATTTATGAAGATTATGTGTGTTAACAAAATCTGTAGTCGCAGTTGCTCTTCTTTGAATTCAAAACTAAATATCTACACAGTAGATGCAGTATGTTTCATGTCTCATGGTGTAGTAAACATTGATATACTCATAAAATTGTATTATGGTGGTAATGACGAAGATTTGCATACCTCTCCACAAACACCATTATTTTCAATAGATCAACGAATTCGTAAATTCAATAACGATGCTGTTCCAAGGTTCTAAACAATTTTGATGTTTCACGAAAGAAACTTGTAAACAATAAAAATGATTCTCGTTTTAAAATTTTGCATTGAATGCATGGCTAATGCAATAATGAAAATTCCTGAAATTTACGACTTTGGCAATACGACAACCAAGGCTATTTGATTACTCTATACTATCGTCATAAATCAATATGTAGCAGATGGGCTAGTTCTTTCTTAGTTTTGTGGGGTGTGTCAATAATAATTGTAGTATCGAAGGGTAATTAAATTATTTACGTATATAGACGATGCTGCGTCAGAATTAAATATTAATGTTAACAATTTGATTGGGAATGCCAATCTATAGAAGATGATCGCAGAAGTGGAAGCCCTGCAGAAGCGACAAATATTAAAATGAGTAAGACTGTAAAAGCTATGGTCGCTAGCATTGCTGCAGATGTAGCAACATTCGACCTAATGTTTTGATAATATTGCACTAGAAATTGGGGGTGACTAAAGTTTCAACGATAGGTTTCTAGCTTTCTCTTAAGCGGTGTAGACACCATTTTTTGGAACGAGTTTGAAATCTCGAATTCCAATTGCTGAGCTGATGGTGGCTGGTGATGAAACCTGGATACACCATTAAAAATCTCTGAAACCAAATTACCTTCCTTACAGAAGCTTAAAAACTGAAAAGGCTATGACAAATATTTGACTAATAAGTCTATAAAGCCACAACCATTGCAGATACCCTTTAAAACCTGCGTTTAGATATTATAAAATAGTCTCGACTTTGTACAAAGCGGAGTGTTTCTGAATGTCAATGTGACTGCACAATGCTGTCAAAATTTCGAAGAATTTATAGTTTGGATCTTGCACTGCTCGACTTTTATCTGTTCAGATTATTGAAGATGTCGAAAATTGAGGCTGTTGTAAGGATTATAAATTGAAAAAATCTAAAATTTAAAATTTCAAGTTGCCAAATGAAGAAACTAGACGAAATTAAAAGTTGAATGCGGATAATAAGTCAATTTTGAAGAAAAGTAAAATCTAGTCGACTCGTCTTTGTTTTTCTTTTTAAATGATTTTATTCTGGATGCAACCATGGGAATCTAGGACAAAAAACCCCTGGGCAAAAAACCCCGGACATAAGACCATCGGAAAAAAAACCCGTACAAAAACCCCCAGATAAAAAACCCCCGGACTGAAAACCCCCCGGAAAAAAACCCCCCTGACTAAAAACCCGCATCATAAAGAAAACACCGTCAAATCATGTGGGGTCCGTGGGAGGTTATTAGTTTTATTAATAATAGTGAGTTATTAATTTTAATTATAATTACTAGTGATGCAAGAATGCAGATCGAAATGACACATGTAAAAAGTAGGGCATTTATTTAATACAAAATACATTAGCAGGTATCTTTGTATTATAGCTTTTGTTATCAGTAGTTGTCCAATAAGAAGTCAGGTGATTACTATTTTCTGAAAATTGCAAATGGATTCTTGCATTAGTACGGAATGATAATTAATAGTTGGAAATTGGCGACAGACTAAACTAAATTCGCTTTCTCTGAAGAATAAAAGACCGACATATCAAATTTTGCAAACCCGCCTGAAATAAGTATTCCAAGAGCCAAGATTATACAGGGTGTATTAAAACGTGCGGAGAATATTTATAACACGCAATTGTATGTCAAAAATTGAACCAAAAATTATAATTATCATTTGGTCTTGGACGAATAGTTTTTGAAATATTAGCGCTGAAAAGTTGTTAAATTAGGCAACGTAGTGCATTTCGACAGCAACGGATTATGCATTCACAAGGCGACCGTGATTTAGAAAACTTTTTAATTGACGTAAATAATAACATTTGGTTGCGAATTTTCTGTATCGTATGTGTATTATACGAGTATAAATGCCCCACTTTACATGTCTCATTTTTTATGCATTCTTGTATAAGTAATGAATGATAATTATAATTAATAACTTATTTTTAATAATAATAATAATCGCCCACGGACCCCACATAATGTGCGAGTGTTTTCTTTATGGTGGGAGTTTTTAGTCCGGGGGTTTTTTATCCGGGGGGTTTTTAGTCCGGGGGTTTTTATCCAGGGAGTTTTTAGTCCGGGTTTTTTTTTGACCGGGGGTCTTATGTCCGGGGTTTTTTGTCCAGGGGTTTTTTGTCCTGTAACGAACCATGGAGGCGAGTGACACAGTACTGTATTAAGCATACTAAACTCCACCCTGTATTGATATTGACTTTAATATATATATCTCTATACTCACATAAAAAAATAAAGACATTTAATATGAGTATTATTATTAACAGCAATAATTTTAGATTGTGCCAGGTTATCTATTTGCAGCCCTCTAGATTTCCAAATGCATAAACCCAATACAAAAAAGCGGTTATCTGAAACTCGCCTGGCAGGTGTTCGGAGTTTTCTACAGAAAGTTTTAATCTCGCACGCGGCAGTTTTCGCACAGTTTCGCACAAATCCGATGGCAAGTTGGACATCTAAATATCAACCTTTGCCCGGCCGCGATAAAAAGCCAATCCGAATTCCGAATTCCAGAAAGTGGGATTAGCGGCCGTCAATGGGCCGAGCCGGAAGGACGTCGATTCTGTCGCGAAGGCCCAGGACTTAACATACATTAACGTGCGGTTTCACACTCCGGAGCAGGTCGGCCCCTTTGGCGGCCTTCCGACAATGGGGCCCATTGTGGGCCAGTGTCCTGCACCAGCGGCGTCTTTTGGCGGCGACGCTTTGCGCGGCCACCCTCTGCGATCGCAAGATTTATGGACAGCGAACTGTTTATAGGCTCTGTGGCCCAACACTCGCGCGAACGTTGACAAAGTCGCCTGTCAGATTACTTACTTGTCAGCCGACTTCTGCGCGCCGCACGTTTTTGCATCAAAGTCGACCGTGTGATCGGGATGCGCTGATTAAGTTTTTTCAATTAAGACATGCTGGACGTTACAAGAAGGTATGGCTAGGTAAACATGGTCAAAGAAGATTTGTCGACCTTTATTGTCAACTAAAACAAATACCGGAACGCCTGATATCGAAATAGTATATTATGTATCAAGTTTTATAATAGTACTTTATGTAACTAGTCCTCAAAGCAAGGCTTTAGGGGACGAGTCGTAATGTTTCCGGACGAGGCGGAGCGAAGCGCAGCCGAGTCCGTAATATGAAGATGAGTCCTCTAAAGCCATTTGAGGACGTGTAGCATACAACGTTTTTTTGTATTAGCTCTCCAAACATTATAATATGAAGTTTCAATTGCCATTAACGCGGCATTATATTAGGAGGCCGCGCGAAAATGTATTTTTCGCTCCCCAAACTGGTTACTTTGGAAACTGTCTAGGATCCTCAAAATAGCCATTTAGAGGCCTTGTACTTAAAGTCGTCATGGCAACTAATGTTTGAGTCCGCTAAAATGTTGCCATGACGACTTTAAGTACAAGGCCTCTAAATGGCCATTTTGAGGATCCTAGACAGTTTCCAAAGTAACCAGTTTGGGGAGCGAATACAAAAAACGTCATTTTAGTCACGAGTTTTATTAATCACGAGCGAAGCGCAGCGAAGCGAGTGTTTAATAAAATGAGTGACTAATAAGTTTATAAAACGAGTTGCATACTATACTTTTTCTACGACCACAAATTTAGAGAATATAACATCATATTATTTCATTAAAATTTTGACATTTCTTATATTAGGTTAAATTATGCTTGGCAAACTTCAAAGTGGCGGTTGCAAACTAACTTGATTTTAGTTTTGGCTGTGGCTAATAAAGCAAATACTATTTGAACCTAACTTCACCACATGACTAAAACATCGTTGCCAACTTCAGCTCATGACTAAGAGGCTCTTTAGTCACAGGTTATGAAGGCATGATTAAAAGGTCACTTAGCGACGTGTATGTTAGTATGTTAAATGGCATTTTAGTTACAGGAGTAGAAAAACACGTTTATAGCTGTGGAAATACACCAAGTCGGTACTCCTCTGTCTATCCACAGTAAACTGGACGAGAAAGAAAATTACTAGAAAATTGAACGTACTAGATATTAAAAATGTAATTATTCAAATGTCGTATTTCCATTAATCAATGTCAGATTAGATTTTCTGTTGAAAGCGTCTCAACTTCTTCTTTATCGTGGTGAAATGGTTTAATTTAACGACCCAACTTACTTTGAGAAACATTGTCGAGCTCAAGTGAAAGTAGTAGGGAAAGCATTGAAGATTTCCGAAAACTATTTATCGCAGACAAAATTCACCAGATGCAGCATATTCCGAGGCAGTTTTTTTAGAAATTCAAAGAGATTAAACTAAGGTAAATTGAACCCTATTGCATGCTTTAAGAGGAATTGTCCACAAACTGTAAATATACAAAAGCACGTAACAATAAATCAATGGTTACTGAAGAAATTCCCAGATTTTCGCTGTCTTAGAAATCAATAAATACCAAGATTCATAAAACGGGTTTTAAATTTAAAGGAAGATACAACGGTCGTTACTAGAAGAACAACGGGATACGGAGTTACGTACACTAATTAATCCAGGAAACTAAAATGGTTTTGTTAATCAATTTTGAACTGCGCAACGATTAAAACTTCAACTGTTACTCTGCCAGCAGCGTTTATAGTTACTGGAAATGAAAGCTCTACTTTCATAATTTTGTACTATTTTTATCGCTCTAAACAGCATCTCATTATAAGTTACAGGACAAAAACCCCCGGACAAAAAACCCCCGAACCAAAAATCTCCCGGACTAACCCCCCCCCCCCCCGATAAAAAACCCCCGGACTAAAAACCCCCCCGGATAAAAAAAACCCAACATAAAGAAAACACTCGCACATTATGTGGGGTCCGAGGGCGATTATCATTATTATTATTAAAAGTTATTAATTATAATTATCATTCATTACTGATACAAGAATGCAAAAAAATTATATATGTAAAGTGGGGCATTTATCATAACTCTATAATAAAGCAGAACACTTCCCAAGGTCAAACACATCAACTCCTGGTCTATGTGTAGTTACACTTGTGGGCGGCGTCTTGATATTAGCAGCGTTGCCAGACCTGGTACAATTCTAAGAATCTGGTACATTCTGAAACCGTTTCCTACAAAAGTACATTTTTAAAACGGGCATGCGCTCAGTCTGGCAACCCTGCATATTCTGACCCGAGTCGTGCCGACCTACCGATGCCATCGGTGACGTAACCGATCCTTGCCGTTTATGTTTGTAAAAGTGTGGTTAAAGTTTACAAATGGAAACAAAATTTATTTTATGTACAAGAATCTGATGAAATCGAAAATACTGCAACGTGCATCCAAATGGAAGGTGTATAAGTCAATGATAAGGCCAGTGATGATCTACGGGTGCGAGACGTGGTCGTTAACAATGAGAGACCAAAACGCACTACGAACTGCAGAAAGAGCAATAATGAGGAAGATATGGGGCCCAGTGCAAGATATGAATAGCCCACGGGGTAGAACGAACGTGGAATTAGACGTGCTAATAAGTGGTGCAGATATAGTGCGTCTTGTGAAAGCACAAAGACTCAGGTGGTTGGGGCATGTCGAGCGGATGGCGAGTGACAGGGCAGTAAAAAGCGTTTTCGAATGGAGGCCGGACTACGGAAGGACCAGGGGAAGACCCAAGGAAAGATGGCTAGACGGTGTTCAGCGGGACTTGAGAACCTTAAGGGTGCTCAACTGGAGACGAGTCGCACAGGACAGAGCCCGGTGGAACAACGTTGTAAAGGAGGCTAAAATCCACAAAGGATTGTAACGCCGGTTAAGTAAAGTAAGTAAATTGTAGCAACTGTTGAATTTGAAAAGACGTCATTATTATCAAAGCAAAATCGTTGATATCAAGAAGCCCTAAATCACTTTCAACACCTTGTTCTTTATACCGGGTGGCCATAAATATCTGATATCACATTACCTTTGGAATCAACACCGCTTTACTAAAGCGATGAATACAACTAAACTAATAAATGTCATTAATGTCATCACAACTAAAATTCCTGTCTGTCAAAAATTATTACTGATTGCAATAAATAATGGAGTTAGAACAGGAGATTTTTATAATCGAGTTGTAGGCTAAACTGCAGAATCCGGGGCACATTCTCCTCCTCTTATTGCATTTTATTACATTACATAGGTACCAATACTTATTGTAATTGAAATATAATACTAACCCAACATTTATAAGTAGCTAATTCCATGGCTACCGAGATCTCAGATATTTATGGTCACCCGGTATAACAATACTGGACACTCGTCACATAGACTTTTCGTATTTTCAACCCACAATTTTATGTATTTGTACTATAATCTATACCTACAAAAATCTCTTAGGCCAGCTACAGTAGGATCGGCCTGCCGAAAAAATCCAAGTGAGCTGAGATTTTGCATACACCTTTGACATTACAAATAATGTCTCAAAAGTCCCCATCGATATGGCGCTTGCGATTTGAGTTATTCAACGTCAAAGGTCACAGAAATAAGTTTTTCGCAAATATCTCGCTTTCTATGGGTCGTATGACTTTTTTAGTTATTACAAAAAATGAAGGCTAGGAAATTCTCTACAAAAAAGATTATACAGGTGCTTTACGTACAACTAACCATTCAGTAAATAACACACTGTTGAGTTTTGCAGACGGGTTTTACTTCCTTTTACGATAAAGGAAGTATTGCATTCACCCCAAAAATTCTAAATTGAGTTTTCAACAGATCTTCACGTTTTAGAGTCCCCTGAACCCAAAAACACGTGTTTTTGTTCATTGGTCGGTCTGTCTGTCTGTCTGCGAACAGAATATCTCATAAACGGAAAGAGGTATGGCGTTGAAACTTCAAATATAAGTTTTGTGTACTTTCTAAACGCGACAGCTATCTTTTGAAGAAAATCGCATAACCGGAAGTATGATGTTTACTCTTGTGTTTCAAAAACGGCTCCAACGAGTTTTTTCAAACTATACATTTTTATTACATTTTATATGTGGATTGATTGAGATGAGTGATTTTCAAGTTGAATTTTAGAGGTATTCAACTGAAAAATCACTTATCTCACATCAATACACACCGGTTATGTGATTTTCTTCAGAAGCTTGCTGTCGCATTTAGATAGTACAAAAAACTTATATATGAAGTTTCAACGCCATACCTCTTTTCGTTAATGAGTTATTCTGTTGGCAGACAGACCGACGGACGGACACACAGACCAATGAGCAAAAACATGTTTTTTGGGTTCAGGGGACTCTACAACGTGAAGATGTGTTGAAAACCCAGTTTCCGAATTTTTGGGGTGAATCCAATACTTTCTTTATCGTAAAAAGAAGTAAAACCCGTCTGCAAAACTTAATAGTGTGTTATTTACTGAACGGTTAGTTGTATGTAAAAAAGCTATATAATCTTTTTTGTAGAGAATTTCCTAGCCTTCATTTTTTGTAATAACTAAAAAAGTCATACGACCCATAGAAAGCGAGATATTTGCGAAAAACTTATTTCTGCGACCTTTGACCTTGAATAACTCAAAACGCAAGCGCCATATCGATGGGGACTTTTGAGACATTATTTGTAATTTCAAAATAAAGGTGTATGCAAAATTTCAGCTCACTTGGATTTTTTCGGCAGATGCTGCGGTTGTCCGTCTAATGTAACTGGACTATCTTGCGATATTGTGCAAGTCAAAGTGTGAAAATTGCTGTTGATTTTGTTAAATCTGTTATTTTGTTATTGCTATTGTCGCTATTTTTGTGTGTGTTATTAATTCTGTTTTGAAATGCGCCATACCACAATGATGAGTACGCCTCCGATTTATTGAGTCGTTTAGCTTAAATAAGGTTAACGATTTAATGTCAATATGATAGATGTCAAAAGTGTTACCAATACAAAACTTGGAAATTACTAGATTCTAACATTAGTTCTGCCATCTATGACCACTGGTTTGGATTCAAGTTGTAGTGACATCGCCATGGATATGCCATCTACGAGTGCTGGTCCAAGTTCAGACGACATCCCCATGGACATGTGAGCTATAGGTGTCGGTTCAATTTCCAGTGACATCGTAATAGGCATATATGATGAAGAGGTTTGTAATTTTGTGAATTATCTGTTACAATGTTATGTACCTATTTTAATTATGGATTGCAGCTATGGTGTCACTGTAGGAAACCAGACGACGGCGAACAAATGGTAAAATGTTATGACAGAAAATGTAGAATAAAATGGTACCATTCAGCATGCCTACAATTAAAAAAATTCCTAAAGGAAAGTGGTTATGTGAACTCTGTAAATATACTGCTCCACAAATGAACTGGACCATTTGCATATATTGGTGCAATTTTTAAAAATATTTTCCAAAAGGGCAGTCATGAAATTTTTGGTAACCTTTCATGATTGTGTCACTATAAAAAGGATTTCTTTTCATAATTCTGTTTAAAGAAAACGAAGTCCATTAATAAAATATCATTTTAAAATTTTAAATTTTGCCCAAATATTGATAGCACATTGCATACAAAGTATGCCGAATTGTTGCCAAAGATTTTTAAACGTTCTGGAGAGACTCAAAGAACTATTAATTAAACCTTTTTTTGTGATTCGTCTTATTTTTGTGAAATATAGTTTTTTATAGTTTCATAATTTTATTAATATGATTTTGTTAATTCTTCAGTTGATATTTGAGAATAGTGAAATTAAATATGCTTAATATGAGTATACTATAAAACAAAAGCTTTTATATACAGTGTGTCCCCGGATAGGTGAAACGACTCTTGTGAAAGGTAAAAAATTCTCGATTTAAATTTTCATTTTTTGGGGTTCAGCCCTGCTTGGTTAAAGGCGAATTTCCAACATAATTTTAGTTCTGAGAGATCAAGTATGCCTTGGAAATTTTAAAAAACCTATTTTTCTGTGAGGTAAAGTACCTTATATGTGGCAAATACGACAAAAAGTTATTAAAAAAAGTTGTTTAGAATCAACACATAGGCCTCTATACCAAATTTCAAAATCCTCAGCCAACTTTGATCTCTCAATTTCTTTTTATGTTTAGGTCCCAAATCAAAGAATTTTACTTTTAACAAAGTTTTTTATTTCATAATAAAAAAACTTTGTTAAAAATAAAATTCTTTGATTTGGGAAATAAACTTGAAAGAAAATGTGAGAAATCAAAGTTGGCCGCGGATTTTGAAATTTGGTATAGGGGCCTAGATGTTGATTCTAAACAACTTTTATTTATAACTTTTTGTCGTATTTGCCACATAAAGGGTACTTTACCTTACAGAAAAATAGATTTTTAAAAATTTCCAAGGCATACTTGATTTTTCAAAACTGAAATGATGTTAGAAATTCGCCTTTAACGAAGCAGGGGGGCTGAACCCCAAAAAATGAAAATTTAAATCGAGAATTTTTTACCTTTCACAAGAGTTGTTTCACCTATCCGGGGACACACTGTATACAGTCTGTTCTATAAAAAAGGCCCCGCCTTCTAGCTACTTTATTATTTATTTTAGACCCAATAAACCTTATATCAAATCAAATGGCGCATAAAAACCTACATTTTAACACTATCAAAATTTTTTTATCTTCAATTGTTTCAGAGTGGTGACGTCACGTGCAATTTTTTTAAATGACACGGTATATATTTTTTGACATTTTCTGGTAGAGGTTTTTTTTCTCTTTTCAACAATATAAATATTTCATGCACTTGCAAAAAAAAATTTTCGTGAAAAATTACAAAACTTTTTCACAGTGGGAGGCCATGATACAAAACTGTAAGCAAAAGTGTAACTCAGAAAAACAAAACAAATAGTAGCCAAACGCTTTAACTGTCAGATTTCAGAATAATCTAAAGTGTTTATTGTTTTGTTTTTCTGAGTTACACTTTTGTTTATAGTTTTGTATGGTGGCCTCCCACCGATAAAAAAGTTTTTTAATTTTTCTCGAAAATTTTCTTATGTAAGGGCATAAAATATTTATATTGTTGAAAAGAGAAAAAAAACCTCTACCAGAAAATGTCAAAAAATATACAGTGTCATTTAAAAAAATTGCACGTGACGTCACCACTCTGAAACAATTGAAGATAAAAAAAATTTGATAGTGTTAAAATGTAGGTTTTTATGTGCCATTTGATTTGATATAAGGTTATTGGGTCTAAAATAATTAATAAAGTAGCTAGAAGGCGGGGCCTTTTTTATAGAACAGACGGTATATATATTGTGACGTAATGTAATAAATACATTTTTATGGGTGGTCCAGTACATTTGTGGAGCAGTATATAAATAGAATTATTTTGTTATTCTATGTTGATAGAATTTGTAAATATGTTGATCCTTTATACTTTATCCATTGCAATTCTTTTTCATACTTAATTTAGACATTAGTTATTCTGTTATTTTGTACTGTTATGTAAATATTTTGATTGTTTATGTACCTTAAATTCATTAAAATTTTGTTATAAATTATGGAATAATAAGATTAATGATAGCAAGCTGCTTTTGCTATTAACTTTAAGAGTACCCGCTAGGCTTGTTCGTTTCTCACGGTTATTCTTTGTACCTTCTTTTTATACCAGAATTCCGATTACTGATATATTAAAGCTTGTGAATCAAATTTACATACTGCTCAACATTGATTTGTCAGCTCCATACCGTATGTTTGCATCTGTTGTAAAAAAGTATTATTATAACTAAAATGAAACAAAATGAACTATTGATGTAACAAATTTTTAAGACTTAAATTTACCAATCAGTACGGGAAGTCATAGTAGCAAGTTACGGCATCGATCCATCTCCTGCAACCATGATTAAAGTTTATTTTAGTTAGGATGATTATTTTAATTTTAATTTACATGCTATAACGCTCATACCTGCATATAGCAGAATATATCTACACTGCATCTCTTGTAATAAGGGTAACACTTGTTAGAGATGCCACAATAAATAAATATTAAATAGCTTCAAAATATCCGTTATTCTTTATGCATTAATAGTTATTTGTTAGAGATGCCACAATAAATAAATATTAAATAGCTTCAAAATATCCGTTATTCTTTATGCATTAATAGTTATTTAACCAACAAGTGTGTTAATGAAGGCGATTAATAATCGAGTGAGTGCCTTTAATAGTTGAGATTATTAATAACCCATTAACAAACAAGTTGATTACAAAAATTTTTCGTTGACCTCAAAATCTTTTTTTGTGACGAAAAATTTGATTAATACAACTAACCTCCATGCAAAATATCATCAAAACATCAAAATCACAAAAACAGTTAATTAATGAAAAAGAGTGGATTAATCAAAAACAGTGTATTAATGACTTCTATTAATCCATCCTTTTTTAGGAAAAATAATTCATTAATATTGAAATTACGAAGCGGTCAACGAAAAAATGATTTTTCTTATTCTTTTATGTTGTGTAGACAGCATGTGTAATTTTATTGATTGTTAATGTAGCTTACATAGTTTTAAAATATCCTTATGTTTCTTATCGTATAGGTACCTACTATTTAATAATTTTTGCTATGTGATATTGTAATTTGGCTTTTTATTAATTGGCCACATGCAGAAAAAGATAATAAAATAATTTTACATTATATAATAAATGGTGGTGGATAGTATTAACGTTAGATCCTTAATTAACTAATTTTAATAATTTTGTAGATATTATTATTATTATTAAAGTAAAAATAATTAGATTAACTTTGTTAATACAATTTATTTCATATTTATACAATTATAGGAGAGCATAAATTTACGAGTGCAGAAGAAACTGTTAATATCTGATCTACCACAGCAACATCGTCAGTTTTCTTTTTCGCCAGGAACATAGGCATTGTTTCGTGAAGAACTGTATTTTTTTGACGAAGGACACCAATAACGCGTTGGACGTGTATTCTGAAAAAAAGATATAATTAAGATAATTATTGTAACAATATACTTGCACTACCTCACGCTTGCTATATTCCTGGTTGATGCTATATCCCTTGGATCGAGCTGCCGTTTCCCTTTTAGAAAAGCAGGCGTAATCACTGTGGCCATATGTAGTCCTACGGAGTCTTTTATTAAAAAGCCTCTGCCAATACAAAATCTTCTGGCAAGAGATTGTTTAAAATCCCACAATCCTCTGTTAGACCTTTATCGCTTATTCTGCCACCATATCCATGTGATACAAATGATATTGATCCAGGAGGAGTGATGCCTATTAGTACCTTTACCGTATTATGTTGTTTGTACATAGATCATGTAGTACATTGTACTTCAAGGCTACTTGATTTTTCCACTCTCATCTCAAAACAATTGATTATTACTGAAATCTTGTTGCCAAATGCTACCTTGAAGCATTCTGGCATTGATTTAATCAGCTGATCTCGTTCAGGCCAAATAATAAAATTTTTCATCCGATGATACATAATATTCAATGTGGTATAAAATATTCTAGAAATTGTTTGTACACTGACGTTAAACATGTATGCCAATAAACTAAAATCTAAATGTAATCTAAGTTTTATCACCGTTATCATAAACATGGCTCTAAGCATGTTTTACGTACTGAATTAGGAATAAATATATATAATTAAATGTGAACTGTATATATTGTATGTATTTGGTGTAGCATTTGCCATAGTAGACGTGTGTAAAAGATTTTTGTTTGTAATGTCGCAAACAAAGTATATCTATCTAACGCCCAAAACTTTAAATGCGGCATGTGCCGTGGGCTACGTCATTCTTCCATGCTCACGTAAAACTTTTACATTCACTGGAAAACTCTCACTTTTCTTAACTTGTAGAACAATTCTTTTCATAATTTTTTTTTACTGCGTTCCAACAACGTCGTATTAATTAGGACGCCTTCCAGGGGCGAGCGTTTCCTTTCCAGAGACTTTCCATTTGAAAATATATTTTTTGGAACTTTTCCTTACTGCCAATCTCTAGCGTGCTTTTAAAACTTTCTTTAGTGCAACAAAAGTTATTAAATTCGTCGTACATTTTAATTGCGGCATATGCCGCGGGTTTCAGCTAGTTTAATATAATACACATACAGAAAATTTACAACCTAAAGTTATTATTTACGGCAATTAAAAAGTTTCCTAATTTAACAACTTTTCAACGCTAATATTTCAAAAACTGTTCGTCCAAGACCAAATGATAATTATAATTGTTGGTTCAATTTTTGACATACAATTGCGTGCTGTAAATATTCTCCGCACGTTTTAAAACACCCTGTATAATCTTGGCTCTTGGAATACTTGTTTCAGGCGGGTTTGCAAAATTTGATATGTCGGTCTTTTATTATTCAGAGAAAGCGAATTTAGTTTAGTCTGTCGCCAATTTCCAATTATTAATTATCATTCAGTACTCATGCAAGAATCCATTTGCAGTTTTTAGAAAATAGTAATCACCTGACTTCTTATTGGACAACTATGATTACCATTGATAACAAAAGCTATAATACAAAGATGCCTGCTAATGTATTTTGTATTAAATAAATGCCCTACGTTTTACATGTGTCATTTTGATCTGCATTCTTGCATCACTGGTAATTATAATTATAATTAATAACTCATTATTATTAATAAAAATAATAACCTCCCACGGACCCCACATGATTTGAAGGTGTTTTCTTTATGATGGCGGTTTTTAGTAAGGGGGTTTTTTGTCCGGGGGTCTTATGTCCGGAGTTTTTTGTCCAGGGGTTTTTTGTCCTAGATTGCTCATTGCAATATACATCGAAATTATGACATTTTATATTGCTTGCCACCGTAGTAGCAAAACTGGAAAACGTCGACAAAAAATCTGTTAAAGGCTTTACCCAGACCTTCTGTCGCCCGAATTAGATCAATTTGAAAATTTAAAAAAAAATGTATCTCGCTGAGGTTTGCATAGCGATCGTTACCGCATCTCCACAGCGGATGTAACTGCAGCGAAATTCCAACTGCGCCATTAAGCCTTATAGAAATAAGTGCGGCGCGCGCCTCTCTTGACCAGAACGGGCTTATTGTTGAAACATTTTTACTCTTTTGTGACATTATCCTGTATCGATTGAGTCTTATTTTCGGAAAATGTAAAACCTGACTTATGTGAAAGTTATTACTTCCTTCTATTTCAAAATTAACCCAAAAATAAACAAAATTTATTTTTTTTAAGGTGCTCACCCTGTATACAGGGTGAGTCAATAGTGAGGGATCGGAACTCTGGTTTTCAACCGTTAAAGATAAGAAAAAAAAATGAACGCCTCTCCACATAGTTTTTCACTCTGCATCACTCAAATATATTTTCTGTTATACAGGTTCAGCCATAATTCAGGTACTTATGTTAATTTTTTTTTCAAAAGGAACACCCTATATTTTATCACATATTCTTATTGGCCTTGGAAATAGGTTTATGACAGTATAAAATGTTTGACGTTTTGGTGCGGCGTTGCCATTTTAAAACTTATTTATTAAAAATTTCATAGATAACATGTGTTTTCTTAATAAAATCACAGGAGCTTAGTTTTGAAGTTATAACGTTAAAATTTTGAATCCATAAGGATAAAGGCCAGTTCTATCCACCTGGCATAATAAAGTTTAGCTTTACTATAAAGGAGGGTCACAAATTAATTTACTTCGGAAGGTCATAACTTCACATTTTCAAACGTCACCCCCTGTATTTTTTTATACAATTGGATCCGTCTGTGACCTGGCTACATGTTTTATTAAGTATAACCTATACCTTAAATACATAGTTTCAGAGATATTGGACAGTTTTCGTCGCTCTGACTGCTAAAAGATGCCAACTTCAAGTGACATTTCTACTTAGAGTGCTATGTTAGCAGGTGACATTTTTAGTTACTGTTGTCACTGTTAGGACATGTTTCAATAATTTCAATTTTTCTAAGTGGATTTAAGATTACAAGAGCAAATCGACATGATTTATTATTTGGAGGAAGGCGAAAGAAATCCTCTCCTTGCGGCAAGAATTTGAAAAAAAACAAGTTAACATACGTACCTGAGTTATGGCTCATCCTGTATAACAGAAAATATATTTGAGTGATACAGAGTGAAAAACTATGTGGGGAGGCGTTTAAATTTTTTTCTTACCTTGAACGGTATTTGTATGAAATTGTACCGGTTTCATGCGAGGTGGATATGTAAAATGTATGCAAAATATCTTTCTCTGACAAATAGTTTTTGAGCTATACTGACAACAGCAGACAGGCAGACGGAATTAAGAAAACCTCTTTTTCGTCATCTAGGGACCTTTAAACGTGAAGATCTGAAGAAATCTCAGAAGGTGAATTTTTCCTGATTACAGTCTGAAAGACGAAGGAAGTAAGAAAATAGAGGTATTGAAAAGCAAGAAAGCACTCAAGAGAAGAAGAATATTCATTGAAAGTGGTATGACTAAAGATGAAAGGAAAATATAATATGAAATAAGCAACATAGCCAGAAGAAAATCCGAGAAAGTATATAAAACAAGAGTAAGCTATCAAATCTCTAGGGTAAGGTAAGGTATATTCGTGACATAAGTAATTTCGCGATACTTCTTATAAAATTTACCACGCTCTTGCCTATTGCAGTTAAGTTGCGATTTTGGCAGTAGTTGTAGTAGCAATGTTACCTAAGATAGCCTGAGTCTGTAGATTTCGTTATCATGCACCATATGACAAAAAGAAACTTCGCAGTTTAGTTAGCCTGTTTTGTTTTCAGAGAGTGAATGTAAGAGCAGCAATTTCATTTTTATTTAATTAAAAATTATAAAACAAAGGCAAGCGTCTGAAATTTACATGAGTTATAGTGTTATGATTATAGAATCACTAGCTGTTACCCGCGACTTCGTACGCGCGAGGTTCGTTGTTTGTGTATTAAATAATGACTAATTAATTTCTGTCATCCCATCTCATCCCATCCCGTTTCTTCCCGTCCCGTCCCGTCTCGTCCCGTCCCGTCCCGTCCCGTCCCGTCCCGTCCCGTCCCGGCCCATCCTATCCCATCCCATCCCATCCGCTCCCGTCCCGTCATCTCTTATTTTTCACCTTCAGGGGACAAATTTCCAAAAACTTTTATACCCCTTTAGAGGTTGAATTTTCAAAAATCGTGATTAATCAGTGAGTGGTATTTCGCTTTTATGTATGTATACAGATTGCGGCAGGCAACTAGGACCATAGCAAAAGCAAGGAAACCTTACATGTGGCCCTAATTGTATTTCAAAAATTGAAAAATCGAATATATACCTTGTATTTATAATGATCTTAACGACCTACCGCTATTGTACATTGATTGTTCGTTTGTTAAACACAATTACGGCCACATGTAAGGTTCCCTTGCTTTTGCTATGGCTCTAGTTGCCTATCGCAATCTGTATAGATTGCGTGCAATTAGTTTTACGATGATCACTATTATTATTTTAAAAAGGTTAGGTCCTAGAATCGTTTTCTTAGGTTTTTTCGCGTTACTTTCGCGTGTGGAATGCAGACGCCGCTTTGTTTTTTTTTATTCCTATTTTGCTCCAATATCTGTTTATAATGTGCTTAAATTAGTAGAATTCAGTTAACAGTCTTAACATTTTACGCAATAGTATTTTGTTTAAACATATAAAATTTCCTAATATCACGAAATTGCTCATTAATTGTTACTTCCTTTTACAATAAATGAAGTATTGGATTCACCCCAAAAATTCGAAATTGAGTTTTCAACGGATCTTCACGTTTCAGAGTCCAAAAAACATGTTTTTGTTCATTGGTCTGTCTGTCTGCCTGTCTGTGCGTCTGTCTGTCTGTGAACAGAATATCTCAAAAACTAAAGAGGTATGGCGTTGAAACGTTATATATATGTTTTGTGTACTATGTAGATGCGACAGCAAGCTGTTCAAGAAAATCGCATAACCGGAAGTAGGTATTTACACTTTTGATTTTTCAGTTTTTTTGCCATTTTTTCAAAAACGGCTCTAACGAATTATTTAACTGTTGCATTTTTAATGTGTATTGATGTGAGATAGGTGATTTTCCAGTTGAAGACCTCTAAAATGGGTTTCTTTTGTTTATTTTTCTAATTTTTATTAACTCCTGTTTTAAATAAAACACCCGGTATATTATTACATTTTTGAATTAAGCTTAAAATGTTAGAAAAAATTTGTTTCTTCAACTAACGCTCTATCTTATACGGTTTCTGTAGAATTTGTATTTTTTTAAAATTTTTGACAAATGCTTAAAAATTAAAAATAAAATTTTTGGCTAATTATAAAATCACTGTAAAAGGAAGTTGTGTGCGTGTATCACACCAAATCTTTTTATGTAGCATCGAAATGCCCAAGAGTATGAAAGAGAAGAAAAAGAAATACCGCCAATATGAAATCTCGGAATTACTGGAAGCATCTAGATTGGTAAGAGAAATGCATACGACTATTTACAAAACCAATAAACAAACTGGAATACCATGGAGCACCCTCAAAAACTTTTTATCAAAAAATACTAAACGCAACAACAGGATCGTTTGCAAACTAGGAAGACCATATGCTCCAACCGCGGAAGTGGAAACACAATTGTTTGGCTACATCGTAAAAATGCAAGAACTGGAATTTGGTTTAACGGTAAAATATGATTATAAAGGTAGGTTACAGATTGGCTGAACAAATCGGAAGAACTAATTTCTACAACCATTAGATATGGGTGTTTACAAATCTTCTAAATTTTATTGGTCAAAGAGTTTGGATGATTACATGAGAAAAAAACTCTTGATAAACCAAATCGAACTAACTTCCATATCTGGAATATATCCATATGACAAAAATTCTATTTCTGAACATGCTCTTGTCCCATCTTTACGCGGAGCTTAAAGAACCTGCCTTAAGGGCAGAAAAAAAATTGAAATTGACAAAATATTATCCCTGCCATCTTCTACCAAAACTAATACTAGAAAGAAAAGAGATTGTAGAGCAAACTGTCTCGATTTCTTGAATGAGCCCTCTACATCGTCTCCGACTCAGTCTTCAACGTAGTCATCAAACCAGCTGTCAACATCATCATTCAATAAGCCTTCTACATCATCATTGAAACAAAACAACAATGCAGCTAAAACCATACCAAATCCAAAAAAGAAAAGTTCTCGAAAAAATTAATAAAAAGAAGAAAAAGACAGGAGTCAGCTGGGTTCAAGGTTCCTACTGTTTGGTGCCATACCATGTCAAATGTCAACCATCTGGAAATGCAGAAGAAGACATATTTATGTATGACATGTGTCACAGAGATAGTGATGAGTCCTAACTTTTCGTGACATTTGCCATATTTTATGTATGATCATGTCTTATATTTTATTTTCTTTGAACGTTTATGTATCTATTTCGTTAAATAAACCATTTCTCGTTATACATAACAATTTTATCGATTATTTAGGATGTTCACCAGATTTCCTACGCTTTATCACGAAAGTAATTACCTGTGTCACAAAATTACTTGACTTCAACTAACTTTTTTTAGTTTATTTTTTAATCGAGCAAAACCAAAATCTTGCAAAAGAAACTGTGACAATTTGTGTACAAACTCTAAAACGTTGTCACATAGGTGTTGTCATTGCTAAGTGTTATAACTATCGTCACTAATCAATAGACAACTTAAAACTATCACGAATATACCTGAACTTACCCTACATAAATGGCAAAGAATAGAAATAGATCCCAGAGGAGAACAGAATAGCGGAGGTGGAACAAAGAACCCACCACTCAAAAAACTAAGGTTACAAACTGTAGACGAACAAAATAGGACGAACATAGCGAGGAAAAGAATTAAGAAAACGGAAAAATTTGCAACAAAGATAAAACAGTAATGAATATATGGACATGCAACGTGAGAGGAAGCAGAGGGAAAGAAGTAGAGATAGTACAAGAAATGAAAAAGAAACATAGAAAATGAAGGAAAAATGACTAAAAAGAATACACGGGGGGTACTGGATGTACACAGTAGAGTAGAACAGAAAATACACGCACAAGCAGGGGTCAGATTTATAATAAGCAAATACAAAATAAAGAACATAGTCGAGGTGAATTATAAGAACGAACGAATTATGAAATTAGAGGTGAAGTTTGGAAAACAACCAACAACAATAATAGTCGCATACGGTCCAAATGAAGACGATGGTAGTCAGACCAAAAACAAGTTCTATGAAGGGCTGCAAGAGACAGTTCAAATAAGAATAAACAACCACAAACTCAAAAAACCGATGTAAGAGATAAATATGAAGAACTACTGGAAAAAAAAGTAATATAAGAAAGCACACAGTAGAAGAAATATGGGAATGTTTTAAGAGGCCTGCGGGACATCGAGAGTAAGCAATAAATTCAAAAAGAAAACCCCATGGTACACAGAAGAAATAAAGAAAATAGTAAAGGAGATTTAAAAGAAATGTAGAAAATACCTTCAGACAAAAAACCTTGAAGACTATGATGAATACAAAAACATCAGCACAATCTTCGAAAAAAAAGCATAAAGGCAGCAAAAAAAAATTCCTGGGTAAAGTTTTGAGACACGGTATGAAAAACGCATGTTCATAGAACCGCAAACTCTTTTACGGAGTAACTAAACAGATGAGATGGTGTCGCGCCGACGTTCTCTGTTACTGGTATTCCTTACTGCCTGTTCGACATTGGTATTCAAAAGAGTTTCAATTGTGTCAAACCAGCGGGTTGGTGACCTTCCTCTCCTTCGTTTGCCGTTAGGTTTTCCTTGTCCCACGAGCTTTTCGAAGTCATCTCTACGAGTGATATGACCAAAGAATTTCAGTATATTGGTATATATAGTGGTAGAGAGCCTCTGTTTATTTCATTTAATATAGAAACATTTGTTCTCCGGGCCTCCACACCCACATTTCAAATGCCTCTATGCGCCGACGGTCAGCAGTCTGGACTGTCCAAGTTTCTGATGCGTATTTAAATATAGAGAATACCAGAGTTTTAACAAGTTTAATATTAAGTGTAATATTGTGGCTTCTCCATTATTTTCGTTAGTTGGGCCATTGCTGATCTGCCTAATTGGATTCGGCGGCGAATGTCGGGCTCGCAATTGTCGTCGCTGGTTATAAGTGCTCCCAGATATATGATTTTTTCTGCCACTTCATAATTGCCTATGTTACCGATATTATTAATAGGAATATTTTCGTGTTCTCTGTTAATAATCATAATTTTCGTTTTTGTGTTATTGATTTGAAGCCCGTGCTCTGCACTGATTCTGTCAAATCTCCCCAATAGCGCCAGAAGTTTTTGTTCGTTTTTAGCTAATAATAAAGTGTCATCTGCATAACGCAAATTAGAGATCTGTTGACCGCCTATAGAGATTCCTCCATCCCAGTCTTCCAAAACTTGCCTCATAATATATTCATTATAGATGTTGTATAAGAGAGGTGACAACACACAGCCTTGCCTTACTCCCTTTTGTATTTTGCAGCTTGCAGAATTCTTATAACTGCAGTACTGTTATCATATAGATTTTTTATTATGTGAACTAATTTATATGTTGAAGTATGCCCATGTCTATCATAACTGGCCATAGTAAATGCCATCGTGCATTGTCAAATGCCTTGGAGTAGTCTACAAAACATAATACATGGGAGTGTAGTATTCTCTGGCCTTCTCTATTATTTGTCATAGATTTAAGATTTGTTCTCGCGCGCCTCTCCCAAAGGGGACAGGCGCTTGTTCTGGGGCAAGTTGATGTAATATAAATGGTTCTAGTCTGGATTCAATTATGTACAACATGATTTTGCTTGCATGTGTTATGAGTGACAGTAATCGGAAATTATCGCAGTTGTTACTTGAGCCTTTTTTATGGAGTGGTATGATTATAGATGTAGTCCATTCTTTTGGCCATTCTGTGGAGTGCTAAATATTTTGGCATATCTGATGCATTCTTTTTTTGTAAGTATCTGGAAGTGCTTTAAGTATCTCGCCGTTAATTGAGTCTATACCTGGCGATTTATGTAAGGCTAATCTTGTTATAGCATATTCAACTTCTTCCATCCGTATGTCGGGTTCTTTTTCATAATCCTTCGTGTTTTCTTTTATCGCATTCGCCGCGTCTGCGTATAGATTTTCGAAGTATCGTCGCCATGTTTCCATTACATTATCTAGCTCAGTAATTAAGATGCCGTTTTCATCTAAGACAGAACATGTGCGAGCCTTAAGGATTTGGTTATTTCCTTGATTTTTAGAAAAACTTTTCTGGTATTTAGAGAGTCTGTGTGTTTTGGTATTTCCCGACATACGGAAATTAGGTAGTTATTTTTGTCTTTTCTACAATTCCTTTGTATGAATGTTGATAATCGGTTATATTACGTTATCGTCTCTGTAGTGTTCAAACCGGATTTCATTAATTAATTTGAAGGTGGTCGAGGTGATCCAAGGTTGGCGTTTCTTTGTTTTTGGAATTTTTTGGGTTATGATTGCTGCTTGTGCTATTGCATATTTGACGTGGATCCACAGGTCATTAGAGTTAGCAGGCTTGTCCAGGTTTTCCTCAGCGTTTATCTGTTGATCTAATTCATTAGCAAAGGCTAGTGCGTCCGTAATCTGAGGCAGCTTTTGTCTAGTTTTCTGTCTTTGGCGTGTTTTTAGTTTAATGCGAAACATGAGAGTAAGTAGTTTGTGATCCGAATTACAATCTGCCCCAGGTAGTGTTGTTGTAGTCGTTATTGCTGTACGCCATCTTTTTCTGATTAATACATAGTCTATTTGATTTCTTGTTCTTTTATTAGGTGATGTTGAAACGTAAAGGTTGCGTATGTGATTTTTGAATACAGTATTAGCAATCGTTAAATTATTGTCGATATGCGCAATGCAAATTTAGGCAGGGAAGAATTATGCCAGGCGTGAGACCAATAAACGTAAAAGCGATAGCGACAAACAAGCAAGTACACATATGCTATATAGACTTAGAAAAAGCTTTTGACAAAGTGAAAAAGAACGATATCTGGAGATGCCTAGAAAAAAAAGGAATAAAGAAAGGTCTGGTCCATGCAGTCAAGGTTCTCTACCAGTGCTGTACAAGTTACGTAAGATGCAACAATCAAGAGTAGTAGAAGTGCGAGACTAAGACGGGAATAAGACAGGGATGTGCACTGAGCTTGCTACTGTTCGCAGTAGTAGGTACTTGACGAGGTAATTAAATAATGCAACAGGGCAATACGTCCATTCACAATAGGGCACTGGATACAAATAGCAGACTTAACATTCGCCGATGACATGGCCATACTTCGGGAGAGCGAGAGAGAGTTGAAACACAACGTGAACGTGTACGCAACGGAACTAAAAAGGATGGGCATGGTAATAAACAAGGAGAAAAGTAAAATGATTGCCATAAGCAAAAAACAAGCAAACACAACATAATGATAGGCGGCACAAAACTGCAACAAGTAGAACAGTATAAGTACCTAGGAGCAGTAATCTATACATATATAAAGGAAAGTCACAACCCTGACTAATCAACGCAGAGCCGTAACCACTGGTACTACGAAGTTGAGATTTGGGTGAAAAGTTCAATTTGTTACGTAAGGTAGTGCTAAGAAGGGATTTTTTTAAATTCTACCCCTAAGGGGGTGAAAAGGGGTAAAATGCGTTTTTACGAATTCCTCAATATCTCTTACACCCCATGAGATATCGACTTGGTGTTTACTTCCAAAGATTTTTAGTGCAAATGCCTAGAAACGTATTTCAGGATTTTGCCCTAATCTACCCCTAAAGGTGCAAACATGAATTCGGGGTGAATTAAAGAAGCCTTCGTATCTCCTATGTTTCTTTAGTTAGAACATTCTTTTTTGGCATATAAATGTATTTTTAAAATATCTAGAAAGGGGTTTAAGGATTTTTTTAAATTTATCCCTAAGGGGGTGAAAGGGGGTAAACTGTGTTTTCACGAATTCCTCAATATCTCTTACAACCGATGAGATATTGCCTTGGTGTTTACTTGCAAAGATTTTTAATGCAAATGCCTAGAAACGTATTACAGGATTTTGCCCTAATCAACCCCTAAAGGTGCAAATATGGATTCGGGGTGAATTAAAGAAGCCTTCGTATCTCCTATGTTTCTTGAGTTAGAACATTCTTTTTTGGCATAGAAATGTATTTTTAAAATATCTAGAAAAGGGTTCAAGGATTATTTTAAAATTTACCCCTAAGGGTGTGAAAGGGGGTAAACTGTTTTCACGAATTCCTCAATATCACTTACACCCGATGAGATATCGACTTGGTGTTTACTTGCAAAGATTTTTAATGCAAATGCCTAGAAACGTATTTCAGGATTTTTCTCTAATCTACCCCTAAAGGTGCAAATATGGATTCGGGGTGAATTAAAGAAGCCTTCGTATCTATTATGTTTCTTGAGTTAGAACATTCTTTTTTGGCATAGAAATGTATTTTTAAAATATCTAGAAAGGTGTTTAAGGATTTTTTAAAATTTACCCCTAAGGGGGTGAAAGGGGGTAAACTGGTTTTCACGAATTCGTCAATAGCTCTTAGACCCGATAAGATATAGACTTGGTGTTTGCTTGCATAGGTATCCAAGGCAAATATCTAACACTAAATTTCAGGATTTTGCCCTAATAAACCCTTAAAGGTGCCAATCTGCATTCGGGGTGAACTATAGAACCCATTGTATCTCCTGTGTTTGTTGAGTTAGAGCATTCTTTTTTGTCATATAGATGTGTTTTTCAAATCTTTAGAAAGTTTTAGGGTTTTTTTTAAATTTCAGCCCTAAAGCGATAAAAAGGGAAAACTGAAAAGGGGTAGGGGGTTAAAATTATTAATCTTTTCCCCTCTGGGTTTATTTCAAGATAAAATAGGATGAATGAATTTTTAGAAATTTTACCTCTAAGGGGTGAAAAGGGGTAAACTGTGTTTTCACGAATTTTTCAATATCTCTTAGAATAAAATAGAAAAATTTCTGAAATTTCATCCCCACGTGGTGGAAACGGGTATCTTGCTATTATTTATGAATACAATATTTAATAAGTACATATATTTTTGATTTTATCTCATTGTTACACTAAAACTATAGTTTTATCAATCTATACAATTACATACACATTTCCAGGGTATACGTGAAGAATACAAGAGTTAAGGAGAACTTTTTTCGGAGAATATTGTTTTCTTTTTATCTACAATATTGTTTTGCAGCCTTTGTTAGTTTAGCGTATTGAGTGAGGGGAGGGGGGACCCCAAAATTCATTTAAGATTTAGAAGAAGAAACAAAAATTTGTAGTCCGTACGAAGAACGGGCATCTTGCTAGTACAAGATAATGGCAAAATCGCCAGTGAAATAGATCAAAGAATTGCAGCAACAGGTCGACTATATAATATGATCAGAACTTTTTTAGAGAAGAAAGAGATCCATAAGCAGACAAAGGTGCAGATCTATAAGAAAGTTGCAGTGCCGTTGCTAACGTACTTGTACAAGCGAGTTGTGGACAACAACAGAAATTCAACAAAGAAAGAAAGCAAACATAGAGATGCGATTCCTAAGGAAAATAGATAACAGGACCAGGCTAGACAGAATCAAGAATGAAATGCACAGGCAAAACCACAAAGTAAAACCGATAAAACACATAATACAATAAAACCAACTGAGATGGCTGGACATGTAGCAAGGATGGAGAGCACAAGACTACCGCAAAAGGCATACGAGGCAAGAATAGAAAAACGAAAAATAAGAAGACCAAAAAAGAGTAGCAAGAAGAAGTAAAAGAAGAAATAGAAGTAGAGGGGTGAACTGGGCCGAAGCAACTCGGCTAGCGAAGGACAGATGAAGATGGAAATAACTATGAAGAAGAAAACCCCCAGACACTCTAACCAAACACGCCTACACCGAAAGGTGCAACAGGCGTCAGGATTAGTCAGCAAGTAAGTATATTCCTTGCCATGATTACAAAACTCCATCAGAAACCTGTATGAAGTAAAAATACACATACAAAAGATAACTAAAAACGTTACATTCGTATGTCTTGTGACTTGATATATTTCCGCGAGTATATAATGTAATATACCTCCCTGAACACGTTCAGCTTGCTTCGAATAACCCGCGACTCGCTTATAGCTTTACCAGTACGTGTCACATGTTAAATCATTTACGTTTCAAGTGAGAAGGTTGATTGACCATACGGATTAATTCTTTTTGCAGTTCCATATTCTATCAGAGATTGGCGACTGACTAGTTTCATGTTATATTGATTTTAAAGATTAACGCGGCCACTGGTTTTTCCTGCCGACAGAAAGGGTGAATACCAAACTTTAACTGCATAGATAATTTGCTATATTATCAGGAGACTGCGTGAGCACCTTCTAAGGTCGACTAGCAGCAATAAATACGGCTGGGTTCTGACGCGAATATTATGCCATGTAATTTCTGAAGGTGTCAACGAGTATTTAGTTACGACGAATGTGCTCAGATTGCCATTGGATGAGGTTGTTTGAACCTACAGATTAATTCTTCTTCTTGTAATTCCATCTTGTATCGAAGTTTGGCGACTGACATAGCAATTCAAATCTTACAAGAAACCATGATGGACGTAGGTCCCGCAATAAAACCATGTAATTTACTAGGTCGCCAATTGGACTAGAATAAAGAGAATACGACACCAATATTTTGTATTTATAGCTAGTATATTATACTTACTTAATTTTTAATACAATCTCAAACACTGAGTTGTGTTTATCTGTGAATTGACAGTAGTTAGGTAGTTAGGGTTGGCTATCCCGTTCACAAACCACCCTCCAATCTTTCATCTCTTCAGCAAGTTCCAATCCCCTTCAGCAGCATAACCTGATTCTATCAATTTGCAAGTTATGTTTTCTGAGGTACTTCCTAAAAAGTGCAAGAAATTAAGAAAGCTCCAGGCATTCGTCCTTCGAGCCTACAACTCCTGGAGTGTATCAAGATTGTTATGTATTTATCTGTATACAGCTTTTGGAGAAGAGTTCATTGAGCATTCGCCAAGGATAAGCATTCTACGACTCATCACCAGGGATTCTCGCCAGAAGAAGAGATAAAACTCTCCAGCGACATAACACCCACTAAAAATCTACGATTTCCAAGGATTTTCGCCACTAGATGCGAAAAGAATCTTCAGCGACATACGTCTTGCTAAGAAATCTAGAAATAAACCAGACCAGATTATCAACGGAAGCAGCCGAAAAAAAACCACTCCAACGCCAGTAAAGACGCTACGACGGCATAGTGTCTATACTGAAGGAACAAAAGCAAATGGTAGAAAAAATCAGGCAGTTACATATAAACATGAAATAATATTTCGGAAACAGGAAAAATCAAACATACTTAGCCAAACGAGAAGCCAAATTAGAAAAATGCTGGCGGGCATTCAAAAGCAGCGACACCGAACTACAGAAACTACTTCCAGCAAGTCACGACTGTATTAAAAATGAATACTACAACCAGGTGCAGGAAACATACCAATCGACTGCAAGTTACATACACAACTGGTAAGAAAAACTAAATTCCGCCAATGAGGAGAATAGCAGTCTAAAAACCGAAAAAATAAAAACCCTGTCGAACAAAAAGGCAGACTTAAAAAAACAAATTTAAATGAGGTTATTTAGCGAGGTACTCGACGATTTAATGTTAACATTGGAACAAGTCGAGACAATAATGTTCTATGAGTATAAAATCAACAAAATATCCGACTAGTCGGAGAACATCAAGAGCTTGCTTAGGGAGATTCTCGAATATGAACAAGAATTTACTAGGGACTTTTTTATTGACGAAGTCTACAATCATGTTTAAAAGCGCTCTAACCAGGTAATAACTTAAATATTCACTTATAATACTATTCTTAGTCAAAGTTATGTCTTCTATTTTTACTGTTGCGCAGCGCACTCGTCCTAATCCCAAGCGCAATAGACATGAGAACTGATACCACCTCAAAAATAATCTACATAAGTTTGACTAAGAATAGTATTCGAGGGAATATTCAATGAACTAAACTGTTTTTCCAAATTAGTTTTCAATCAATCTAGTAACACACCACGCAATTTCTATAGTAACGCAAAACTAAAATTGATTTTTTTTAATAAAAACTATTTTTTTAAATAGTCACTTGAATGCCTTCTAAGTAGGATAGGATTGCGAAGAAGTTAAGTTGTGAAATAAAAAAAAAATCGGAGTGGAGATGAAACCTAGATTCTCCAGCAATCTTATATACACGGGGATCTACTAACACAATCAAAACTAACAGGTACATTGCCAAGAAATACAATAACGGAGAAGAAAAAGGATGGATGGGAACAGTACTTACTAGCCGATCCAACATACAACACACGAAGTGCCGTAGACAATCTCATAGGGGCAGACTTATATTAAGATATACTCCTAGAAGGAGCAATGAAGACAAATAATGGGATACTGACACAAAATACTGAAATAGGTTGCCATATCTGGGGCAGTACAAGTGTATAAAAACCCCAACATGAAGGTGATCAGTATGATGACTACATCGTCAGAATGAGGCGGCGCTGCATGTTTGCACGATGACTGATATGCACGTTCAACAACAGACCCTCCAGAACCAGACGGCAACATTTGATAATGTGTACTGCATGCAGATGAAATTAAATTTGTGCCAAAAAGAGGCGGCGATACAGATTTTTATGCTAATGTAGATGGCTTGTATGCAGATACAGATGCACCAAAGAAAAATGTCGATGGATGTACATGAACTGCATGAAATGAAAAAAAATAAACATGTTAGAAGAAGGCGGTGCAACTTTGCAAGCAAACGGACGGATTGTACATGTAAGAGCCTTACAGCATTGCGACAGTAAATTTTGTTGGTATAAGCACTGGCTGTAGAGTATTTTTAGAGAAGAGAAATGTTTGTTGTCCAATTGATTGTTTCAAATTGGATAAAAATTATAACATTAATGTGTCTGATAGTTGGGAGAAATTCTTGTTATCGAAGAAGGCTGGTGATACTTGTAGATTTGCTATGATGCTTGAGCGTAAAGAAAGTAGATTCGATGGAATATTATCGGGCCATTCACTAATACCTATTGCATTAATTACAGTAAACTTTCTAGATGAACACCTTTTAACTGAATGTTAACTGTTTTATTAAGTGTATAGGTAAAAAATTGTTTAGCCTGTACCTGCACCGACAAGTAAACAAATAAAATAACGGATTAAATTAACAAACCAATTGTACTACAGCTATAAATATATTACAAACAACCAGAGTAAATGCGGACACGACCGTCAATGATGTCAGAAGAGTCCAACGGTGGAAAACCATTTTTACATGGTGCAGCCTATTGTATTATTTTTTTTAGAATTTGACAGGCGCTTACTTACCAACGATTTGAATTGAGCAGCACCGGATTTTGAAATTTGTCAAGGAATTCTGACGTCACTGAGCTATTACAGAAGCCGTTGCTACAAGTTTCCTGAGGATACGTTCTTGCTCTGTCTACGCATCTATTGAACATAACTTGTATATTAAACTATTATCTGTACAACATTTTAAACTTTAATCGGAATATACTGACAGATCAGTCTTTATTACTGTTTTTTTTTATTTGTACTATTTTTCTCGGCTAATATGTCTGGTTTAGAATCTTTTTACGAGTTGCTTTCGCACGTATTTTGTATATTAAATACGATATTATTCGTTTTATATTTGTTTACAGTCCTAGGAGAAATACTTCATTATTGTGTTTAGTAACTAGTTTGCCTACCATAAGTTCTAATGTTTTTTTTTTAGTAAATCTAAACTGCATTTCATATTTTTTTGTAGAGTTGTTGTGTAATTGTTTCCCCTTTTCCAACTTATACTGTGATGTAACTAGGCAATATTAACATTTGTAAAAACCAAGCAAATGGTTTTTAGCCTCCAACAAAAATAATTTATGTTGGAGAGTATTTCTTTCAAAACTTAGAATATAAAATCAAATTGAAAGTTATTTGAGTTTAAGTGAAGCCTTAATAGTAAAGATAAACCAACAGAAATAATTTGGTTCGTAAACCATCAACCTAAAAAGAAGGTTTGTAGATATATTTAATTGGAGAACTACGGAAGAGAGCTCGCCTGCAGATATATAGTGTCGGAAGCTGTTGATAAGGATTAAGTCGACCTTTGCCGATTCTCTGGACCATTGGAGGTGGTTCTACATAGAAGAAGGTACCAGGCAACGAATCAGCGGGTGATCAAGAGTTCGGAGTTCTTTATAGTACCTAGTTCGCAGACGACTTTAGCAAGGAGAGAAATTGGACAGCGGTTTTGAGGAGCTAGGATGTCTGGTCTTACTGAATTGCAATCCTAGAATAGCAAGCAGTGCCGACTAAATTATCGAGGGTATGCATAATAACAGGTACCACAAAATAAAAGCATCCGAACAATACATACAAATTCATAAAGGAATATATCGCTTACCTAATTAATTCAATTGTAATTGGTTGTTTTTTTCTGTATTCAATTGCAACAGAGGCTGTCTAGACTAAATGAGACTCCATTTGGTCAACATCAAAAATATGTATTAACCAAATTTGCATTAACCTAATAGCAATCAAAATTGTTATATTACCCAACTGTTATAACCCAACCATAATTTGAGAATCTCATGTCTTACAAAGCTAGCCATTCGTAATAAAGTTTTAACGATTGAACTAAAAGAGCAGAATACTTGGTTATTCAGATAAATTTGTAAATAACAATTTAACAAGCAATTTAAGTATTTTTAAAGGAGTTTGCTACTAATTAAGTATTGACCGTAGCATAGCAATATTTTTCATATAGTTAGTACTCCAATAAAGAATGTGAAGCATTTAAAAAGGTATACTAAAATGCTTTCTAAAATCACCGCCTACATGTTGTAATTGCATAGTTCCAATTTTTATTTCACAAAACCCTTTCCTCAGAAGCCATTAAAGCATTTTATTGATAGCGAACACGCATTCCTATTCAGACTTTCCCTGAATTTGATTTATCGGGTTCGTTCATTAGCGGGGTATTTCCGAGAACTTACTGAAATCCGGATCGGTATTTACAACCGAAGGATTAACCTTTGGAGTTTTATTTTCGACGCGATGATGGCCTGTCACAGTTGGGAGAAAGCGATGTTTAAATTTTTCGTTTCGGCGATTCAATATCGAAAAGGGCGTTCAGCCAGACGAAATCGAAAATTAGTTTATACACTTCTTATATTTCGTCTACTGTCTGGACTCAAATCCCCTCAAGTTAAATTAATGAAAAACACTTTTGAAATTCAGCTACAGTTTTTAGATTCGTATGCAGTTTTTCATATAAAATCGTCTACATGATATTAACAGTGTTTACGTTTTATTTAAGATGTCATAACCGTTGATTTTAAGCACTTTCGAACAGATGTAATTCAAAAAGGTGAAAAAGTAGAAATAAATAATAGATTTAGAAATGGAACCCTTTGCACCTTCTGAAATAGGCAACACTCATTACTTTGGTTTAATGTTGGTGCTGGACGTACGGCATCTCTCATTATTAGCGGTGAGCTGATAACGAAGATTCAGGTGAAACGTATTACTCTAGCCCTTGACTGTTTTGATTACCAGTTTCGATAACAATATCCGGTCTGGAATTTTATGGAGTTTGATTTGTAAGTTTTCTTGTTAACAAATGACAAAGACGAAAAAACACTTTACTATAATAACATTGCCGATCTCTCAGTTTTAATACTCGATAACCATAAAATTACTTTAAAATTTAGGAACAATTTACAATACTGGAATTTCATTTTATATGGATTAATAAGAAAATAATCTTGATTATTTTTTAAACAGTCCTATCAGCCAATAGTAATGAGAAATAAATTCAAATCGACCAATAGCATCAAAATTACACTGACTATTTGCTAGTAGCATCAAAATTACACTGACTATTTGCTAGTAGCAAATTACAGCGACTATTTTTTCACAAACCATTCAAATCGTTCTTCTGCTGTAACACAACTAGCTAAAAGTGGAGTAGGTGAGCAGGAGTTGTTAAAAATAACAGGACACTCATCTGGAAGCTCCATCAAACCCAATCTACAACTTGAACTGTTTAAAAAATAATCACGCCGAATTACATTCGTGGCAATAATTTTTTTTATAATTTTAACTAGATTAGCACTCATCTTTGTTGCTATTAAGAAATCTCACGAGTGGGATTTCTGAATAGCAACAAAGATTCGTGAATCTAGTTAAAATTATCAAAAAATTATCACCACTTATGTAATTACTGTTGATAAAACAAACCAAGAGCCAGCAAGAAAACATACTAGATTTCTTGGAACATCTGAAATCTAGTATTTACAAGGCAGTTATAAAGACGTAAGTGTTACAGTAAAAAATGAAACCAAAAAATACTAGATTATTCAAAATTAGAAAATGAAATATAAATGGAAATTATCAATAGTAATATAACAAAGGCCAGACATCATTTTGCACACGCCAAGGGTCGAGTGCTGGTTGCAATGAAAACTGTCCCGAGAACATGACCGAGGAGTTTTCTAAGGACAACCAGCACAATGACTCTTGGCACGGGGAAAATTATTTGTAAGTGTGTCGCCCACGTTTATATTTTAAAGATTATTACACAAAACCCGTATATGAATTATGATTTAAAATTGATCTTATAACTCCAAAAAACCCAAATTTCTTGTTTCTTGCATTTCTATTTCTAATTATGACACCCTCCACGGGGTCGATAATCATCCCTAGGGAGCTTATCGCTTGATAATCATCTCTAAAACGCTTATCAGGTAATCAGTTTGGGATTGGTCGATTTAAAAAAATGCATGATTCTCATTGGATGATATCAGTCATGAGGCTTATAAAAAACAACAAGCGATAGTAATAAAGAATATTTTCACAAAATATCAGTTGAAAATTGTACTGATGTGGTAAGTCAGTGCTCGTAGTACGCTGCAATTAGACCCAAACCTCAACATCCAAAGTAAAAGTTTCCGTCCAACTCCAAATTGTTCTATACATTCCACATATTGTTTGGTAAAAAGTTACACCATTTTAAGCGTCGGGTTTGGGGAGGGGGAAGGGGGAGAAGTTAGTAAATTAGTAGTTTTTATCAGTTTTTCCAAAAAATCTAAAAAATTTCTACATTTACACCCTCCGTAACTCTGGAACCGTTCACTTTAGCAAGATTATGCACAGGATCATTTTTGTTCGCAATTTAATGTATATTATTTTTGTATATAACACTTTTCGCGCTAAACCGCATAGTTTTCGAAATATTTAAGAAAAACTGATAACAACTACTAATTTACTAACTTCTCCCCCCCTCCCCCCTCAAACCAGACGCTTAAAATGGTGTAACTTTTTACCAAACAATATGTGGAATGTATAGAACAATTTGGAGTTGGAGGGAAACTTTTACTTTGGATGTTGAGGTTAGGCCGTTTTTTGGACTAATTACACCGTACTATCGTTACACATACTTGTAAATTATGGGACTCGCCCCATCAACCTTAAAATATAAGGTGCTCATGGGTTCAGATCCAATTAAGTTGCTCAATTATAAACGTTATGCAGTATATTTTCATGTAAGTTAATAAAGTGCACAACTACTCATAAACACTATAGAGAAAGAAAAACATATACAGGTCATCGAAATATAGCTGAAGTATGGAAGCTTATAGGAAAATTAAAAGCTCTACATGACTAGAAAACTATATGATAAAATATATAAACTTTTCAAAACAAAGCATAAAGTCAATAAGTATTAAGAATATCACATGCAAGGTATACAGATGAAGTTGGTAAATTACCCCCTTTCCCTAATAGCTACACTCATGGAAAGAAAAAAGTATATCGCGGTTATGCACAAACAAGAGAAGAAGCATAAATGGAAATTTCTATAAAACTGAAGCAACAAGCACAACCCCAATACCTATAATAAAGTTGAACAAAAAGAACCAACCGGAATTAAAACTGAAAAGTTATGCCTCAACAAGTTGTACTATCTTTTCGATACTACTCAACAAATATTAACTACTTTGCAAAGAGATAAAATGTTTTCAAATACTGCAGTCACAAATCATAACAACGTTACTACCTGCGACAATTTTTATCCCGATGCAATGAGGCCACTCCTGCTAATTTTCGATAAATCACCAAGCTACTTCTCACGGCAGCTTGGGGAGTTGGAGTGTTACATGCTCGCTGAATGATAAAACCCGACTGAAAATTAAAAATAAGATTTTCAGCTTATTGGCTTCGTTAGCGTCTCTCATTGGGTGTAAATAAATATTCCCGATGCATTCTTTGAAGGCTGGCGAGCGCGATTCGCTTACTAGCATCGCTATGCTAGTATTAGGCTCCCAATTCCGCGCGAATAAAAATTAGCCTAACACAGTAACGTCTGCAGCTTATAACAAAACTTTATATTTATTTGGAGTGCGGGCAGTCGCTACTAACTTGAAGAATGATAGGACAGATGACAGATATATACAACTTATCAAAAACACATAGAAAACTGCAAGTGGAACAACCAGTATTCATGAACCTATTTAGAAATGTAATATTGGAAGAAGAATTAGGCAAGATGATTCAATATCTCCACAAAATATACAAGTTCATATTTTGAGAAGATAAGGTCGTAGATGTTGATGGTCGATGGTGAAAAATTAAATCACATCACATTTGATGACGTTGTGACTCTATTTACTAATAATTTAGACGCCGTGATAGAAATTATAGACTGCATGTAGCTTCCCGTGATGGTCGATTGTAAATAAATACTGAAACACTAAAACCCTTCGTAACAAAGCCCGAGGAAAGAAACAGGTCCCAGTAGACTAAGAGAAAAGTTGCAGGTCGAACACAAAATTATAAAAGAAAACCTCTCTGTTCCTCGCTCAGTTTTGCTAAAGATATGTCTTTAGCCTGTCATGTATTATATTTAGCATTATTTTGCTATTGTTCTATAGTTCGTGCAGTTGTGAAGTCGGATAGATCTGGAATGGCACCACTCAAGTGGCCAATTTTCAATTTACCGGATTTTTCGACTAAGACTGTGCATTATATCTGCACTTATAAAGAAGCGTGATGTAAATAATTATTGGATGCAGACACCATAACTGATAATATTGACATAAGTTAGGAGAGTGGTCCTGCCAGTCAACAACAGAAGGCTAATACGTTGGTAGTAAATTGCAAACTTCTACTACAAGTTACAATAATTTCAAAATTTAATTTTTGAAGACACTGATCATGAGGAGACTGTATTAATGTCCAAATTGTTCCACTTAATGCTGAAATGAGAGCTTAACGCTGTTCTAGTTTACAACAAGCACAGTAAACAGAAAAGGGGAGGTAGGAGTTCAACCCTGTCCTTAAAATAATTTTTAGGGAGGCTAAAGTAATATCTTACAAATGCAGGTACAGACGAATGAAACAGGAAAACATGATTACTCTTGAAAAATTATAAAATTAAGTCGCGCAGTCATAAAATTGATTAAAGTAATTATATATTCTAGTAGGACAAATGTAAAAATTAATTATCCATGTAGGATGTAAAAAGCTACAAACAGAGTGGAAAATGCTGTATGTATGCTATAAAATGATTGCAAACAATTAAAGGGCAGGTATTATTGCCCGTGCAATGTAATTCCTGTCGATTGAACCGTGTGTATAATGTAAATACAGATTTAATTTAAAATTTTAATTTATCGAAATATTTTCATTAAAAACGAATGTTAATATGCAAAATATTCCCATTAAAATCATTTATATGAGGCGAAGCTTATATAAAATCAAAAATTCACAATATGGAGATACATTTATTTACCTTATTATGTATCAATACCTAAAAAAATCCAAATAGCTCAGCCCGATTATTAAACATCGAGTGCTACATTTCTCATCTAGACGCATCTCTATTTTTGCTGTTATTATTAGATTATTTTCAAACTTTACACATTAATGTGGGAACTTGTTAAGAGGCAAAACAACTAGCTCTTAAGAAACTACAGGAGCGGGCCCATAATAAATTTACCTAACTGTGATAAGCAGCAGCAAATCAGTAGTTAAGGGCGCCGGGTTCAGCAACTTCTAGTGTCACATTCCGCTGAACCATACCGAGCAGTCGAGATGTCGGAGAAAAACAATAATAGCTAGTGTCGAACGGCAACAATGCATTTATCCTCGACAACGACCTTATACCTTAAAATACATATTTTACGTAGATATTTGGAAGACAGCAATATTACATAAGTAGTACGCAAAATATACAAGCAAAAGTGTTTGAATAAATAAAAGCACACAGAATTGATTGAGAGAAATATATCAACCCAAAATGAAACTAACTCACAAAAGACTATTAATTCATGAATCCAGAATCCATGAATCACGTCGCGCGATAGGGTCTAACCAAATAAACACTAATATAGATAAGCTAAAAATTACTGTATCCGGAAGAAAACTTATATGAATTAATTGTGCGTTTACTATTCTTAACAAATAAAAAGGGACAATGTAAAATCAGAATGCACACAAGGTAAGTGGCATTAGATGAACAATTTATGATTGTTCGCCAGCAACAGAATTACAAGCAAGTTATATCGGTAAACAACTGATGGAGTTTCCTGCTTATAAGAGCTTCCATTAAACATCTAAAATATACGATGGGTGATATTCATAATAGGCGAGATTCAATAAACTACGTATTTGGAACAACTGAAAAACCTATCCTTAATCTGCGACAGATGTTGGAAGAAAGGTAAGACGGCAACGTTAAGCTACTTCACTCATCCACGGATTTTCGGTAGGTTGCACAGCAAATTTGTGACAGGCAAAAGAGAAAAGTAAAAAAGGTATGAAAATCCTACCTTACATTGCCGGTCGCTAACATATGGTTCACTTCCAAACTACTATCACATCATGAGGTAACCAGATGAGAGCAGCTAGTCACTAAACCAATTAGACTAATTCTGCCCCATATTGTCGACGATTTTTTTGGGGAAAAATTCGCTCTTAATACTTCACCTAACGGAAACCCCGAATAAACACTTCGTAAAATTTCTGAAGTGGAATTAGATCCCGGAAAATGTCTCCAACCTAAAACTACGTTCTGAATGTTTTCGAGAGGACGGAATGTCACTTGTGAATTTGAGAGTGACTGCAAACTATTTAGGCTACCTGAAATACACGACGGCGTACAACATTGCCTGACTTAGAAAGTAATGCCATATATTTCTATATTTAAGTGCCTGGTTATCTCTTTACTTGATAATCTAGCCGATCTTGTTAGAAAACAGTCCTATTTCTGCTGTTATTATTTGTTGCCTGTCCGGATGCACCGAATACACTCCAGAGAGATCTCCACTGCATTGTGTCGAACTTATCCTGCCGATCTGCAACCCTCTTAGCAGTAAGCTGAAACTATGTTCCTCGCTGAAACAAACCAGGTACCTGTTTATTGAAGAGTACTTACAATTTTACTTGGATTCATTATAAGTTGTAGTCAGTACACAGTCACTTGTTTGCAAAATTGTGCTGACTTTAGCTTCATTTAATTGTGTTAATTTGTAACACTAGCTGTATTTAGCAGCGTTCGGCTCATTAATAACAGTAAAAGGCATGTTATGTATCAGCAAACTAACTTGTATGAGTAACTGCGAATGATGCACCTTTTTGCGTAATCGACGTGTTATTAACCTATTAATTTCTAGCTTTAAATGTGAGATTATGCTCCCCTTCATTCTATAAATTTGTGATTCACTTAATCACTTCCGCGCCCGCTACTGATTAATTATTAAATCTTTATGTCCACTATAAAATCTCCATATGCTATTGGACTACTGTATTTTCTTTGGATACTTGTTGATTTATGTTAATTCGTACTTTTGAATATTCATGAAAACTGTGGTTCAAGCTATTTCTATCTGATTTTTATTATCTTTGGGAATTTTCTTCAATTTGGGGAGATAAAGAAAATAAATAAAGGGTTATTTAAAAATACATAACATCAAATTTGAAAAGAAAAAAAACTAAAATATAAACAGGGTGGGTGTTTACTGTATGGACGGAGGATTGCTGCTTAACCATTAGAAACATCAAAACCAATTTTGGCATGTTAATACACGATCATTGGGCTTACATTCTAACAATATTTAGGTACATACAGGGTGATTGACACAAATATGCCAACCCAAACTTGTGTTTTTTAAATAGAATACCTTGTATATTTTTGAATTTTTGAATTACCTGTAACATTTAGAATAGTAATATATGAACCGTTCTGAAGATATTGTCACTTTAGTACCAAAATAGAGTCAACTTTGGAGCCACGATGCTAGCGCTGTCATCAAGATTTTTTAAATGTGTTTGGACCACCGATTATTGACAATAGTGTACTTGCAAAATACCTGGCAAATTTTTTGAAAAAATGTAAAACTATACAGAATGATTAATTTACACGAAATGTAATTTTTCTCAATTTTCTCAAACAGAACACCCTGTATATTTTTCCTTATTTGAATTCCTTGTCAAAAGTAAATACTAATTGATAATAGGTGTCATAACCATAAGACGAACCCTTCTTGAGATATTGACGCTTCTATTCGAAAATATTGAAATACAGAAGAACAAATAGCACAAAAACCAGAGGAACAATGACAAAATACGAATAGCAAATGAATTCGTAAACTGATAGGAATAATTAATTAATAACTAAGCAATAAAACAATTCTCTACACCTAAAAAATAAATTGAACAAGTAAACATAAACGAAGAAAACCAGAAATTCAAATTAAATGTTCAAAATGTTGACTACGCCTAGCTAAACAATTTGCAATTCGCTCCAAAAACGAAAGTTTCACTAGAAACAACATTTGAGGTGAATGGATTGAAACGCAGCTCTAATTCTATTTTTCATATCTTCGCTTATGGTGGGAATATGTTGCTAAACTTTTTATTTAACGTAGCTCCAAAGGAAGAAATCGATTAGCGTAAGATCCGGTGATCTGGCTGGCCAGTGTTGTACACCACCTCGTCCTATCCACCTCATCTGATAATTTCTATCAAGATATTGTCTAACGTTGATTGCATAGTGTGGAGGGTTGGGTCGCCATTATGTTAAAACCACATCGTACGAATATTATCTACCTCGATATTTTGTTTTTTTTAAATAAAGCTGCAAATTGTGTTTCTATTTAGGTCTAGGTTTGTGCTTATCTCTCTGGTACTAATTTGCGGATTTTCTATAAGAGATTCCACAACTTAAAACTCAATTTCTTCATTTATCCTTGTTTTAGCGTGCTTAGAATAACACACACTTTCAGAATTTATAAATCTCTCATCTACACTTGTAAATGATTCTTTCCGCGATTTTCTTCTTTATAAATAAAGATCATATCGACCATTTTTTTAGAAAAATTTATTTTATACAAAAATTGGCAAAACGATAATGCAAAAACACAAAAACTAATGGAACAATATTGTAATAATTAGACAACGTCAAAAGAATAGATGCAATTGTTTCTCTTTATTATAAGCGGCGAGCCTACCTGATTATTTGTTTTGTTACGTTCTATTATAATAATTTTGTATTATGGATATTTTAGAATAAAAGCGTCAATATCTCAAGAAAGGTTCGGTTTATCAATTAGTATCTATTTTTCACGCGGAATCCAAATATGAGAAAGTACAGGGACGTCAACAATTATTTCAAACCACGTGATTCCGACATATAGGCAACACATTATACACGAGGCGTGGCAGTTGGCGACACTTAAAATTTAAATTTTCCAGTGGCGTATCGTTAAGCATATCTGGTGAGGTCTCATAATGATGGTGAAACTGAAGTAAATTATAAACTCACAGAATAGTTTTGGTATTACATTTTTAAAATTTTGTTCAATGTGCACTAAATGCACACAAAGAAAACAACATTTTTTAACAGATTTTAATGAAATGCATTCATTACAAGGTGCACACGAACGTCAAAGAATATTACAAGTGTTGTTTACGAAAACGCTCAGGTATTTCAGTGCTGCCACTAGTGGAAACAAAATTATATTGGCGCTAAATTCAAAAATGTGGTCACGTGGTTTGAAATCATTGTTGATGTCCCTGTATATAGGGTGTTGTGTTTGAAAAAATTGATAAAAATTACTTTTCGCGTAAATTTATCATTCTGTATAGTTTTACACTTTTTCGAAAAATTTGCCACGTATTTTGTAAGTAGACTACTATCAATAGTCGGTGGTGCAACCAGATTTAAAAAATCATGATGTTGACTTTCTTTTGGTACTAAAGTGATAATATCTTCAGAACGGTTAGTGATACAGATACAACTTTATACATTTTTATTCTAAATATGACAGGTAATCCAAAAATGCAAAAATATACAAAGTGTTCTATTTAAAAAACACAAGTTTGGGTTGGCATATTTTTGTCAATCACCCTGTATGTACCTAAATATTGTTAAAATGTAAGCCCAATAATCGTATATTAACATAATAAAATTGGTTTTGATGTCTCTAATAGTTAAGGAGCAATCCTCCGTCTACACAGTAAACACCCACCCTGTATATAAAATACATATTAGAACAGCAATATAGACCACTTCTTTTTACAAGCTTAATTCCGAGCCCTATTTTTTATCTATCTTTTATCGCACAAGACTGCATAGGTGCATAGTTTACACAAAATTTAAGAAAAGTGCCAAATCTAAAAATACTTCACTTTAAATCGGTTTCTAATTATTTATGTAAAATGTAAGAGCAAGACAATAATAACTAAAAAATATGCAGAGGCAATTATCCGTGTATAAAGAAAATAAATTATAAGATATAAAATATCACTCCAATGACAACAATGAGCCTGGAATCAACTTCCTTATAACCTTAAGCTTGAAATAATGGAGGAATTATTAGAAATTTTACTTTAACAACAACTGCAAATTAGATTGCTTACCAGCTTTCCCCTAAAGTAAAGTTTAAAGAGTTCTCCAAATTCTACGCAGTCACAGCTTTAATATCTTAAGCCGATTTGCTCAGAATCTTCCTCAAACTGCACAACAAAGTTAGTAGTTAGTTAACAGCTCCTGGAAAAGCTCCATTGTTCAACAATAGAGACAGCAAACAAACGTTTCCTGCATTTCCTCGGTTTCCACTAAGCGATTGAATCCTCTTACATGCAAATTAGCTGCATTTCGGCACGAGTTGATCAAGTGCAAATTGTTCCGTGAGGTTGAGAACCGTTAATCATTAGGGCCATAGAGCGGACTAATTAGAGGGGAATTCGTAGCAGAATCGGGCAGGTAGGACTCGATTCCGCCGCGGGCGCTTCTCAGTGCTGTTGATGAGGTTATCTGATCGTGGGTTGTCTAGTGTTGGCCAACTTAACATGACTTTATCTCGCCAGCTTTCAGGCTCGCCTTTTCCTGTGCTGCCGACAGTGATGCTCTTGACGGTAATCCTTGACCTACTACGTGTCAATGTCGGTATATAGAAAGCATTTTTATAGAATTTTCCGATATAATTGCTAGACAGTCGCCAAACTTAAACCATGTTTCACCAGCTAGTTAATTTATTTGTATGCAGCTGAGCTTCTGTAATTAAAAAACTACTTGTTCGAAGTACAATTCAATTTAAAAAATGTAAAAATAGCAAAGGTTTACTTCTGGTGTAACCTTTACTCAAAAATAAATAACTGTATTATCAATAATTCCACCTAAAACTTAAAGGGAAGTTTCGTAAGCACTTCGATAATTTAAAAGTTAGATTATTTGCTCACTTTCCTGAGCTACCTACTGGGTAGGCCACGAACTGGAACCCTATTCTTCTTTGAAACTGCAACCCAACGTACACATATCATGGCAATACAGATACTCAATGTTTAATGGTTAATGAATTCTTATTTATTGTAGAGCTTCCAAACTCCCTCAAGTCCTTTTGACTGCAGTTATGCAAAAACCGACCAAAGAATTCCTGATTTAGTTTGGTAATATCAAAAAACATATATATAGCACTGCTTATTCCAGAAAAATTGTTTTATTTCTGTACACTGTTTTTGAATAATGTCTTCAATGTAAAGCAAAACGAATATTTTTTTTGTCAAAAATACTATACGTTTTGAGAAATCGTTCAGAAAACGTTTGAAGAAGCACTATTAGAATACTTAAACAGTTCACTGTCCCATTCTACACAACTTTTGGAAGGTACACTGCCCGGGTTCACTCAAACCCTCGGCGATTATCTGGTCGTGAATATGGATTGGAAAAGGAAATGCTTTTATTTGCTCCTCACTTGTAAACATCAATTTATTAAGTCACTGTATTAATCAAGAAAGTTTATTTTAACAAGTTACTAACTTGTAAAATCTTTTTTGTACTCATGACTTCAAAATTCATATTTTCCGGTGATTCCCGATGCGCCGAAACTTACTTTTTCTGGACTGCGGTGTTTTTTACTTTCCAAAAAAAACTAGGGGAATTTGTTTTTTGTAAATTTGTATAATAAACGCGGCTGCGCGCGCTTTTGCTCGGTCTATTCTATTCAATTTACCACCATTTTTTGGCCTATTACGTTGGTCCATCTCCAAGGGGGCCCTCGGGGATTTGCCCCTCTCCAAGGGGGCCCTCGGGGCTCCGCCCATCTCCAAGGGGGCCTACGGGGCTCCGACCATTTCCAAGGAGGCCCTTGGGCCTTCGCCCCTCTCCAGGGGGCCCTCGGGCTGCGCCCATCTCCAAGGGGATCTTCGGGGCTCCGCCCATCTCCAAGGGGGCCCACGGGGGTCTGCCCATCTCCAAGGGGGCCCTCAGGCCTCCGCCCCTCTCCAGGGGGCCCTCGGGCTCCACCCATCTCCAAGGGGGCCCTCAGGGCTCCGTCCCTCTCCAAGGGAGCCCTAGGGGCTCCGCTCATCTACAAGGGGGTCCTCGGGCCTTTGCCCCTCTCCAGTGGGCCCTCGGACTTTGTCCATCTCCAAGGGGGCCTTCGGGGCTCCGCCCCCTCTTCAAGGGGGCCTCGGGGATCCGCCCCTCCCTAGGAGGGGCGTAGGAGCTTTTTCCCTCTCCAAGGGGGCCCTCGGGGCTCCGCTCATATCTAAGGGGGCTCTCAGGGCTCCGCCCCTCTCCAAGGGGGCCTTCGGGACACACACGTCTGGATCGTTCTCCTTTATTATATAGAGGATTGTCCCTGTTGGTTTAATTGCGACTGCAAACACCAGAGGCGCTGTAAACGTCGACAAAAGCTAACAGGTGCGTAGATAAAAGTTTAGTGATTTGTGCTGCCAACTCAGTAAATTAGTAAAACACTAAATAATAATTTTTTTATTTTTAAAAATATTTTCAGTTATTCGTTACAAAAAACATTGTACCTAACTCCTTCGGGAAGAATTTTCCAGAATTCGCAATACATGCAGCACTCCCGTCGGTCGTGCTGCAAACAAAGTGCTCATTCGGGAAAATTACCTTCCCGAACTTGTTAGGTAAATAACTATACAAGTTACTGTCAGTTTTACAAGCGTGTTCATAGATAAATGATAGCGTGCAAAGCCAGAGTTATCTTCCTTAGTATGTGTCATATTGATGAATTTAGTTGCTTGTCAGTTTGACATTTTGAATAAATGGTAAATTTCTGGTTATTTACAAGTGAGGAACAAATAAAATATTCAACAATACACGCAAAGTAACAGGTTTTACTGGCTCAAGAAGGTGACTGACGAGCCGCAGGCGAGCCAGTCATATCCTTTTATTCGCCAGTAAAAACCCTCTTACCAATCTAGTAATGTTAAATACTATTATACTTAATTATTAAATAATAGCAAGATAAGCATCAATTGTAACCATCAATACAACAATAAGCTCAATCTAAATTAAAATCTAAACAAAATTCACTCGCCATTTTTACCACCCTTAAACGAGAGATGGCACAGCCCTAGCTAGCTCTAAACGTTGGCAGAATAATGGTGTGTGTAAGGGCTACGCGGCGATCCTTAGGGTTATAAAATAAATTTCATAAATTAACAAATTTTGGGCACTTGTCGTTAAACACAACATAAACCAAATCTAGCTAATAAATCATATATCACCTACCTTTAGAATCTGTTGGCCTCATACCTATTTTAAATAAAAAACGCACAAGTTGAATGGGGGTTGTAACAAAACATCAGTACCAGTACCAGTAGCAACTTTAATTTCTCTCGCAGATATACAGATATACATATATGTTTTTCGGACTTTTTCCACTGTCTAAACGCTAAAAGAGATTGACAGAAATACAACACCGGCAGGGGATGAGAAAACGGAGCCAACAACCACGACCGTAATACCATACATCCGAGGAGTTTCCGACAAACTGAGAAGAATCGGAAACAGATTCAATATAAGAACTGCCTTCAAGTCCACAACAACTCTAAGAGGCATGATGACGCATACCAAGCCTCAGAACGAAGATCAGAGTTCAAAGAACTGTATCTACAGCGTACCGTGCGAGTGTGGAAGACAATACATAGGGGAAACACAACGACCCCTACGAGTGAGAGTATCGGAACAGCGCAAAAATGTTAGAATGGGCGAAACCATCAAATCCAAGATCGCAGAACACGTCTGGAACGAAGAGCACCACATACAATGGGATAACGCATCAATTGTAGCTAAAGAGGAAAACAGATTCCGTAGGAAGCTGAAAGAAGCTACATACATAGCGCTGGCAGTAGAACTAATTAACCAGGCTAGCGCAGAACTAAAGCCCATTTGGATGCTCAGAGAATTACAAAAACAGTCTACTGCGCATACAGCGGTAAGATATATATAAGTTTACAACTAAAATATATAACCGCCCTGGTGGCCTAGTGGTTAGAGTGGCAGAGTAGTAATCACAGCGATCAGCGGTCCTGGGTTCAAATCCCGGGGGAGGCACAAATTTACGTTGAAAAACGTACAATATCAGTCCTTCCCAGGACTAACCAGGAACACCTGAAGACGGGAGTAGAACAAAACTCCCGAAACGTTGTGTGATTTACACCCTAGACAGTGGAAAAAGTCCGAAAAGCATATCATAATAGACCACTGCCAAAAAATTACATTCAGAGGAGAACTTGATAATCGGTACGGACCCGAAATCAATCCAAAATTTCGAAAGCTTGAAAAGCTGGCCTTAGAGGAAAACCACCTTAAATTCCTCTGTAAAGCCCGTGACAACAACGTAGTTCCGAAAGGACTACTTCTATCAGTTCCGATAAACAGCCAACGAGCAGCCCGGATTGCGAGAAGAGCGAGCGAAGCACTAATTAGAGAATGAATTAACTATCACCGGTTCTCTAAACAACAACTTAAAGTGCAAATCGAAGACCGCCACACCACCATAAGGAACACAGTCAGTGAAGAAGACTTTGTGAGGATAGACGCGGCTACAAAGTTAAGTTACAATAAGGCTGGGGAAAAACAAAAACAGATACACCTACGAAAGCTGGATCAATTAATCAAGAACAAGAAACTAACAAAAACTAGAGGAAAGACCGTCATAAATATATCCAGCAGACAGCTGGACGAAACTGAAAAGACGGTACTAGAGAAGGGACTAAACTACGCGGTAACGCCAAGGTATATTCCGAAATTCAATCTCATAACAGCCGTTGAGGAAACAGCAGCACGCCTAAAGGCAGAAGAGTATCGATGGAGAGCAAGGAAAGCCCTTGAGCCATCAAGAAGAATTAAACCTAATCTCACCAGAGCGGAGATTAGAGATATCAAAGTTCTCAAAAACGAAGCTACCATCAAGATACTACCTGCAGACAAAGGCAATGCAACAGTGATCATGGATTCAAACACCTACTCAGAGAAAATCCAAGTCCTGATCAACGCGGGGGAATACAAGAAACTTCCCACAGACCCAACACCGAAGGTCGAACGGAAAATATACCAGACGTTGTATAAACACAAAGAAGAGTTCTCAAACTTCCAGAGAATGAAACTTACTCCGCATTACAGCAAAGCGCCTCACCTATACGGGCTACCCAAGATACACAAAGAGGGAGTACCCCTAAGACCGATAGTTAGTTCCATAAATTCACCATGCCATCCTCTATCAAAGTTTCTGTTAACAATAATATCCCCACTAGCGGCCAAAACAACATCCACCGTGAAAAATACTGAACACTTTGTAGACAAAATCAAACAAACTCGCATAGCTCCGAATGACATTATGGTGAGCTTTGACATAGTAAGCCTCTTCACAAATGGCTGGAATTGGATGACACACTTGCCGAACGCACAGATTTACAGGTAGATACAATAATAGAGCTGTTAACGATCTGCATTAAGACCACATACTTCCAAGCAGACGAGCAGTTCTACCAACAAGAGTTCGGAGTGGCCATGGGATCTCCATTATCTCCAGTAGTCAGTAACATCTACATGGAAGACTTTGAAGAACGAGCTACATCTCAATATGAGAACCAGCCTAGTCTATGGCTGCGATACGTAGATTATACGTTCGTAATATGGCCCCATGGATGAGAAACACTGGACGGCTTCCTGGAACATCTCAATAATCAAGCCCGATCAATTAAGTTCACGATGGAAATAGAATCGCAAGGCAAACTCCCATACCTAGAGGTACTAGTCCAGAAAATTGGTGATAGGGTACAAACAAAGGTATATCGAAAACCATCCCATACGGGGAGATACCTACACTACGATTCAAACAACCACAATAGCCTAAAACGTGGCGTCGCGAGATGCCTATATAGCCGAGCCAAGACCATATGCTCGGAGGAAGAAGACCTTAAACGGGAAATTGACATAATCACAGAAATGCTGCAAGCTAATGGCTACCCAAAAAGAACTCTAAAGCAAACGCTAAAAGAGATGGACAGAAATACAACACCGGCAGGGGATGAGAAAACGGAGCCAACAACCACGGCCGTAATACCATACATCCGAGGAATTTTCGAAAAACTGAGAATAATCGGAAACAGATTCAATATAAGAACTGCCTTCAAGTCCACAACAACTCTGAAAGGCATGATGACGCATACCAAGCCTCAGAACGAAGATCAGAGTTTAAAGAACTGTATATAAATGTTAAATACAGCGAAATGGATTAAATTAGAATTGGTTTTCATTGGCGTTTTTAATTAATGATAAAATACATATGAAGCTGCATCCGCTATATGTAGAACATCCCAGAAGGTAATAAATGCGCTTTCGTAAAAAAACAGTAAACGGTTAAAAATTAAAAAATTGGATGAATTGTTAACTTCAATTCGAAAATCGAAGATAACCCTAGTTAAGAGAGCCTTCTCAGACACTCAAGAATTTAGGTTTTTAAACGTAATTCGTGAACGTGACGCATTATAAATATATAAAATTAACTCTTCGTCAAAGAAACAAATGTCTTCGCTCAATGCCATGGCCGTTAAGATCAAATTAGTCTCGTATACTACTATAAAAAAAAAACAATTGTACAACTCGAATGAATTCCAAATCAATGAAAGTGGCACGCTAAGAGCGTGAGTAAAATTCAAAGTTTTCTAAAGCATTACACGAATTGCAGGTACCAAAGGTCGGTAACTAGTTTTTACAGGAAAACGGCAATTAAACCAAAAGCAATGTTTACATCCAATAAGCCATTGCTCCGCTTTGCAGCGCCCGGTTATTCTTCTTCTAAGCGCATTCTGCTACCGAATCTTTTTCTAATATTTCCTCTGAATAGAGGTTGAAGAGTAACATTGAAAGCACACAATCTTGCCGTACACCCCTTTTAATCTCTATACGTATCGTCTGTGGCTGCACTTTGATGCCAGTACACGTTTGTGATAACCTTGATGTCTTCGTCATCTAGTCTTACATTCCTCGACACATGTATTAGTTCTTGGTGTTTTACTCAATCGAACGTCTTTTCATAATCAATATACATTATGTAAACGTCTTTGTTTATATCCATACATCTTTGTACAAGGACTTGCATGCAGAATAAGGCGCCTCTAGTACCTAGACCGTTTCTGAACCCAAACTGTGTTCACTTATATAAGCCTCACACGTTCTGTAAATCAGATTATGTAAATTCACGAAAAAAGCACCTTCCGAGATTGCTTCAGATTTTCACGTTTCAGGGTCCCTAGATGACCAAAAACATGTTTTCTCAATTCCGTCTGTCTGTCTGTCTGTTGGTAGTATAGCTCAAAAACTATTTGTCGGAGGACGACGGTATTCTGCATACATATTATATAACGTGTGTTGCCTAAGGAGCATTAGCTAGAAGTTTACATAGTAAATTAGAACCTAGGTATAGGAACTATTAGAAAATGTTGTGGTGTTCTGTATATATATTTCAGGCTTCTTGGCCCTTCTTCAGTATATCATGTTCATATAAAAGGTACAAATAACATCTATAATAAAATATTTACATTAGTAATAAAATTTTGATTAATGAACTATAGATTTAGTTAATTTTCTCAAACTTATCAGTAGTAGAAAATTAAAATATTTATATATAGTTATTTTAAACAAAAAATATAAAATAAGTTACCTGTAGTAATGAGTCTGGAACTGTTAATTAGTAACGCAAATATCGAAAGTTTGCACAAGAGGTAATAATATAATCTGTAATAAATGTGATAATGTAGAAAGAAATTAAACAATAACAATAATAAAACATTTACCCTTCTTGCAATTGTTGTTATAGATTAGAACAGTTATTGTCAAATGGTAAGAATTAAATTTAGCGTTGTAAAAAGAATCTTCAATTGTTAAAACAGTGATTTGTTCATGTTCTATGATGTAGTCGTAACGTTCCATTACACAATATCTGTAAAAATGTGTGGCAAATGATTGTAACTACGTTTGTTTTTATATATTATGATTTTGTGTTAAAGATACCTTTAAGAAATTTCCGTTTAGGTGCATAGTAATAAGTAACAATTGTGAGTTTTCCGAGGGGATAAAATGCTGAATGAGGCTTAAAATTGTCAATAGCAAAGAGGTGGCTCATCATGGATCAATACTGTTGTAAGAACTTCTAGTAAAAACTTTTCCTTTCAAAATTTGATTCATCTGTAAATATAGGTTTGTTTTAATAATTTCTGTCTTAAGATAATTTAATAACGTAAGGACTTACGTGATTATTTTATGTGGATAGATTATATTTTGATAAAATTTTAATTACTGTTTTATTTGTTTGAAAAACTCTATTTTGAAATTTGTAAAAACGGATAATATACGTGGAAAGCAGGGAGCTACAAGAAATTTAAAATAATTAGTAATTATATTATTACAGAGGTCATTGTACTTAGAATTTATTGAATAAAAATGAGATATGGTTGTTATGGAATTAGATTTTGGGAAAGAACGGCAGATAATGTGTCCATTTTTATTTGTTGAACTGCGATACTGGCAGGGAGAGTATATGCGCAAGCGTTAATTAGTTTGCATAGGATCAAAATGGCAGTGTTTATAAAAATTGTTATTTCTAAAAAGAAAAAATATATAAGAATTAACAAAAAGGAGAAGATCAGAATAAGTGCATAAATTGCAAAAATTGAGGTAGCCTAAATTGAAAGGAAAAGTTTAAGTTTATTTTATTAATTTTTATAGTAGATTATGGTAAATTATATTTAGTTTTTCAATATCAGTTCTGTAATTTATGGTTTTGGGTGTTTTTAAATTTCTATCATTTCATAGATGGGGCGTTTTTGTAAGTTGTTTTCTCTATGTAATATTTTAGGAGTCAAAATTATGGGAATTTTCCACAGCGTGGTCCGATAGGGCCGTACAAGATTTATTTGGAGATAAAGCTTTTTACAACGCTTCATTCAATTCTTACCATTTGACAATAACTGTTCTAATCTATAACAACAATTGCAAGAAGGGTAAATGTTTTATTATTGTTATTGTTTAATTTTTTTCTACATTATTACATTTATTACAGATTATATTATTACCTCTTGTGCAAACTTTCGTTATTTGCGTTACTAATTAACAGTTCCAGACTCATTACTACAGGTAACTTATTTTATATCTTTTGTTTAAAATAACTATATATACATATTTTAATTTTCTACTACTGATAAGTTTGAGAAAATTAACTAAATATATAGTTCATTAACCAAAATTTTATTACTAATGTAAATATTTTATTATAGATGTTATTTGTACCTTTTATATGAACATGATGTAGGTACTGAAGAAGGGCAAAGAAGCCTGAAATATATATATATATATATACAGAACACTACAACATTTTCTAATAGTTTCTATACCTAGGTTCTAATTTACAATGTAAACTTTTAGCTGATGCTCCTTAGTCAACACATTTTAGTAATTAACAGCTACTTTTTATTAAATTAATATTATATAACTACCTCGCATGAAACCGGTAAAATTTCATACAAGTATATGCAAGATGAGCACCTTAAAAAATAAAATTTTGTTTATTTTTAGGTTAACTTTGAAATAAAAGGAAATAATAACTTTCACATAGGTCAGGCTTTACATTTGCCGAAAATAAGACTCAACCGATACAGGATAATGTCACAAAAGAGTAAAAGTGAAAATGTTTCAACAATAACAGCGTTATCTTTAAGAGAGGCGCGCGCCGGACTTATCTCGAAGAGGCTCCGTAGCGCAGTTGGAATTTTACTTCGGTTACATCCGCTGCGGAGATGCGCTTCCGATCGCTCTGCAGATGCGACGGGTTCAAACCCCAGCGGGATAAATTTTTTTATTTGAAAATGTATTTGATTTATTAGAAACGTGAAGATATTTTCCTAAGTTAATTTGATTTTGAACATTATTTAGTGTCACAATGTCGACGAGGGAAGTTCTGGGTAAAATGTTTTACAGTTTTTTTAAGAATAGTTTTAGTATGTAGGTAGCTTATTGTCTCATAGTTTTTTGCACAACTTAATATTTGGATTTTTTGGCAGTCACGAATGTTGATTTCTACCGTTAGTTGGGTGTGTCTGGACTCTGGAAGCATAGATGGTATTAAATAATCATGTTGTTGTACTTAAATTTTCGTCGTTAATTAATTTTAAAACTTCGGAGTGAATTTCATCTGGTCCAGGTGCTGTACCTTTCTTTGCTTCGTTTATCACTTTCCTAACTTCTTCATATAGTATTTCGGGGTCCAGATTCAGCTTTTTCAGATTGTTTGTTCATCATATAGTGGTCTCTCGTCGTCTTCACATAGCTGTTTGATATAGTCTTCATACAGCTTCAACTTGTCTTTCAGTTCAAAAATGTTCTTATTTTCATCAAATAGTACATTGGATTGTTTTGTGTATGTAGTTCCTGTTTGTGCATGTTGCAACTGTCGTACTTCGCATCTAGTCTTTTTTTTCAGCCAGTTTTCCTTTGCGGTTTTAATTTGCATTTGTATTACTTTGTGAATTCTTTTATATTCAATCGGATTTTTATTTTTCCATGTTCGTTTCTCGTCCATTAGATCTAACCATGTTTTTCTTTCACTTTTTCTGTCACTTTCAAGTAAATGTTTGAGAATTTAACTGACTAGTTTTTCACTTCTTTCTATATGGTTTCTACTTCTAAATTTTTATTGACATTATGTATTATGACAGTAATGTCACTCGTCATTGCCGTTCTTATTTCAGAACGGTTTATCCTTCTGGTATCAAATTTAGGCTGTGGCTTAGCCTTTTCAATTTTTTTGAGCCTAATTTACATTGAACCCAATTGTAAGTTATGATTGGTATACGCGTCAGCGTTTGGGTACGTCTTGACTTCAGTAAAGCAATTCCTAAATCTTTTATTGATCATTATGAAATATACCTGGTTTCTAATGACGATGTTTTGTTCCTTATTATCCTGAGGCGATTTACATTTGTACAGCATCCTGTTCGACAGTTTGAAATAAGTGTTTAGAGTTGTGAGGTTGTTTTCTTGACAGCAAGTCTGTCTCGTTTGTCATTTCTTATCCCTAAGCCATAACGCCCCACAATGTCTGTTACTTTTACGTTGGCGCTTATATCTCCCATTACTATGTTAATCTCATGTGTTTTTGTGCACTTTTATCAGTCGTCGGTGCATACATCTGAATAAAGTTGATATTGACTGGATGTAACCTCAATTTAATTATAATAATTCCATCGAAAAATGGAACTTCACCCTCTACACATTGGCCGATTTTTTCATTCACTATGAAGACTACCCCTTGTCTGTGTTCTGGATCAGAGTTGCCACTATAATATACGACTTGACCAGATGAAGTCATTTTTCTACTTTCAGGCCACCAAGTGTCACTAATACTGAGTATGTTTACGTCCAATTATTGCATTTCTTTAGTTATGTTCCCCAGTGCACCAGCTTTAAACATGTTCTGCATATTCCCTTTTCTCCTATTTTCCTATGTATAGTGCTATTCAAAACCGTCTCCTTTAGAGATGCGATTGGGAGACTATTAACTCCGGAATCTTTAGTCTTGAACTTAGCCATAAGGATTTGTACTACTGATATCCCGGAATATCCCGGTTATTAAATGACCTAATTTACTTTAAATCGCGAGTAATGCTTCACGAGGGAAGCCAGCTTGTCCACAGTGGCGTAACTATCATATGTGCAGGGGGTGCAAAGAACCTCCGCGCCAAATGTACATAGGCGCCGCGGTAGCGGAGTTTTTTGTGAAAATAAAAGTTTTCCTAGAATAGAGGTTCAAAGCGGCAACAGACTATGATACGTGAGCGCCACTGGGCTCTTTTGAGTGCGCAGTCTTTTCTCCTTTTGAGTAGATTAGAAGTTACAGCTCTAGTGTGTGTTTGTGATTATTAGATTGCATAGTGCATAGTAACATACTATAAATTCAAAGTTTTAAACCGCAAATTTCTGACGATTGCCTCAGATGCAGAGGTCATAGAGAGTGCCAAATTACTTCAAACTACGTATGAAACTGATCTCAATGACGGCTTACTAAAGTAAATTGTACAATTTCGATCTTCGTACACAACTAGTATTAAATCTTGCTTATCAGTGAAAGGAAGTGGGAGAAAAATGTCTGTCTAATCACACATCATTGGCTAGCTTTCCATATTTATATACAGCTTATATCCTATTTTTTACATCCCGTCACTGCAGCCTCCACTGAGAGATATTTTTCTAAATTAAAAATTATTAAACACACAAAAGTAAGATGGGCCAAATACGCCTAAAGAGTTTTGCATTACTGAGTATCGGGAAAGTAAGAGCCAGTACCCTTAGTTTTAATTCACTGATAGATATGTTAGCTTTAGACAAGTGTCGCAAAAAAAAGTTTAATTAAAGTGCTATACCTACCTACACATTTATATATCTACTAGCTGGCCCGGCAAACGGCCCCCCAAAAATAATTTGTCTCTGAAAACCCGTTTCACCACTATAGAGTTTTAATATAGCATTAATATAGAAATTAGGAGAAGAAAATATGGATGGTTAGAGCGTACGTTGCGAAAAAATAAAACTGAAACTTGCAGAAAAGTTTTGATTGGAAACTTTAGAGTTTCAGAAACAGAGGACGCCCGCGAAAAACGTGGAGGAGAACTGTAAAACAAGAGACAGGAAAGATTATAGCACAACTGAGCCAAAGAGCAAAGGAAAATGACAACTGGAGAGAATATAGGAATACCCTACGTCCCAATAGGGAATAATGGGATTATTATTATTATTATGTTACATTTAATAAAAGATTAAAACATCTAAATGTGTTTTATTTTGCAGTAAGTAACCTTTTATGTTAAGAAAAGAGCTTATTAATTTTCTTATAAATTTAAAGTGTTGCATGACCAAAAATTACCCCCCCCCCTCTTTTTTCTGAAACTTCTTGTCTACAGCGGCTATCATTTATTCTTGCACACCGGCGCCAAACCGTCTTGTTACGCCACTGCTTGTCCACAGTGGTAAGATAATATTAGAAGTGACAACGCGTATGTGCTAATAACCTACACAACTAATCAACCTTGCGGTAATGGTGTGCTCCAGCTAGGTGCAGTCGAAAAACCGGCGGGTTCGACAGCGACAGAATTGTGAGCTTTTTAAATAGCTCATAATTAATGCCCGGGAGGTGCCACGTAGTGGAATTCGACCAGATTATTAAGAAGGTGTGCTTTACTTTTACGCCTTCTGTAATAGCTGTTAAGCCTGTGTTCATTTATTCCAAACTCTTCCTGAGAGAACGCAAAGACACATACTGAAGTTATTTAAACAGATCTGTTGTTATTCACACCGGCTCATAATGAAACCAGCGATTCAAGATAACAGTTTTACATTTTCTTCTCATTAAATATTGTCTTATGAGAAAATAGCATCATCGGTTCACCTTGTTCTCCAGATAACAGAAACGTAGCTTCTATTTTTGTCCGACAATACAGAAAAATGTATTTAGGTATGTTATTTGCTCGCCAACCAGTTGAAGCTTATCTTTAGATAGTTAATTATGTCCTTGTTTATACCTCTTTGGTCATATGAGCAGTATGGCGTGACCTTTCTTGAGCATCTAAAGACCAAATTCTTTCAAATTTTGCTCCATGATAATGCCAGTTTAACGCAAATAAAAATAGATAAACTAGGATGGAAAGTGTTGCCTCGTCCACTTTAATGTCTTCACTTCTCGCCCTGCGAGTATCATCTTGTTGGGCCTCTTAAAAAGTACTATATGAGAGGAAAGAAATTTGAGTCGAAGGAGGAGGTGATGCAAGTTTGCAACTTTTCTAATTGTTAAAATTAATGTGTGTTGAAGTAAGGGAATTACTTGGTATTGTGATTGTTATTGCTGTATAAAAATGCAGGTTATATCTATACTACCCTTGTAGTTCTTCTCCACCCATGTTGTTCGTTGATGTTGTTAATTCGTATGTATTTCAGTTTAGTTTTTCTGTGATAGTTATCTCTAGTAAATAAAGCAAATTGAATAAATTTAGTAGTATATTGTCATCTTATGAAACAATTTACTATACTTTAACTGTTATATAGGTAAGCATTTTAAAAATACTACAAATGATATTATGGCAATTGATCTAAAGCTGCAATCAGCAATTGACCTTACAGACTACATTAAGGGTGACAATTCTAAGTACAGATATTTAAAGAAAATCATAAAGAGCGTGTGACGCGTCACCCCAAAGCCAGATTAGAGAACTCGCTCTTAAACCCCGTTTTCGCCCTAATGGAGCGGCGAGAACTAAGTTCGAACTTTATGTAGAGCAGGTACAGCAAAGCCCGCCGTTGGCGGGATTATATCTGTCAAAGTCTAATATTCCGGACTCTTCTAAGATCCAAACAAACAGTAATGAAATCCCTGAATAAATCTTGAACCTTCAAACTTGCTAATTAGACACCTTCGGGAATATAGTTTTTACCAGCGGCTGGCCTTCATGCTGCAGAATTCCTATTAAATTCATATTTTAAATACAGAAGATTGATAAGTATTCCAACATTCTCACAGGAACTTCTTACTATTTGGCACTGCAGCTTAGCTTGCACATTTTGTGGCAACACAGACGCGTATTATTTATCTAACAGAGATTTAGGATCTCTGTTGCCAAGAAATGTGTACATTTTATATATTTTTTCAGTTGCACACAAGTCGACAGTCGACAAAAAAGACTAGCTCAGCTCAAGCTTCGTTATTTTCTCTGTTGTTATTTACAGGTTACGACTGTAGTTTTCCTCTGTAGTTGTTTCCTTTTTCTTTCATTTTCGTGTTCTTCTTTGTCGTCTCTCTCCTTTTCGTCTCCTAATTCTTACGGCAGGTCCGATTCTGTGTCATCGTTGCAGTGATACTTTCAGATGAGTCTAAAGAACAATGGACTGAAACTGCGCCCTTGTTTAACCTCATAATTCTTGTATACGATTTGCATTTTCTGCCAAATGCTATTATTCTATTTACAGTGCTAAAGAGCGAAAAATTTCAAAATGACAATGACAATTTCAGTACTTAAAAAAAGGAATACAAACATAATCCCCACAACTGCAGAGACACCACACTATTGGATGACATCTTGAAATTATAACAAAAATAGTGACACATAGACCCACTGTTATACTTAAAATTCAATTTCTAGATATAATAAAATAAAGGATATTCGCGACTTGCTACAGCGGGAAATGGGTGCGATTTTTCTCTAAAGATGCAGGTGACTTCATATAAACATCAATTTGGTAGAGATGTGAAGGATGATTATTATTGTTTGTTCGCGCACTGAGTTGTTGACACTAGCCTGAAGATGGTTGCCACACTTTTAACTCGGAAGGAGTCATTCCGATAAGTCGTGAGAATTCCCAAACGCGACTACATAGTTGCTTAACAAAATGCCTAGAATTGATACGTTATATTGAATATACAATAATACAAAGAACACATTTCAGCGGGCAGTTCGGCAAAACGTTTTGAAGAAAAATAATTTTGATAGACTGGCTATAATCCAAACGCCTATCCAAATGGCGTTTACCTTCCTTGACGAGAAAAATCTCAAAACATGTGCCCAATTGTGAAACACTTATGAAAGTACACATGTCCCGGGTTTCACCTGAAATGCCATTAACTTTGAGTTTTTAAATGGATCACCCTATATATATATATTTTTTTTTTTTTGGAATGCACAGCTCAAATTACATACCATACTTTTGCTAAATTTTAATTTTTCTCAACAAAAAAAAATTTTTTTAATTTTATTTTTTCTCATAGAAGACCGTGGTTGGAGAAAATGTATTCTAAATGACTCTAGTAACCCATAAGAATACATATTTTATTAATTTGATCAATAACAAATCGTCCATGAAGGAATAAAATTTGCTAAATGTGTTATTTAAGAAAAAGTCAGTTTTTTAAATGGCACCTTCCAGGGACCATTGTGCCATTAGATAAAAAATGTAATTACCTATCTAACGATATGCATTATGCACCACTTTATCTTTATATAAAATAGAAAAATGTTTAATTAATAAATTTGGGAAATACCTTAGCAAATTTGGCAACCCTGCCGCATGTAATTTGAGTTTTAGATTTCGAAAAACGTAAAATATACAGAACAACCCATTTAAAAAATCAAAGTTAGTGACATTTCCGGTGAAACCGGAAGTCGGCCATTTTGATTATATCTGTCTCTTAATTCAAAATTATGTTTATTATCCTTGTAAGAAGTTTCATTCAAATCCGTTGATAAAGTAAAGGAGATAGAGACATCGCCCTGATCTCATTGTCATCCGGTATATACATCATAAATGCCATTTGCAAAACAAACACGTCGTAAATACTGTATCTAAGATTTAAAAGGATGTACATTCGTGAATTGCACACACACAGTGAATGTGTAATTACAGCTTAATGCAGTAATTTAAAGAGTAATACCATTGATTAATTACACTTGTTTGTTAAAAATAAAACTTTATTAAAAATTATTGTAACAAATTAGAAACTTACCTCAAATTAATCAATTACACTGATAACAAATGCGACTACTAAGTGAAGCACAAAACAGCAACTTAAAACAAAAACTCACAATCGAAAACTCACGCACAGTATACACCTTACAAAAAGGGTCACCACTGTCGGAATGAAAACAAAATGCAATTTATTCTGCTTTTAAACATTCTTCAAATTGTATTTCAAATTAAATAGCAATTTAAAAGTAATATATTTGTGGTCCTAATGCCGATAATCTATTTCCACTGATTAACCAATGGTACTTCTAAAGAGGGATGCCGCCCCTTCCTTGAACAGGTAATTCCACAATCAATGGTTCCACGAACCGATAATAACAAAGGACTACAAAGTCTTGATTAAGTATTTTCAATTAGGTACCTATAACAAGGTTTCTCTTGTATCAAATGTGTTAGAACATTGTCAAAGTCCCAAACAACCACAGGAATTTTAGTTTAATCCGTTGTTAAGAAATTCTTTTAAAAAAATTACAAAACTAAAAATTTGAAAATTCTCTTAACATGACTTTAAATCAAAATTACCCAAAAATTGAAACATTGAAAGTTGACATTGTTTAATGTAATTTTAAAAAACTATTTGACTATTTGACTCGTTTCACTCGTGATTTACCTGTTTTTTTTGCGTGACCAAGTGTCTTTAATCAATGGCGTGACTTATATGCCTTCTAAGACACTTTTACCACAAATAGCTATTTTTATTTTAATATTTTCAAATCGACTAATATCTAATAAAGGAGCAATTCTTTAATTTCTATCTCGGCATTCCTAAAGTTATATTATAAGTAATAATTCTTTGATTATTTCATTGATTAAATTATTCTAAACCTTTGGTCCTTAATAAGACCATCCAAGACCAAACAAGACGATCCCGAGGACGATCCTAAGTTCAAAATTGTTCAAAGAATGTTTTAAGTCATGAGTTATTAATGCGTGACGTCGTATTTGAATGAGTGCCATCTGTATTAGAGTAGCTTGAAGCAATGGGTCAGATGAATCCGGTAACAACGCGACGTTGGAAGACCCTGGGCTCGCAAGCTCCATCTAGAGCCGCATTGTCAAACACGGGCGCCGTCGAAAGTAGTGGCGCCATCTGGCGTTCGCCCGGCGTATTAGAGGGTCCGCCGGCAGACGTATGAATAAGCTATCTGAAGTGTAATTAATCAATGGTAATACCAACTGAGTGGTTGAAATCAACATTTACTGCCATTCCAAAAAAGACTAGAGTCAAAAAATGTAGTGACTACAGAACCATAAGTTTAATGAGCAATGTTCTGAAGATATTTCTAAGAGTAATACATGGCAGAATATATAAGAAAATCGACGATAAAGTCAGCAACAATCAGTTTGGTTTTCGTAACGGCCTGGGCACAAGAGACGCTTTGTTCGGAGTTCAAGTCCTGATTCAGAGATGCCGTGACGTCAATTACAATGTATATTTATGTTCTATTGACTTCGAAAAAGCGTTCGATAAAGTACTGCACGACAAAATGATGACGGTTCTAGAAACAGCGGGCATCAATGGCAAAGATAAACGGATAATTGCCAATTTATACTGGCACCAAACAGCAAAAGTTAGATGGGAGCAACAATTGTCAGAAGAAATAAATATTAAGAAAGGGGTAAGACAAGGCTGCATTTTATCTCCACTGCTTTTCAATTTATATTCGGAAGAGATATTCAAGGAAGCGCTCATAGATGCAACAGAAGGTATTATCATTAATGGTATGCCTCTAAACAATATCCGTTATGCTGACGACACGTTAGTCATGGCCAACTCCAATGAAGATCTCCAGATTTTGATCGATCGAATAAATAATGCCTGCGAAATATATGGCCTAAAACTAAATACTACAAAAACCAAGTATATGATTATCAGCAAACAGAATGATGTGCAGGATAATGGCATCGTATGTAACAACAACGCTCTGGAGAGAGTAGATAAGCTCACATATCTGGGCAGTAATATTAACGAAAACTGGGACCCAGCGAATGAAATCAAAATCCGAATAGAACAGGCACGAGCAGCCTTTATAAGAATAAAAGGCATTTTAACTAGCCATGACCTAACCATGAGTCTCCGAATAAGAATTGTACGCTGCTATGTATTTCCAGTTCTACTGTATGGTGTGGAGGCATGGACACTCACAGAGACATTGCTTAAACGACTAGAAGCATTCGAGATGTGGGTCTACAGAAGAATACTAAAAATTAGTTGGATGGACAGGGTCAGCAATAACGATGTTCTTAACAGAATTAATAAAGAACTGGAAATTGTCAAAACTATAAAGCGGCGAAAGCTGGAATATTTTGGCCACATAATGAGACACCCCGAAAAATATGAAATCTTACACTTAATCATACAAGGAAAAATCCCTAGCAAACGTGGCCCGGGAAGGAGAAGAACATCCTGGTTAAAGAACCTACGGCAGTGGTTTGGAAAAACCACAACCCAGTTATTCCGAGCAGATGTTAATAAGACCATGATAGTAAATATGATAGCCGGCATGATAACCAACGATCGATAGCGGTCACGGTACTTTAAGAAGAAGTGACATTTCCGGTGAAACCGGAAGTCGGCCATTTTGATTATATCTGTCTCTTAATTCAAAATTATGTTTATTATCCTTGTAAGAAGTTTCATTCAAATCCGTTGATAAGTAAAGGAAATAGAGACATCGCCCTGATCTCATTGTCATCCGGTATATACATCATAAATGCCATTTGCAAAACAAACACGTCGTAAATACTGTATCTAAGATTTAAAAAAATGTACATTCGTGAATTACACACACACAGTGAATGTGTAATTACAGCTTAATGCAGTAATTTAAAGATACTAAGTTTTCAAGGCATGGTAATAGGTCGCTCTTTTCGAAACCATAGCTCAGGCAAAGAAGCTTAGAAGGTTAACGGTATGACCCAAGAAGCGCGACATAGGACCCGAGACACTCTCCGGGACTCGAACCAGCGTTGAAATAAAACCAAAGCCAACGATGCGTGATGCTGGCCCGATAAAAATCTACCTTTGGAGTCCGACGGTAATTCACATATAGAAAACGGAACACCAAAGATTTTATACACCGCCAAAGTTTTAATTATTCGAAATTGACCGTTCTAATAGTTTGAGATCAGTGGCGTGCGCTCGAAGTTGAACACTGGGAAAAATTAATACAACACCGTCATACAAATACCCGAGGAGTATTTATGTTTTCTATACAATTCGTAGAAAAATTGCCTATATTGATGTGTTTAGTGAACTAAGGCTTTCAATCGGGTGAAATTATACGACGTAATAAAGTCCGGCATTGTTTAGCATCATAACGAGTAAACGAATTCAGGGTACGCAGAACCTCAGTGGATACAGACCAGGGTACAAGTACATAAAGGAGATGACAAAGTTCTGTTTGCAAATTTGAAAATTGATCTACAATGCTTATTATATTATATAAAATCATTAGCTACATCCAAGGAAGCCCTTCAATGTAACCAGATAATCGAATATTAACCATTTGAAGAAGTAATGGCAATTAATTACTTAAGTGTCACGCAATTGTAATCTCTACAAATTTTAAGTACGAAAACAAGCTTTAAATAGCACCAGAATACTCAGAGACATAACATGGAGAAAGTAGTATCTCCAACAATAAAGAAAAGTCAAGATGTATAAAAACGCTGTAAGGTTAATAATAAGTTACAGAGGTTCTAATGAGAGCAGAAACATCTGAAATAAAAAAATATATATGCACCATGGAAATGAACACATTAAGAACGACAATTGATGAAATTACTGATGGATAAGTTGCAAACCGAACCGCTAGAGAAGAATGAGAAGCATCAGGCTAACCATAAAAAAATTATTAAAAAAAGAAATTAGTGGAACAACCATATCAGCAAGACAGACGATGAAAAAGTAGTAAAAATCTCACGACCTCTGAAACCTGATAAAAGAAGTTAGGTCAGACCGGTGAAGAAGACAGGCGACACATTATACAATAGAAAGTTTGAAGAAAAATTTTCAGTACCTAGAGTGAAAAAAGAAGATCTTTTCGTTTATGTTCTCCATTGTTCTAATTATAGTCTGTGACTAACTTATATTATATTACTGATGCCTTCCATATTTGTTCTTTTGGTATGTGCTCGAAAGCAGTTTTGAAATGTGGTGTCGCGTCAATTGGATGCCATCAATTGGACGCGATTAATGGGACATGCGACTTATAGAGAAGCCAACAATTGGATGCGTCAGTAGTTAACACAAGTATTTGAAATCACTATGTTTCACATAAGCACAAATTTAAGATTTATAAGAAAATATATACAGGAAATGCAGTTTATTATACTCGTAGTTACAACAAATTTAACAAAATAAATAACATAAAGTCAGCAATTAGAAGAGGTATATAAAAATTACTACGCAGCTTCAAAATAAGCAACATAAAGTAGTAGGTAATGATACGTCTTCACAAAGTATTCATCTCATACCTACATGCCGTTGAAAATTATACGTAATCCGTCGCAGATAATAATCTTATACTGGCCTTATACCTAACATTTTTCAATATATTTTCATATTAATTATAACGCTACTTACTATATATACTCTATTTCTTAATGCCGATAACAAAGTTTTGCAATCCATTATTCAATTACACCAGTCAACTGGATACTATTTTAATTTAATTTAATTTTATGAAGCAAAGATCGTCCGTGCGTGCAGTTTGACAGTTGTGAACTGGTCATTTAATTTTTGCATCTTAAAAATTCATGAGATAAGAAATGTGTTCAAGCGAATATAAGTGTCGAAATAGTCATAAAACATAACTTCGTTATATTTCCTTAAATTATAATTAACATTAACCAAATATTTGCATTAATCGAACTGTCACATAAAATACCCTAACTTCATGACATATATTTTGCCCCCTCCTGGATTGCATTAGTTAAAAATAAAATGTTTGAATATAGATTACATTGGAAATAGCATTTTGGGTTGCATAACTTTGTCCGCAGCATTAAAAACCAGAGTATATATAGCATATTACGTATAATTTTCTATACGTAGATGCTTCCAACTGTCTGGCGTTCAAATAGCTGACATTGAGTTGCCGAAAGTTTAATTGGCACACGTCCTATTTACCGCGTCTAATAGACGTGTCACCTTTAAATTGCCATGCGTCGTTTGTTGACTCCGCGCGTAGTTACATTAAATTTGAACAAATCTTCTCTTAATATTTAAATAGTTGTTTGCCATTAGCGTTTACCGTGCTAGCTCACCGAGCAAGAAATGCTCTTAATACCTCAGTTAGTGACTTATAAAAACAGGAATTTAATTCCCCCTTGAGTGTTGTCGGACTGAAACTGGCTTCAAACAACATACAAAAAAGTTGTTTACAGCAATCTAATACCAAACATTATTAAAATAAGGTTGATATAATTGTCTTTTAAAAGAATTCAAATGTCTTAGTACAATCCTGACTTAACGGCGACCCAGCTCGAGCTTGCATGTATTTAAATCGGGCGCGAATTACACACCTAAACACAACACAAAATTTTCTCGCAGCTGAATGCAATTCATAATACAGTTGACTGAGAGCATTTTACCTGGAACTAGCTCCTGCGTACCCTTGACTTCAACACGTCGCAGATTGCATCATCGACCCTGGATAGTACAACGCGTGATAGTCGACATTCCCGATGGATTGCAGGCCTCGTAAGAACTTTGAGTCAGCGCCTTCCAGAATCGACGCTTTGAATGCACCTTTGAATATAGTACAAATGGTGTACTTACATATACACTACATAAACTGTGTTCGCAAGACTCGTAAACGCTTGTTCGCTGCACTTTTCACTGGAATGCAGCGATTATCAGCAAGGCTCCTGGAAGTCGCAAATACGTACAGCTATCAACTGAGGCTACATGCTACTAAAAATTAACTTGAAAACGCCAAGGTGCTTCGAAGTTGAAATCTCTCTTCGTCCCATGAAGAGGCTTGTACGTTGATTCTTGTTGAATACGTAAAATAAACATTACAGGAGGAGGATGGCCGAGCCCCATTTCAAAATGTAAAGGCGCTTTCGTAAATTCGATTTTCTGTTAAGGATCTTGATGTACCATCATATATGGCAACCCTAACAACATCTACATTGAAAAAGCTCTAAAAATTTGGAGAGAGGTATAATCCGGACGACATGGCTGAGACGATATTAGAAACGAATTACAACCAGACTCGTCGTTTGAAAAATATATATATAAAGAAATATATGGTATCTGCATTTTCATAGATAATATGCTGGCACATAAAAACTATCTAGAAAACGAAAACTCTGAACTATTGAAATGAGTCTTAGTTGAGTTATATCTAAAAATTATTTATACAAATAAATCCAATTTTAATCGAACATTCCAAGCGTATTTCATTAAAGCTATTATATTTACATACAAAATGTTATATTCAAATGTTGATCGACTGTGCTTGTCAAAGCAACGTGGTTGTTAAATGTGTAGATATATAAACTTTGAGTTATCATTCTTGCGGAAAAGTAAAAAGATGTTAATAGTTATTTATGTATCAAGGGCGTAAAACAAACGTTTTTGTTCCGCGGGGTGAAAGTTATAGCACGAGGTGCAAAGTACTAAGGCAGGGCTGAGCAACCTTTTTTTACAACGGGCCAGCTACAAATTTAAACATGTTGTGCGGGCCGCATGTAAGAAACTTATGATAATACAAACACTGAATGATGAACTCAAATTATCGCTTTATTAACAAAATACACCTAGTATAAAAAATACAAAAATAAAACACTCATTAATAAAAATACTATTAAAAATAGGGCGACAGATATACGTGGAAAAAGATAATTTAATGAGAAGTAGGGTACAATGATGCTGCGACACCGTAGGAATTTTTAAAAGTCAAAATGTACAATCTTTGAAGGGCCGCACGAGAAAGAGTGGCGAGCCGCGGGTTGCTCATCTCTGTACTAAGGGCTATAACACGACAAGCGCCAAAGACGCTGGTTAAGCCTTAGGAAGCGCCAAAGACGCTGGTTAAGCCGTAGGTGCATACAAAACTTTATGTACGATCGAAATGTTCGCATTCACATCATATCTCCAACAACTGTTTCGCAAGTTTTTCGTTAAGGTTCAGGTTTCTGACGCATACAATATCGTTAGCTTTATGACCATTTTATACACTCTCTGCTTTACCTTTGTTGATTCATTTTTGTCTGTCAGTAGTTTATACAACCTTCAGCAATTGCTCGCTGTCTATAGAGTCACATGCTCATTGGAAATCTATGAAAACCGCATATAAGGAACCTCCGATCTCAGTTTTCTTAGTACAAACTATTTCCTTCTAGCTCTGATAATAACGGAGATGCTTATTGAATATCATAAAAGACGTACGTAATTCAAATGTCGCTTTTTGCACATTAGTCACTCAGTATTACATATTTATCCCAATTCTAGGGCATGCAAATATGAAATTAGCACAAAAAGCAGGACTATTAGTATTCCTCTTATCCGCCGAAACCGCAAGGCCCCCATTTACAATTTCCCGTTTACAGTGAATAAACCTACACAATTAGGCTAACAGCGGAGCGGGAAAACACGCGAGCGAGCGCCTGAAAGCTAATCCCACACCTCTTCAATCAAGTGATATCTGTAATATTTTAATGAAACACTAAATTGTGGCCAGGAATGCGTTTGAGGCACGAGCCGGGCGGCCCGAGAATCTGCCCCTTATCGCGTGTCGGCTTAGAGAACACGGCCACTTGTGTGGGCCCCAAAAAGCTGTCTAATTGAGCAGCGGGCGGCCCCAGTAGATCTGGTGATTAATGCGCCCGCGACAGAGATAAATGCATCTACCCGTCGTCGGCCAGAGAGAAAAGACCAAAGACTGTTCACTTTTGAAGTTCGCCTCGATTGTTTGGCGGAATTCCGAAAAGACAGGAAATCAGCTCGGTACAAGTGATATCTTAGATTGACAGACCTATCAGTGTTTTCTGAATTACAATCTAGTCTAAGATTAATGAGCAATTTTTTTAACTTAAAATGCTGAACTTCATCTAAGAGTTTCCCTTTGGATTTTCTAAGTTGAAGATAGATGCATTGCTTACTATAACTCAAATGGTTTAACCCTACAGAGCTAAATTTCCACTGCATTCCCATTTTAATAGAGGCTGTCTTCATGATTTCATCTCTTTATTTTCTTAGTTAATGTTTCTATTTCCAGGCTGAAATCAAGCTTTTGTTAACCCCTCACGGATTAACATTAGGCTAAACGTCTTGTACACCTTAATATTTGAATAATTATTTGTCATTTGTGTTTACCTTACTAACTCGGTGAATATGAAACTCCCCTAATACCTCTGTTCGTGATTATAAAAGATCAGTAACTTTAAAAAACAGGAAGCTGGACCCCTGTAGTATTTGTTCTCAGGCTCAAACTACCTTCAAACAATGCACAATAAAAGCTAATTGGTTTACACAAATCTAGTGACTACAAGACACATGTAAAAACAGAGACAAAATCAAAGAAAACTAAGATTAGTTCCTAGTAAAATCTACGTGCGCGATAGTTGCAGAAAATACATATTGAAGTATTATCTTTAAAAACGGAATCAAAATAAATTCATGTCTTTCAAAAACGCATCATTGAAAACGCTTACGTAGATACCATTTAAGCCCGCCGCCGTACATGCACTTATCGCATTTATGTTACCTGGAATATGGTGCCTTTTCACCCTTCAATAAAGCATGCACTAGCTTGCTTCATTCAATCTTGGAAGACGTGATGCTTGAAAAATTACCACCGAAATGTGCTGGAAAATTATTTCTTCTTCTCTTATCGCTGGCTTGGATGACATTCGTCTCATTGGCGTCACGAAGTCTAAAAAGCAGTTTGTTATTGGTTTTAATATTGCAATGAAGGTTTCACACTTTTGCCAGCATCAACGTTACGAAACTGACAAAGGTGTGATATTTACATTGCAATGGTAAAACTAATAATGATAGCAAACTAATTCTTTCCGCCTAAAATCAACAAAATTTCGCTATGCAAACGAAAATGCAATAAACTGTATTGGTAGCTGCATATACTGAGGTTTAAAGCCATCGTGGGTTCAGAAGTATCAAATTAAAAGCTCTTTTAATAATTTTACGATCGACAACATAATTTAATTCAATAAAGTTTTTCCAAAAGATACACTTTCTCGAATGCCCTACAAAGAACTTGCTTAGGCTCTGGTCTCAAAGTTCAGTCTCGACGTCAAATCTGGCCTCGAGAATAAAAAAACAACCAGGCGTAGTCTGAAATTATCTTAAACCTCTCAACAGACACATTAATTTTTAAATGTATGAAAATACATTTTTAAGAGAATTCAAGGCCGATCAATAAGAACATGAAAAGGAATTCATAAGTAAATTGGTACAAGGTGGCGCACAGCCGACTGATACATTTTAAATCACTATTAGAGTAGAAATATTTCTTTTAAAACAACGAAACATGGATTTTATGATGACCAAAAACACCAAATTTTATTTTTTAAATATTCCAAGAGTCTGCGATCTGCGCCCTTTGAACGCTGAGGATTTTGTTGAACTGATTCTCTAACTCTTTCACTACTCGCAATGGTGCGAATTCTTCGTATAGCACCGTGTTTAACATTGAATAAACCACCCGTATTTTCCAATTTACTAACCAAACTAACCCATGACAATATTGTATTCCGTAAAGGTAATGCTGCACGCGGTTGAATATCGAAATGCCGTTGAAAATGGCGTCTTGTCTGTGTAATGGATTTAGTCTCATAATAAAATTGAACTGTCACTGTACGATGAACAAAGGTCCATTGCTTCATTATAATTACTAAACATTAACTTGAAAACTTACACTAACTGTTGCGAATAGCACTGTCACTTCGACAGAAAACAAAAAACACAATGTATCAGTCGGCTGTGCGCCACCTTGTACAAAATAGATTAGGGTGGGGCGAAAAATGGCTAAACAGTGTTTTTACTCTTTTTTATAACGCATTACCCGTCAAAAGTTGTCTATTGGTGTGAGTAATGTATTTGCAATAACACGTTCAATTTGCAAAATGTTTTCTACCTCCAACTTGCCCCGAAATATTTTGCCTCATTACCATGCAATGCTGATAGTCCATGCCAGTTTAGACACACGTGAATAAGCGCAAATACATTTTTCAAATAAATTTTATTACATTAAATTGCAATAAGCGCAAATATACAAAAACATGTAAAATTGAATCATACCACAGCAACTCTTAACCTTCAAATTACTTGAAAATTTGATTTAGATTCAAACCTTCGCAGATCTTTTCTTGATTTGATTCTGGCTCAGATGAAACCATCTCTTGAACCAAGCTCTGCGACAGATGTGTTAGCCTGTTTATTAATTTTACACATCATTCCACTGATTGCGTGCGACGGAAAATCTTTAAAAAATATACCTCCGGGGTTTGCTCTTGCTCAAAATTTAAATTTTCATCGGAGATATCTATTAAAATGGGAAGTTCGGTTATTTTAGGTGTCTGCCAGTTCATCATGTAATTGTCAGAAAAGAAAAATTTATAAAGCAAAGTTCATCAATCCAAATTTAGAAAACACTAAAAATCCGCAAATCCAAATAGAAAAGCCTTCTGGGGTATATTTGCTGAGGTTCTCTCGCCAGTACTACGTAGCATAATCAGGAGGTGCAGCCTTATCCAAAAACATCCTAATCCACACGCTAGCGTTTGATTGTTTATTCTATCGTGCTATCCCCATAAAAGGTCAGGTGTAAGGCCTGTGAAGATTTTCGTGATTTGTTTTAAGTTAAATTCCGAAGTTATTCACTTATAAACCAATACAAAATAAACCGATAAATGGAAAATGGGAACACTGATAAGCGATTTTACCAACACAGTGTGACGAATTGACACTAGAACACCTGCTCGTCGACAGAAATTACTAAGTGACCACTTTATCATACATAAAAATTGTAGAAAGATTTGTTAATGTAAACGCAAGTATTTTGTGCTTATTATGATAGTTTGTGACGTAACGTATTTTAATTTAACCTAACATACCATAATATTCCCTAGGATAACTTAGCAAAGTCTAGTCCAATCTAACCTAATTTATCACAACGTAATTTGATCTAACCTAATCTACGAGTGCCTAGACCTAAACTAACCTCACTTAGCCTAGCGTAACCTAACTACTTCTAGTGTTACCTAACAAAATCTGTTCTAGCCTAAAGCACTCACATTCAGCCTAATCTAACCTTCACTTATTTTCTTCTTCTTCGTCTGCTTTGTATTAGAATTGCGGCCTGTTTATTGCAGTGATTCTAGTCATCTTCTTTGCGGTTTACCTGGAGATCTTTCCCTTAGGCGACTTGTCTCTCGCTATCTTTACCAATCTGTTTTCTTGCATTTTTCACATTCTTTACTTATCAAAAGTAGCAAAGTCTAGTTTAACCTAACCTAACCCAACCTATTCTACCCTAAGCTAATCTGATATTTTTGTATTGGAGAAGAAACCTTTAAAAAGGTTATTACGGGAATATTTCTATTCCGCAGGGACGTGGGATTTCTACCTACTAAAACTCCTCCCTAATTGTGAAAGCCATCTCGGGACTGCCATATCATTTCATCTGTGTCCTCCTTCTATCTCTACATTGTTTTATTTTTCCGCCACCGTTTGTCCTTTAATTTGCCTCCCATTTTCTTCTCCATCTTCTGTAGATCTTGTTGTATTACCTCCAAGTTTTCTTCATTGTCGGCCATTTTGTTGATGGATCCTCGGTGTGATGAAGAAGACAGATGATATAGATGACGTTAGTGCTGATAAGATGCAAGAGCGGGTTCCGGAGCTGATGATGACGAAAGTCCGGGGCTTTAGTGGGTAAAAATCTCAAGTTCCATTCTGGGTTGAATATATTCCCTTAAAGGCTCCTTCGCAAAATGTTCCCTTCAAACATAGAAAATGTGGTGTGCCCACCCAACGACTTTCTTTTATTTCTTGAATTTTTTAAAAAAAAGTGTAGTAATAAAGAAAAGTTTTGTTATAAAAATTATTAACAATTACGTAGTATATAACAGTTTTCAGAATTTTTATTTCCATAATTTTTGGAGAAAATTTTTGTAAAAACTTAATTTTGCGATATTTAATCCAAACCTGTAGATAATTACACGATAGACGATTTTGTGCTATAAAACTTAATTTTTATTAAACAATTGTAAATGTTTGTTCTGAAAACTGAAAAGAGCATAAAAGTAAAGTACCACTCCTGTTACACGATTTTTGCAGAAAAGCACTGGGATTTCTAAACTTATATTAAAACTGAAGATATAAATTGTACATTACAAACAAAGAAAAATAAGGTTCTTCCGGGTGATCTCTTTTTCGCTGGTGGCGGATCCAAACGTCTTCCCTGCGACCTTTATCTCGAATAGCTAGAAGCAGACCACAATTAAATAAACTAGTTTCAACTCGTTATTCACAGGTTTTTCCAGATTATTGGAATGATAAGACAAACGCCGAAATAATTTTGGGACAGGCCACCCTAAGCCTGAAAAAACGTGAACGTCAACATAAATTTAAAGATTTCAAAGTCCGAGAACGGCCTTCGCGCCCGGCGTTTCGTAAGGAATCTCCGCCAAAATAGAAGCGGCCATGGTGCGCGCTAAATTTACAATGCAAAAGCGAGCTCGCGGCTCTCGGATCTGAACTGCATTTCAGCCGCTCGTGATTCGACATCAACCTCGGGTTGGTGAGCCTTGGCGGCAAGCTGTAGGCAGAATTTGTTTATTAGTAGTGTGGTTTCACGGGCTACTGGACCGAAAAAGCAAATCTGAGGGTTTGGGGCAAGATGTTGTTCCGTTGCGCTCCAAACTTAACAGGACAGAATAAGTTTGGGGTTAATCTGAGCAGCAAGATGGCCTTCCGTTGCGCTCGAAGATTAGCAGGACAGGGTGGGTTTATGTATACAGATTTTCTTCATGGCAGTTCGACTAACTCAAGCGAGGGAGGTTTCAGGTCAGGTTTAATGGTGAACTGTTAGTGCGTGACGGGATTCTGGTTTTAACTGATAGGTATCTAGACTAACGGTGACTGGTGTAGCCCTTGAGCCTTAAGACTAGTGATGGGAGAATCCGAATGAAAGGAATCGAATTAATCGATTGTTTCCGCTTTCCGAGATATTCTGATTTGTTGCTGAAAATATTTCGAATTAAAAAATCTCTCGGATTACTCGGAACAATCGGATGCTCGGAACGTCGGAACTCCGATGGTCGTTCAACCGATTCTTTCATTTGAACTGCGATTACTCGCATTCGGAATATTCGGATACAAGTTTGTCCGAGTGATCGATCGTCGGCTCTCGCTCTCGGCTGGCGGTGTGCCGCTTGCCGACAAATTATGCGGGGTTTTTATTAAAACAATATTTTAACAAAAAATTTAAATAAGTATCCGAATACGCGATGTAGTTGCTATAGGATACTGCAGTTTACATTTAAACTACATGAATTAATAACAGACTCATTCATTTTCAAGTTAGGTCTATAATGTATAATGGTTATTTATATTTTACAGTACAGTAAACATTGCACTTCCATACTTTGACCAAAATGATTTAAAAAGATATTTGTGTCAACTACACGAAAAAATTGCATGCTCAACACATTGGAAAAGTGATTCTTCCATGCTCACGTAAAACTTTTACATTCGCTGGAAAACTTTCACTTTTTTAACTTGTAGAACAATCTACTATTAATTCACTAGCGATTTACGAACGACTCTCTAGCATATAAACATTATAAACAGTTACTTATGGTTGCTACTATAGAGATAATAATAATAATAATGCCAGTTTAAAATGACAAAATTAAAGACAAAACTATTAATCGAGTTTTTTAACAATAACCGTAAATGCGTAACTGGAGACTTGAATTGCCGCATTTATAATTTTATGACGTTTAACGGCTTCAGATTGCAGCTGAAAATTATTTCGGTGGAGCAAATAATTCTCGTATTTTAAATGCCCGCTTGCATTCGGCTACGCACAGCGCATACGCAGTACGCGCTTACTGCACAGCTCTCTACGGAATCCGAGATATTCATTCGTTTCGCGAATGATTCATTCGTATCCGATTGTTCCGAATGATTCATTCGATTGTTAAATTTATTCGATTTTGCCCATCATTACCTAGGACCCAAGTTACCCTACAGCTGAGGCTATGGTTCTGGTCTGGATTCTGAAAGGAACGGCTTAAATCTCTCTCAGAACAAAGCGGGTACTGCTCTTTTATATGCTTCATGATCTTCTTCCACGTCGTTTACCTATGAAAATCTAACAGGGTCTAAACGATACTTCGGTGCGAATGGAAAGCAGGGATGCGCGGAGCGAGAAGCTTGACGTAGCTTGCGCAACTCGCCCGTTTCACACCTGTGCTCCATCGGACAATCAGCAGTATCTCTTGACGAAATTCTTAAAGGTTTTCTTACCCTCTGCGTGGCTCCAAATTTTCGCGCGGCATGCATTCTTGTAGTTGTAATAGCATCTAAAAATTGATAACGGCAATTAAAACGCTCTAAAACAATTTGGAGGCACGCGGTACGGGACAGTATATGTTCCACAACACGGGCCCCAGTACTGATCCCTGAAATAGCTTCCTTGTGAGCTTCAATTCTTTACCTTCACAAAGGGTAGCTGAGGTAGCATTCTTGTGACCTTCAATTCTTTGCTTTCACTTACCTTCAAGCATCTATTCTATAGATAACTGCAATCTTGACAAGGGGTTGATTTACGTTTCTGCGTACCATTTTCACTAGATGCCGTGATAGGATTATAATAAAAGCATCCGCAATGCTTACCGTAACCATTAGACATACTTCTCTGATTTTATAATTGATCTAACATAACCTAACATACACTCGCTTAAAGTAATCTAAGCTAGGCTGTATTTGGAGGGGAAAATTTCAAAAAGGTTCCTGCGTGAAGATGTTCGATTCCGTATGGGGCTGTGGGATTTTTACCCAACAAAACCCTCACTTTCACCATCATTAGCACCGAAATTCGCGCTTGCATCCTATCTTCTTCTGCCCTAATTTTTATTAATTTTTATTAGCTTCTTAAGATTATCTACTGTAATGTTTTTATCTATTTTTAATGTTACCTCTGCCATACTTCATTTCCATCTGAGATAGCGCTTCCCAAACTTTCGTAATGTACTAGCTCGGTCATAAATACTTAGCTACTAACCGTAAATGGGTATATTATAACTCCCAGATGATTATTTTCCGTTGTGGGTTGCAGTCTAATCTTTTCTACGTCTATGGTTATGGGCGTGTCGCTTTCTTTCTACAACCAGCACCACATTAGTTTCCCATGTTATAGATTGCTTAGTTTATTGTCGCTCTTTAGTTTTCTTCAGTTTTTGTGATTTATACTACTTCCAGTAGTTATCTTCTAAAAACTGGATCTTCTGTTTAAGTAGCCCCCGATTTAATTATACTAATTAAATATAGAGATACGTGTTCTCTTCTATCTAATTTCATCATAATTTAGTTCCATAAGACTGATTTGAAGGCAGTTCGTATATCTAAGGTTATAAATGCACATCGAAGCTAAGCTATCGCAGCCTAACCTAACTTAACTTAATATTCCGTAGTTTTTGTTTTGGAGGTATGGAGAACTTCAAAAGGGTCGTTGAGGGAAGGCCTCAGTTTCATAGGGGATTGTGAAATGTCTACTCACTAAAACCGTTGTTTCATTACTTCAAAATATCGCCCCTTCTATTCATTCATCAATCTGTGGTGCTCTATTTGTTTATGTATCTCTTCCCTCAATTAATCCTGCATTTTTCTTTGAATTACCAGTGCCGCTTCTTCCGATACCGTTGTATAGGTGCTTGTGATTCGTATGGCTAAATTCCTCTGAATTGCAATTAGTTCTAGTCATAACGAAGCTCCTAATAGTATAACTGAGAGCACTACCGACCCCATTAGCTTTCTTTGCTGAATCTAGGCCCCTGATATATCGCGTTTGCCATAATTCCAAATCAGTTGTTTATATGCTTTGCGAACTTTCCTCCTCTATTAATCCAGACAGCTAGGTATTTTATCGCTCTCTGTGAGTTTATGGGTGCACCTTTGACGTTAAAGGTAATTTGACGTAGCACTCTATGAGTACATGGAAGCACTGCTTCTGTTTTTCCGGTTCTGCTTGTAAGTGGTTCCCCTCCATTCAATCTCCGACCCCTTTTCTTGCAAAGCTCGTCTTCTAGTCGTATGTTGAAAATTGTGTCATATAGAACGTTCTACAGAGTAGGTCCCAGGACCGGTCCGTGTGGTACCCCGCCCGTTGTTATGGGTTCTTCAAATCGTCCTTCTGACGATGCTTTTCTTTTATTGAGGTAACTTCTGATTAGGTGTTGCAGGTAGGCTGAAACCCTTATTTTTCTTAGCGCTTCCATAATTTTTTGCCAGGATGTCGAGTTAAAAGCATTCCCGACGTCTAACGTGATTAACCCGCATACTATTCGTCTTTGATCAACCCCCTTTACGCGTGATATTGCCAGAACTCTATTTATAGCATTCATAGTCGACTGTTTCTCTCTGAAGCCGCCATAATGATGCGAGAGTTATCCCTTTTGTTCTAGTTTCTTGTTGATACTGGTTAGAATCATCTTCTCAGATAGCTTACCGTTAACGTCTACGACGCATATCGGCCTGTATGATGTCGCCTCATTAGGTGGCTTGTTACTTTTCCTGAGTAATACCAAATATGCATTTTTATATGTTTCTGTAAATTCTTCTCTGTCTGCATAGTTGTTCTACAGTCTCAGGAATATATCCGGTGAGCTCTCGATCTCCCCCGTAATAATTTTAGCTGATATTTCCCAGAAACTTAGACCTTTCATAGTCTTGATGCAATCAGCAACGTTTTTCAACTCCTCTTTTCCAAATTGTTCGAAATGTGCTAACTGTGGCGCGTCCCATTCTTCTTCTTTATGTATTGAGAACAGACAATCCGCATCTTGTTGTGTTCTCTCTATTGTTAGTACTCCTTCGAAAAGTTATGCACTACTTTCTCAAGTTGGCTAAGTCTTCTGACCACCAGTAAGCTTGTTGCCGTCTTGAATTTCTTTTCGGCATCCTCGGCATTGATGCGTTGCATGTAGTTTTCAAGGTCTTAGAGGTCTCTCGCTGTGTGGCTTCTGTTCTGCCTGTCTTATTTTTCGAATACCTCTACCACTTTTTCGCAATTAAACGTGCTCCTATTCATAGTTTAAAGTTATGGTTAATAATCCTTGCTGTAGTACTCCTTTTTCTATAAATCCCATCCTCACTGTCTTTCTGTCGCCAGGAAAAGTTTTCTTAAAAGAAGGTGAAGTTTGCTGAAAGGAGATATAGTCGGTTTTACACATATTTTAGCACAGTTTAATGATATTTACCTGTGAATTTCATCATTCAGTCTTGGCGATCCTGGAATCTTTCTAATCTCCAAACAATTTTGCCAATAATAGGGGAACCACCACCACCGTCAACATTTGTATCCACTCTAAGTATATCTTAATATATATTTTTTATTTGCTATTAAGTACTCGGTTACGGTTTCATTGCAGAGGGTGTTGTCGATTAGCATGAGTTGCAAGGGGAGCCTGAAAACTATAACTAAGGTTTCGTGTAAAATGTTTTTGCATGATTTCTAATATATCTCTTACATTTTGTAAAGATTTTTGACGTTCTCACACAACAGCTTATATCAATAGAGCATAAATTCGAGACCTAAGAAGAACGTGCCTAGTCTTCATAGCCCAAACGTTTTTCTAAGTGATATCATAGTGAAGTGTCCAGTTACGTGTAAATTCAGCTCTAATTAAAATTAAATTATTTATTCGGGAATTGTCCTGAGTTTCCAGCTATTGAAAAGTGTGTATTCGGTTGTCTACTATTGGTGCATTTCTGTGTGAATCTTCAAAAATTTTTAGGGCTAGGTAAATTCTGATTCATTTTAAAAGAATGCCAGTACAGGGGGGGGGGGCGATTTCCTGTAGCCATCTTGGGCAGGTTGACTAATTGGTTGCTTTTGTTGTGTGCTTGATTCTTTTTCGAGGACTCACTTAAATAAGTATTTGAAATGCCTTGTTATCGTACAAACATTTCAGCAGCAAAACTTACCTCTGGCCGACCTTCTTTGCACATTGCGTCATGATTTAGTAATATTTTAGACTTCTTATTACCCTGTTTAGGGTTTTTCCTTTTGAAGTTCTGAAACTATCACAAGAAACACCTGGAGAAAAAAATTTCAAGCGGTTTGGCAGTGCGGTCCAGCTACCCTGAAAAAATACCCTCCTCCCATGTGTTCCGATACTTTTTCCTCCTACGATTTCACACCATGAACTGGGGAAAATCCCGCAGACTTCAACTATGCAGTTTTTGAGGCAACTTCACTGCCGAATTTAGGATCAGAATTCCTCGAGGCTTCTTTATGGCCGCGCTACAGGATTGGGCATCCCCAGGTACTTTCTTTACGATTCCCATCGTGGTGAAGCCATTTTTAGTACGAGAAGATACAGAACTAAAAAAATATCTCTCGTGTATATGCCGAATCCTTATCGTAGTGCAGTAAGTTTCTAAGTCTTATATGTCTCGTGGACGTCGAGCTAGTTTTTACATGCAGATTAGTGACTGTCAGATTTGGCGATTTTGGTCGCAATCAATTAGCGCTGGACACGTTCAATGAATTTGGGAAAGAGTACTAAAGCTTTTGTGTGTTACCCTTTGACGGATTTTACACGAATTGACATGTAATACAAGCATTCGGACACATATGGCCTTCTATGTGGATTTTGGTTCTAACAAAATCGTATCTCATATGCTTATAGTCTTTAACTCCTGTATTCTGCTTTCGTTCGGTTTTATTTGCGGTTGGAGGATGTGCACTTGTGTAGGGCATTGCGAAGAAACTCATAGAGTAATTTTCTATTTATTCAATTATTTGAATTCCATTTTGCTAATAAAACTGTATAAACAATTATACATTTGCAATTAGTAACATAAAACACTGAGTAAAATCAACGTCACATTTACTACAATTATAACAAAATAAAACCTTAGGTTAAAATTACATCACTACCAATATATTAAAATAGACAAAATTATAGGTTTATACCTCCTACGACTTTATATAAATGCATGTGAGTGTAGCATTCACAATTACACTTAACTCCTCCAGAGCCAGTATATACAGTGTGTCCAAGATAAGGAGGGCCAGTATGGGAATCTCGGTAATTGTAAGAGACAAATTTGGTTAAATAGGAAGAAAGTTGGGCTATTAAAGGAATAACAAAATGCCGCATAGAAATCCTTGATATGATTTTTCGTTTTTTAATTATCTCAAAAACCGAATTTTTGGATTTTCTATTTTATTTTTTTTCTGACGTTAATATTAAAGTTAGAAATAAACTAATTAAACTTCTTTATTGTAACTTTTCGTGGACTTAATGATCACATTATCAAATTTTTTATGTGACGTTTCGTCTTCGAGAAACCATAATCAACTTCATTTTTTTAAATACGGTCCTGGTTTTTTATGCCATATTTGTGAAGCCCTTTTTATTCTGAATTCAACAATGTACTATATATTATGGTTTAATTACGTTTCAAGCTTTTTATAATCATCATCTGAAAATTTTTAAGATACGGACCTGCATTTAGCACAATTTTGTAAGTTAGGCGTTTTTAAATGCTGTTAAAATATTGAAATGCACATCATAATGTCATAATTCTGATACATTACCGAGATCTCCATACTGGCCCTTCTTATCTTGGACACGCTGTATAGGAGAGTACCGCCACGTCCGCCATGTTTATTCCTCTGACATATGCTTCACTTTGAGGTTTGTATCACAATTCCGTCAACCTGACATTTGTTGGCAATCCAAAACTTTACTTAAAATTGGCAAGACTGTAAGTGTATGTCAAATTCGAGGTTAGCAGGTTAGGTTTTGTGTCAGTTTTGATACAAACCTACGCAAAACATAACCTGCTAACCTCGAATTTGACATAGACTTACAGTCTTGCCAATTTTAAGTAAAGTTTCAGACATAATTCAATCAGTTATTGCTGGTTACCCTGTAATATGAGAATAAAGATGGCGGCAATGGCGGCAATTTTACGCATCAACAAATTGCGGTACTCTCCTATATACACTGGCTCTGGTATGTAGAGGAGAGTACCGCCACGTCCGTCATGATTACTCCTCTGACATATGGGTCACTTTGAGGTTTGTAACACAATTCCGTCAACGTGACGTTTGTTGGCAATCCAAAACTTTACTTATAATTGGCAAGACTGTTAAGTCTATGTCAAATTCGAGGTTAGCAGGTTATGTTTTGCGTCAGTTTGTGTCGAAACTGAAGCATAACCTAACCTGCTAACCTCGATTTTGACATTGACTTACGTCTTGCCAATTTCAAGTAAAATTTTATACATAACTCAATCAGTTATTGCTGATGGGAGTAAACACGGCGGCGATGGCGGCACTTTCACGGATAAAAGGATGGCGGTACTCTCCTATATACAGTGTGTCCAAGATAAGGAGGACCAGTATGGGGATATCGGTAATGGTAAGAGATACAAATTTGGTTAAATGGGAAGAAAGTTGCGCAATTAAAGGACTAACAAAATGACGCCTAGAAATCCTTGATATGATTTTTCGTTTTTGAATTATCTCAAAAAACGAATTTTTGGATTTTCTATTTAATTTTTTTCTGGCGTTAATATTAAAGTTAGAACGAAACTGATTAAACTTCTTTATAGCAACTTTTAGTGGACTTAATGATTACGTTTTCAAATTTTTTATCCGACTTTTCGTCTTCGATAAACCATAATCAACTTATTTTTTTTAAATACGGTCCTGGTTTTTTTATTCCAAATTTGTGAAGCCCTTTTTATTCTAAATTCAACAATGTACCACATATTATGGTTTAATTACGTTTCGAGCTTTTTTTGATCATCATCAGAACATTTTTAAGATACGGACCTGCATTTCTCATAATATTGTAAAAATAAGTTCATACAGTAGGTTAGGCGTTTTTAGATGCCGTTAAAATATTGGAATGCACATCATAATTTCATAATTCTGATACATTAATTTAATAACCAACCAATAACTATTAACAATAAACAACAAATAAATGAAAAAAGATAGACAGAAAGAATAACAAAATGAGCATCGAAACAATTTAATAGGTATTCAAACTTTGAAACAGAAGAAGAACTTAGAAGATTGGTTCTTGAAGCCGTTCACAGTATAACGCCAGTATTGCTGAATAATGTTTTAGATTCTACAGTTAGAAGATGCTATTTATGCTTAGAGAATGATGGCAACCTTTTTGAATACCTTCTGTAAATTTAATATCTATTAAATTGCTTCGGTGTTCGTTTTGTTATTCTTTCTGTTTATCTTTTGTTCATTTATTTGTTGTTTATCGTTAATCGTTATTGGTTGGCTGTTAAATTAATGTATCGGAATTATGACATTATGATGTGCATTGAATATTTTAACGGCATATAAAAACTCCTAACCTACTGTATGAACTTATTTTTACAAAATATCAAAAATGCAGGGTCGTATCTTAAAAATTTTCTGATGATGATAAAAAAAGCTCGAAACGTAATTAAACCATAATATGTGGTACATTGTTGAATTCAAAATAAAAAAGGCTTCACAAATTTGACATAAAAAAACCAGGACCGTATTTAACAAAATTAAGTTGATGATGGTTTCTCGAAGACGAAACGTCGGATAAAAAATTTGATAACGTAATCATTAAGTCCACTAAAAGTTGCTATAAAGAAGTTTAATCAGTTTCGTTCTAACTTTAATATTAAGTTCAGAAAAAAATTAAATGGAAAATCCAAAAATTCGTTTTTTGTGAGAGAATTCAAAAACGAAAAATGATATCAAAGATTTCTAGGTGTCATTTTGTTAGTCCTTTAATTGCGCAACTTTCTTCCCATTTAACCAAATTTGTATCTCTTACAATTACCGAGATCCCCATACTGGCCCTCCTTATCTTGAACACACTGTATATACTGGCTCTGGAGGAGTTAAGTGTAATTGTGAATGCTACACTCACATGCTTATATAAAGTCGTAGGAGGTATAAACCTATAATTTTGTCTATTTTAATATATTGGTAGTGCTGTAATATATAAAGATGATGTTGAACAAGTCACTGAAGCATTCTACAGCCAGTTTTATGCTATTTTGGACAGGTGCGTACCGAAAACTACTTTTAAAAAATCTATCTATTCTACATGGTTTACTGCCAGTATAATAAAAAGCATAAAAAAGAAAGAAAGGTGTAGAAAATCGCTAAAGAAACGAGAGAATGTTTATTTACGTCAAACTTTCAATTGTTTAAGAGCCAAAATTAAACTTGAAATAAGAACTGCTTATCGAAATTACGTATTAAATGTGGAAGATAATATTAATAGCGATTCTAAAGCATTTTGGTCATTTTTAAAATCAATAAACCAAGATACCGGTGCGGAGAACTATATGGTTTATAAAAATAACACTCTAACTACGAATGAGGAAATTGTGAATGCGTTCTACCAACATTTTAAATAGGTATTCCTTCCGAATCCATCAAGCTATAATGTTTCGTTCTCACACGCACTGCCTTTAATACATCACGATTGTTTCAATATGTCAAGTATAACTATTAAAGATGTTGAAGATGAATTTAAGGCTTTAGCTCCAAAGCGTTAGGTGGGACCGGATGGAATACCCGCCTATGTGTATAAAGCATGCTCAGAATTCTTCATAAAACCATTTCATCTTATATTTAATTTAATTTTGAAAACTAATCATGTTCCACAGAGTTGGAAAATCACAAAAGTTTGTCCAGTTTTCAAGAATGGCAATAAAAATGACTGTGCTAACTACAGGCCTATAGCTCTGCTTTCAGTCCCATGTAAAATCTTTGAGAGTGTGATCTACAAGTACCTATTGTCTTATATAAAAAGTTATGTTTCTCCTTACCAGCATGGGTTTGTTCCTGGTCGATCCACAGTCACAAACTTTTTATCCTTTACACAAACTGCTAGCGGATCAATGTATAGTGGTGGGCAGTTGGACGTCATATATACTGACTTTTCTAAAGCATTCGACAGAGTTCACCACGATACATTATTAAAAAAACTTCATTCGTATTCTATTTCTGACAAATTTTTAAAATTAATGGTATCTTATCTCTCGAATCGAAAGCAATATGTTGTCTATAATGGCAGTGCATCAAATAACTATAATGCGACATCAGGAGTACCTCAAGGGTCGAATCTAGGGCCTCTTCTTTTCCTTATATTAATTAAGGATTTACCGGACTGTGTAAAGTACTCTGAGTGCCAAGTTTTTGCAGACGACTTCAAAATTTACAAAGTAATTTCTTCATTTCATGACTTTTCAAAATTGCAGGAAGACCTGAATCGTGTTGTGGATTGGTTGGAAAGGAATCACTTAAACATCAATATCGCAAAGTGTAGTTGTATTTCATACTCTCGAAGCCCAACACCGTTTCTTTATAATTATAATGTCATAGCTAGCAACCTGACAAGGAATGATAGTATTAAAGATTTGGGAGTAGTCTTCGATAACAAGTTGACATTTAATCAGCACGTTCACAATTCCATTAAAAAAGCTTATCAGACTCTGGGTTTCATTTTGCGCAATGCTGCAAATTTTCATCGTATATCGTCTTTTATTTGGTTATACACTTCTTATGTTCGACCCATTTTAGAATACGGCGCAATTATATGGTCTCCATGCTACGAAGTTCATAAGAACGAAATTGAAAAAGTGCAAAAGAAATGTCTAAGATTCATATATTATAAAAACACGGAATTTTTGGTCTTGCGAAATCTTATGCATCTATGATTCAAGATTTTAATTTTTGCAGTTTAGAAAAAAGAAGAGATCTTGCCTCTGCTCTGTTTACGTATAATCTTATCAACAGCAGGGTTGATGCATCCCAGATACTTCAGTGCTTGATGCTAGCAGTTCCCTGCTACAATTATAGACATAGATCTACCTTTCACATACCTATTTGTCGCACAAATTATGCATTCAATTCGCCCCTCCATAGAATTGCAAGAATTGCAAATCACTGCCACAATTCGGATATATTTCATGATAATATAAAAGTTTTTAAAACACAAGCCACGCAAGTCCTGAATCGTGAAGTGTAATATCTAAGCCATTAATTGTTTTTCTTTTTCATTTTTTTTTATTTCTTGTACAATTTGTTAAATGTGTATTAGTTTATATTTGCGCAATTTGCTATGCTATATTCTGTTATTTATGTTATGCTGCTGCTACTAAGATGAGCTAAATTGTTACAACTACAATTATCTGTATTTTCATTATGTATTGTATTGTAACTGTGTTCACCGTCTTAAATTGTATTTTCAACCCGTTATTGGGCCTGGCCTGTCGGTTGAATAAATAAATAAATAAAAGTTTTTATTTTATCCTATTATGTTACTATGATCATAACTCCTTAGCAACGAGTTGCGTTAAGATGCATTTAACAGCACTAGTGTTGTTAAGAAAAATAACATACCGATACTTTATTAGCATTTAATCATATGTTGGCAGTACTGACGTGTATTGTCAATGACAATGTCAGTTTATGTCAAATTCTATGTTAGTAGGTTAGGTTTTGTTTGTTATTTGACACAGACTGACTCAAAACTTAACCTGCTACTCGAATTTTACATAACCTGACAGTGCTACCAACAATACAGTATTGAGTGATACCACTACAGCCATAGCAGATATGTCTCGCTGTTGTGTCATTCATAACAATTCTTTCAATTTTTTTTAAAGATTAGTATTTTAGGATAAAATAAACCGTATTACGGTATACCTACGTAACGTTATCTGCTTTCTACATTACTCGAGAATTTGAAAGAACTCGCTCCTAACGTCGCTCGTTTATTCAAACTATTCTCTCGTAATGTAAAGAGCTTGATAACGTTACTTGCATCGTAAATTACTATTGTATTATAGTATGTTCATATTAATAGTTATTTAACCAACAAGTGTGTTAATGAAGGCGATTAATAATCGAAACTTGTTAAAGCACGAACGAGCGATAGCGAGTGAGTGCCTTTAATAGTTGAGATTATTAATCGCCCATTAACAAACGAGTTGATTACAAAATTTTTTCGTTGACCGCAAAACCTTTTTTTGTAGCGAAAAATTTGATTAATACAACTAACCTCTATGGAAAATATCATCAAAACGTCAAAATCACAAAAACTGTTAATTAATGAAAAAGAGTGTATTAATCAAAAACAGTGTATTAATAGATCTATTAATCCATCCTTTTTAAAAAACAGTTAATTAATGAAAAAGGATGTATTAATCAAAACCAGTGTATTAATGACGTCTATTAATCCATCCTTTTTTAGGAAAAATAATTCATTAATATTGAAATATCCAAGCGGGCAACGAAAAACATATTTAATTGCACTGTCCTCAAATATCAACTGAAAATTTTAGAAATCATATTAATAAAATTACAAAATAATAAAATTATAAAAACTATATTTAACAAAAATAAAAGGGAGAACAGAAAAAGAAATTAATAGTTTTTTGAGTCTCCTCGGAACGTTTAAAATTTTTGGGCAATGATTTGGCATACTTTGTATGCAATGTGCTATCAACATATGGGTAAAATTGAAGATGTTTAATTGATAATATTTTATTAATGGATTTAGTTTTATTTAAACCAAATTATGAAAAGAAATGCTTTTTATAGTGACACAATCTTGAAAGGTTACCAAAAATGTCATGTTTGTCCTTTTGGAAAATATTTTTAAAAATTGCACCAATATATGCAAATGGTCTAGTTCATCTGTTGAACAGTATATATTGTAATAAACATTGGGTTACAGCAATTTCGAATTTCTCCTTATTGCTTACTGGGGAACGGCATGTGGTTCACATTTACAGCTGTAGGTCTTCTGGTTTGGACCATCAGCATCCTGCTTAGGAACTAGCTTTCAAAATTTTGCTACACGGCAAGTCAATTCCTGAATCACAGTGTTTGGTTTTTGTAAAGCATAGTTGAGCAGTATTGCGTATTTCTTTAATTTATAGAAATTCGTCATGTAGAAGATCTCAGCAGCACAGGTGCATTTTTAATTTTCGAATTTAATTTCAACAGCGTGGAAAATGTCAGCCAAAGTGGCACTTTTATATCACATACATACTTGATCGCTCCACACCTAAATTAACGTCTGCGCTTTGAATAGCAAAATATATTTTCTGGTTATCTCTAAATGTGTGGCCAGCGACGTAATGAAGGCACTGATTCAATATTTTTCTATTTCTGTTGGAGATACATAATACAAATAGAATTGTGAGTTACATATTGACGAGTATTTAAAAAAAATATTGTTGCAAGTTCTGACTTTTTAAAGTTTTGCATAATATAGCACACGCTATATATTTTTTATAAGCCAACTTGCTACACCTAAAAATTTTAGTGGAGTCTAGGAATTCTACATTATTTAAAAAATAGACTAAGTAAAGAAGTATTTTTTGTATTAGTTCAGACGCTGGGAATCCGCAATTCCCAATTGCTTTTTGAGTTCTAATTCGACATAACATCTAAGGAGCGGTGATACGTAATGAGTAAATTTAATGTACATTCAACCCAGTTATGAGAGGAAATGCAGCGTTAAATTGCAATTAAATTAAAATCGCTGAAGACTTGAAGCACATTTTAGTATGACATTAAGACAAAAATAGTTTCGCATTTTTCCACCGATTTCCTCTGACATGCTGTTCAGAACTACTATAGTTTGTAATTCTACAATCATTATTTAGTTTATTTAAGCGTCGCATCATAAAATTCGAGTAGTCAGTCATACAAGTCTTTATTTTGAACGTAATTCCAATTTCTATAAGCGGTTTTGCTTTACCAGGGCATAAAGACCTTGCACAAACAATTTTTAATAAAACTAAATCTGTCATTCATCAACATTCAAATCACTTCAAGAATTTTTGTATGCTATATGAATATTTGTTGCAAAACATGCTTTTATCGCACTTAGTAAAGAAGAATTTGGAATTTCATCTACTGATGTTTTATATTGCATACGTATTAAACATTTTACCAATGCTGTGTTTCGAAAATCCTCTAGATCTTCTTACTTCCTACGTCCTTTGACCCATAAAGTCCCATCAGTTGTAAGCTGCCATCGTCCCTGAAATTCGTTTCGCGAAGGTGACGTTTCAATTTCCCAAACAGTAAAAACTCGAGTGCGCGAGATCTTGTGAAGAGGTCGAGTGGGAAAGGATTGGAAAGTTCATTTCAGCCGCTATTGATGTCACTGCAATGCATTTATGCGACGACGCATTGTCGTCCTGCGGGAGCACTCCAATTCGCAGTCGCTCACAGAGTTTGATATTGATTTGGCTCCGCAATTTTGGCAAAAGCATTGGTCAGAATGTTGCTAAAATTCCAGAAAACCGAGAACTTCACATTGCCCATTGTTTCGTTCTGAACTTCTTTAGAGGTGGAATGCAGCCACTTCATGCAGGCTTGGTTGGTGACAGCGTAATAATAATTAATCCACCTTGCATTTGTAGTTGCGATTCTGTCAAAAATGTTGTCAGAATCTGCATCTGCACTAGCCAAAAGCTCACGACAATTGTTCAGTGGATTCTGTTTATGTAAAATTGTGCTACTTAATTTTATCATCAACGTACTATAGTATTATACGTTATAAATATAAAAATTAGTGATGCTGCGTCTGTCGGTCCACGCTGGACCGTAAACGGTCGGGTTTACGTTATCACCGTCCCCTTTATAATTTAAAGAGAAGTATGTTTGCTATATAGTGTTTTGCTTTGAGAGTGTAGTTTCGGTTTTCCTCTTTATGAATTTCACCTCGCTAAGTGTTTTGTTTGACTGTTTCAATCTTACTAAAATCGTTAATATGTTTTTACATACTTTGTTCATAATTATGATATGTTTGTCCCCCATCGGAGTTGCTTTATTCAGCGCCATCTAACGGCAATGGAACAAATTTTACGGCTACATTGCTACACGACACTGATGCAAATAATCAATTAAAACGGATTGAAGAATTTGTCTTGGGTGGGTAGTGCAGAGGGAAGACTGGAAAATGCTGCTAAAAGTAAGTGCATCATCCAGCCTAAAGAAAATGCTTAAAATGGTAGAATAATTTTAAACCTAAGCCCCAGACTTATCAGAATAAACTACTCAAGCTAGCTTCAAATTGTACCAAACAGACGTTAAGGTTACATGGATGTATTGAAGAGCCGACCAGCTACAGTCAAGACGACTTGTAGTTCTTTTCTATAATTAGCAAAGAGCATTTAAGTTATCACGGAGGGTTCTTTAATACAACTAATAAGTCCATTAGCTTACGAGCATTCTTAAAATCAGTAAGGTATGTGTAGCTAAATTCGTTAAAACAGGCTCCAAAGAGGTTTGTCCCAAAACTTACTTTCATTATCCATTACTTAAAGTTAATAGGAACAGATTTATATTAATAAAGGTGATTCTGTTACACCAATTAATTTACAATCACTCGCATGAATCACAAGCGCGACCAACGTTACAATCGAAAGCCACAAATACAGCCAACTCTATTGTTATCAGCCTCGGTAGTAATAGGTTACAGGAAATCGCAACTGAGAAGAGTTGCTCAAGCAATTTCATTAATATTACACATAAAAAAGTTAAATATTTAAATAGCTTAGAGTTCTCTAGGCAGGTTAAATTAGCTAACATTTACACGTTTACAGTGATGCTACAGGTCAGACATAGCAAGAGGGTGATAATAGTCTACCACTACGTATGTATAATTTTGTATGTTTCTTAAATACATAAGCAATCAGTGACGAAAGTCGGAAGTGATGCAAAACTAGTTGGCGAATTCAAGCTTGCGGAAGTGAAAGCAAGTTACAGGTTTGTTTTTGCCTTGTACAGCACAGGTTCGTGTTTCAACACTTCCAACAATGATATGAGACTGCACCGGAAGAGAAAATACCAACAATCAGCAACCGGGCCAGGGTTTAAAATATGCGACGGAGACTCAGCAATGACTTTCGACAAACAACTGCAAAGCTACTAGAGGAAAAAATGTGGAACGACCAACCACTTCTACTTAACAATCGGACACTCAGTAAATTACCCTTCAAGGCAGTCGGTAACAACAGCTCAAACTTTAACAACTCCAAGGTCGGCTCTAAAATACACGAATCGTGAGTGCCTAATTAAAATCATGAATAAAAAAGAACTAACGCACATATACTTTCAGCTCACGGCTCTAGAGCTCAATACGCGACGCCAACGAATCCACAATCAAGCGCGTGGGATAAAGCCCAATAATTTTCGTTGCTTTTTTATTGCCAATTATTTCATTGTTTTTTCGTCTGGCATACACATTTTAAAACACTCCCCTTCTACTTTATAAGGTTCGATATTATATCATCATAGTAATTACAGTTTTCAAGACTTACTCAATTATTTAGATTTTGCTTGTACGTTTTATTGTTTCTTCTACATCTTTGAGCATTACTTATACATTTTTATAGCAACTTCAACGGATAAATATTATTTGTGAACGAAATAAAAAAATCTAACAAATGATAGTAAAATAAAGACACGCATGCGTTATAACACAATTAGGGAAAATGTCAATGCAAAAATGGGGTAACTAAACAACGGCGAAATAAATGTGCGTTATTTGCCGTTCAATACAAAATGGAGAAAGTTCAAAGGCAATAAAGACTTGATGCAACCATTACTTTAAAATATTAACCAAAATATACCATATAATAGATACGGTTTGAACAAAAATATAGACCATCTGCCATTACAAGCAAGCATAGTACTAAATCATAAAATGGAAAGAAGAAAACTATTAAAAAGCAACAATAGATAAAAGTATGCTGAGATCCGGCGGTGACTGATATTGATATTCACAGCTTTCTAAATGCCGTCCATGTAGGTCTTGTTCCTCTGTAGATTTCTGCCGTCTGATTTCATTTTCTAGTTTTGTTTTATACTTAGGTATAAATATTTATTTGTATATATTTTAGTTGGACTTTGGCTTCGCTCATATTTATATACTTTTTCAGGTTCTCTAGTTCTATTTAGCTGATTCCTAATTCGAACTTTTTGTCATTTGAACTAATTGGAACAATATCATTGCTAAGCTTTAGATGGTTGGGGTATTGTCTGTGTAATCCTAATGTAGTTGACTGAAGTTATCTTTTAATGATAGGGTGGACAATTTTTTGGAAATTACATTTCCTTTGATGAACCTCTTTGAATTGAAATTTTATCACTCTGTATATCTTTATGTAGTTTGAACTGGAGAGTAACATTACTATATATATTACATATTAAGGTTGCACTTATACAGCCTACTCTGGTATCATTTAAATCTTTTACAATTGATTACTATCCAAAACTATCAAATGCTTTTTGAAAGTCAATAAATACGTTATGAAGTGGATAATTGTATTTCTTTTCTATTACAAGAATAAGACAAACTGTATGTAGATGGTCTATTGTACTGAAGCCTTTTTTGAATTCATCTTCTTCCAATAATTGGTAAGTTTATTTTTCCGGTTGTTACGTGTAAATCTACTCTAATTAAAATTAGTTAATTCGTTTAAACTTTCATGAATTTTCAGCTATTTGTTGATGTGTATTGGGTTGTCTATCATTCTGGTCTATTTCTTTGTGGATGTTTCAAAATCCTTGGAGTTAAGGAAACCTTAGTGATTTATAGAAAATATTGTCTGTATAGAGGGAGCGATTTCCTGTGGCCATCTTGGTGAGATGGATTGATTGATTGTCTCTGGTGTGTGCTGGTTTCTTTCCGAGGACTCAATTAAAAGTGGATTTAAAATCCTTCATTATCGTGGAAAGTTTATTCTAGCATCGGTGTGTTTTGCGCGCAGTTACTGAAATTGATATAGTTATGACAAGATTGGTAAATATTTTAAAAGCACTTTTACAAACAGCTTATTACACTAACCCTCTTTCGGGGTTTTTATGTATAATAATTAAATTAAGATATCTACCCTTTTTGCTTATTGAACAGATATAGTATCAATAATAATATATTTCGCACTTACCTTGTTACTTTCAAATGAATTCTAAATTGACATATCTCATCAATAAATATCTGACATTGAAATTATATCACTTAAATCTTTTTAAATGTACCTCGGCTAGCCAGCTTATTTAGCAATTAAGAACTCTATTTCCTTCTCAGCTGAATGAGTTATTGTTAATATAAATTATATCTTTAGAATTGTATTTTGAATTATCAAATTATTATCAATTTAACTTGCTTTTTAAATCACACTATCTAGTACTTGAAATTGAACCTTATAATTCAGTTATAGTGTATTAATATGTTTGGCTTGACAGTACTTTAATAATCAAACTAAAGGTTGTCAAAATATTTAATTAAATTACTTGTTCCAAAAATGTGAGGTTAAACTTTCTTAAAGATAACTAGACCAAAAATAATACAATTTCTAAATATAAAAGCCGAAAACGTCGAGTACTCAAATCAATTCAAATTTGGAAAACTTAATATTCTAAATGTACTCTAAATTTAAAATACAATGTTTTATTCTTATTTTCGCCGTACCAAACTGTTATTAAAATACACTAACCTTTTCAAAGATGAACTTGTACCTGAAGTGTGTTTCTACGAAGACCCATAAAAACTCGTTGTAGCTGTCATGACCGTTTAATATTTTGTTAAACGGTAGTGCAGCATGCCACAAACACAAACACTCGCACTAACTGATGCCTTAAACACCAATAACCACTTGAAATGGTTTCTATTAATCTCCAAATCGCTATGCGAATAATAATTGTGACTCCTTGGTCAGACTTTGATTGTGCAGAAGGCTATTCTTGCTAACACGTACCAAACTTCAATAATATTCTCACAATTAAAAGGATATTAGATCTTTAACGTGACTAATTAGACTGAGATTACTCAAAATATAGAAACTTTTTCAGTTACAGTAAACAACCCTCTGGTTGCTAATATTTATTGCCACCAGCTATTCACTTACACTTGTTATCACTTGATACCCTTTATATATCTGGATATTAATTGAAAATAGTTAAGCATTCTCACAGCATGCTACATTACAAGCTGTAGCTCTTCTGATTTGGACCATCTTGAATTACTGGTGCTTCCAGACCACCCAAAGTATCCTGCTCAGAAACTAGCTGAAAAGCTACAGCTACACGGCAAGATAGTTCCTGAATCACACTGTTTCATTTTTGGTAAAGCATCATTGAGTGTTGTTGAGTATTTATTTAATTTATAGAAATTCATCGTTTAGTACGATGAGTTTTTTGCAATTATTCTCATAAGTAGTTTTCATAAAAGGAATATGAAGCTTATTGGACGATTGTTTTCTATATCGGAGTTATCACCTATATATGGCAAAAGATCTCTCACCAATTTTTTTGTTCCATTGGAAGTTGCTGTCTTCAAAGCATTTATTGAAAACAAAACAGTTGTAACTTGATATTTTATGTTATTCTATTTTTAACTAGTGTTCGTCCATTTTAACCTGTCTCAATGTAATTTTAATTTCTTCAATGGCAATTTCAGGTAGGTTTTGAAAGTTTACGTTTATAATCTTGATATTATTAGCTAGTATCGGTTCAGTATCACGAATTGTAGAAGCATACAGAGTTTTGTATAAGTTTTCCAATCTTTTGATTATGTGTTCCTTTTCTGTTTCTGTTATACCTTCATAGTTTTTTCGTTGTACTAATTCCGATTCGTAACGGGAAAAATACCTGTAATAAAATACTGTACCACGAGAAACTAGATATAATGTCTGTAGACTAGAAGTCAAAAATCTAATCATTAAAAGATTAAAACTGATGTAACAAAAGTATTGGAATAAAGAAAAGCTATTAAAATGTCAGCTAAATATACTATCCATTCACAGAACTCGTAAACTGTCAATGTAAAATTTTTTAAATATATGCTGAGTGTACCTGGAAATTACAGTTTTTTTTGGAAATGTACTTCGGATCTAGTATTTTCTAGTAATGTTTAAAGTTACATGTGTCAAAAGTTAAGCGAAGTTTTTCCTTGTTATAATTAACTATAGTTTTTCGTTTCTGTTCCATTGCAACTGAAGTGTATGCACAAAAATTAAAGAATGTTGGAGATTATTTTTTACAAGAAAGTGTGACATACTTCAAGTTTTTAAATTTAAAAACTTTAGTGCTGCAAGCAGAAGTTCCAAAACAGAATGTAAACAAGGTGCCAACTTGACAGCGCTTTGATAGTTCACGAGTTTTGTGAATGGATAGAAGTAGTATAATAAAGATAAAAAGTAAACATGTTACAGCTTATAACATATCTAGGAATGTTGTGAGTATCATAACTGCCGCAGATGTTTTGAAATCCGAGCTCGTAGAGCGAGGATTTTAAGACATCCAAGGCTGTTATGATTCATAACATCCGTGATTTGTTCAACAGTTTATCGATTGCTGTATGGTTATGGTTGCCATGTAGGGTAATATTCCTTTACCCTACAGATAAGTTATGACATAGTAACCAGCCTACTTTTGTATATGTAAACCAAGGCTTAATATCCTGAAACCGGTAAAACACTATACAGGTTTCTTTAAAAAAAGCAATTATAGGGGACCTTGAAAGATAAAAATTTTGGTTATGTAAACTTATGTCAGGAAATCCGCCTTAAGTTTTTGAAATACCCTGTCTATGATGATAAATAAAATATATGTAATAAACTGACATAAGCGTGAAGCTACAAGCCAACAAATCAGCGTGTAAATATACAGCGAAACAGATGGATTAGAAATTAAGCTAGTTATTAAGATATCTCGCTTTTCTGCGAAACTTATAGAATAGAGCAAAAGCTAAGACAGAAATCAAGCCTATTAAAGCTCCATTTGACTCCTTTTTCGCATGTGCCCATCTCAATAACGGTAATTACGAGGCAAAAAGCGAGAAAATTACACCAGCAAAAAGTTAATGATCATCACACACTTGCACCATGTGCAAAACGTCATGTAAATCGTTTATGAATATTTAAAATTAATTTATTAGTATGAGAGATGGGATGACAAATGAAATATATAGTGCATCAAAGTGTTAAATGATAAATGCCTACTTTTAAAAGCGTTGACCTCAGGGGGGCGAACTTGACCGGACCCCCTTGAGGAGCTTGAATAACCCATGAATCAACCTTACAAAATACTAATTTGAATAATTAATAACCATTTTGGGCCACTCGCGGTAAAAAATCGTGGTAATAATGGAACCTGGAAGTAGTAAGCGCACGTTCGGGATATTAAGAGAGTTTTTTCGACTCTGCACATGATGCTGCAAACATACATTAAGTAATAGCAAGTGTTTTAAACTTTTTCATCAATTTAGTGCGAATTAGACTACTACAGAACATAAGAATATCAATTGACCCAACTCATCCCATAAACGTACCCTATTATTACAAGAAATTCTTGAATGGCAAGCAATAAAACTACAAATTTATGGGCAAATTACATATATAATTATTATAACTGTTCTTTTAATTCTACTAACTGATTGTGTGGTTAATAAATAAATATTTAACATTTGCAGAAGCCATCAAGGTTGTGTGCCTACTAAAATTCTGCTCCAATTATAGCCGGTAATAATTTTTATGTAACTTGAGCTGATTGGCTAAGACATATGGAAATCTAAAATGCGATTGGTCCAGCATTAACATACAGACCTTAAATACAATAATACTGCACCTCGCTTTAAATAATGCTTTAATTTTTCCTGGCCTTTGTGCAGATCAACTATTGGTAACTTTTCTGCAATGATCTGGATTACGAGGGAAAGGAAAAAACTGCCATCTTGGGTATCTTATAAAACAATACATTGTTATCTGTCTTTTCATATCGTCTCTTATGTCACTTTGGAAAGTTTGGCCCAGATTTTTATAAACCTGTAGATTGTATTGTCGATTTGGTAAAGTGCATTGTGCTAGTTGCTGGTAATGGAAAAGATTTAACACTAAGCGGTGATTAAATTCTTAACTATAGAGGGTGTTCATTTTGTTGAAATAGCTAAAAGATTGAAAACACTTCAAGGATGTTTCCCCTTCAGAATCGACTGTCCGTCTATATTCAAATACGGTTAAGCGTATTTGCACAGAATAAACACCTAGGTGTTTATTGTGTGGTAATAGAGAGGACCTCGTTGACGATGCAAGGACTGGAAGATCTGCAACTGTATCCAAGACTGTAACGATTGACGAGAAATCGGTTAGATCAATACTGCATGATACTTTGCAAGTGACTAAGGTCTCACCCCTATAGGCTCCTCGAATGTTGACAATTTTGCACAAATAGGATCGAGTAAACATTGTCGCGAGCTTTTGGCCTGTGGCAATGGGTATTCTGACAATTTTTTCGCCAAAATCGTCGCTATGAACAAAAATTGGGTCCACCACTATTTATGCAGCGGCGTAATTCCAACTCTCCGCATTCAAAGCAGTTTAGAATGAAACCATCTGCAAGCAAAGCATCGGTTTTTTGAGATTCTTGCGGCATCTCGTTTATCGACTTTATCTGACCAAATTGCGGGACAAAATCCAGACCAAACGCAGTGGGCGATTGAAACAAGGAGTGCTCTTACAGCACGATCATGTGTCGTTGCACAACTGCTTTCAAAATCCTTCTACGGGGGTATCTCCAATCTCTTCGTGTTCTTTCTGTTCAGAGAATGTAAACACACTTTCGTGGAGCGCATTTTAAGAACTATAACAACTTAAAAACTGAGGTACTTCATGGTTTTAGACAATGAAGGTGATTTTTATAAGGTGATAATTATGAAGCTGAAACATCCATGGACCAAGTGCGTGGAATTGACAGAAAACTGCATAGAGAAGACCTAAAGTGTGTTAACAATTTCAGAATTAAAATAGTAGTAGTTCTACAAAACGGTATTGTATAGAAAGGGTGTTTTATGCAATGATATTCCTACACAAAAACTTAAGAGTAAAAGTCAAGGTCGTTATTTAATTAAGCGTCGAACTCAGCCTATGGAAAGCTTTCAATTCCTTCATGATACTTCTAATACTTAGACCACCATTTCAAGCCAAAGTATACTGACTGAATTGAGATGTGAAACACTTCCTAGCTCTAGCAATAGTTCAGATGTATTCCTATGTCCTATGTTATTTATAATTCACAACAGTCACAATTTCTTTATATAGCTCTGTTAGCACTTTCTAATGGAGGTTGTGTTTTAACCTGTTTCAAGTTTAATCAATTACAATAGTGAACTGTCCTGTGGATATCTTGAAATTTGCTAAAGCATGCTGAATCGGTATGCCCCACTCGGTATCTTGAAATTTAGATTTCCGATAAGTTAGAGCTAAAAAAGGTTTTGAAAGATAGGTAAAGTGCCCCTTAGACTTGCTAGTTTATGAAATGTTTCCTATTAGCGCAGTACATAATAGTAAGTACGTATACCGAAATTCAAATCGATATGTCTATATTTGTGGAAATTAACAAAAAAATAAAAAATAAAAAATTTAACTTCAAGGCCCTATAACTTCTTACTGAAGGGACTTTGTACTAAGGTATATTAGGTTTAGTAGATTTATTATGATGCAAGGAATCTATGTCTAATCGGTGTGCCATCTTTTTTGGGACACCCTGTATATAAGTTTTGTGTACTATCTAGATGCAGCAAGCTTAACCTCATAACCGGAAGTATGGTGTTTACTCTTGTGATTTTTTAGTTTTTTTCGATTTTTTTTAAAAACAGCCATAAAGTTGTGTTTTTAAACTTTACATTTTTATTACATTTTTCATGTGTATTGATGTGAGATCGGTGATTTTCCAGTGGAATACCTCTAAAATGGGTTTCTTTTGTTTTTCCCTTTTTTTATTAACTCCTATTTTAAATAGGAAAAACCCCAATATATTATTAGATGTTTGAATTCGGCTTAAAATTTTAGAGACTATTCAACTCACCCCCTTCAAGTTAACTATTCACCAATCATAATTTAGTATTTATGTCATTTGCCACCAATCAGCGTAAAATTGTGCAACAATTCCGCTAGCCGAGTTTTAATGACAATTTTTTTCTCTTCCTGTGACATTTATTTAACTTCCTGTAAAATTAATCAGATATGATATTAGAAATGTCAAATTTGACAAACAATTTATTTTACGTCAACAGATTTTTATTTTCAAAGAGGACGTGATAAAATTGATTAATTACTAAGAAATGTCAATTTTGTTCGTTGAATAGTCCTTCAAATGCCGCTTGCAGCCGACTAATTGCATGAATTTTTGTCAAAGTGTTTATTCGTGTTTATTGCTTCAAAATTGGTCTCGTGCTGTCGCACTCGACCAATTTATATCGAAGCAATAAACACTCATACACTTTGACAAAAATTTTCGGCAATTCGTCGACCGCTCGCGGTATTGTATATGAAAATCTGTCTCTTCAACTAACGCTCTATTTTGTACGGTTTCTGTAGAATTTGCAATTTTTGAAAATATTTGACAAATGCTTAAAAATTAAAAATCAAATTATAAGATCACTGTAAAAGAAAATTATGTATGTGTATCACACCAGATTTTTTTACACCTAAACACTCTTCTATCGGCGATCGCTAATGAAGTGAATGGCACTAAAGTATATGGATTCCACTACAATAAATTGGAGTCCAACCATCATTAACTTTTTTATTACAAGAACATATAAATACGCCACTATTTTCTGTCCCAGTTCTAATTATTTAACACCAAGAAGCTTACCTTAATTATTCAAACATAAAAAACGTATCTCTAGCTACGTAATCATGAGGAAACCTAACTCTAGCTAGTCAAGCATCAAGAAGCCTAGATCTACTTATTCAAGCATCAACAAAACTGAGAAGTGGGCAAAAAATGTTCTCCGCAAGTGGCCTATGATTTCTGTAAAACGAAAGAATGTCACGTATGGGATTCATACTCAAACTTAAATATTGAACGTTAAACAAACTTTAAAACGCTTGCAATACTATTGTTAAACATTTGTCAAGAATACAATAAGTTAAGGTTAAGGTGAGGACATATGTTCAAATTCCAATACATGCCTTGAAGGGAATTGTTCTAATCGCTCTTTAGCTAATTATTCAATACACCTACTTCTAATTACTTGAACACCAGGCAAATGAGCTCTAGCTACTCACGCACAAAGACACGTAGTTCTAGTTGCACAAACATTGCGAAACCTAGCTCTAATTCCATAAACATAAAGAAACCTAACTCTAATTACTTAACCATCGGGAAACCTAACTCTAACTACTCAAACGTAAATAACCTAAATCTAGCTACTTAAGCATCAAAAACCTAGCTTTTGTTTCTTAAACATTATGAGCTCTGGCTATAGTTGCTTAATTATTTACTCAATCATCAAGAAAGGTAATTTTAATTACTTATGCACCAACAAATTTAGCTCTAGTTGTTTAAAAACCAGGAAAACTAACTTTACTTACTCAAGCATCAAGACACCTAATTCTAGTTACTAAAACATCAATTACTCATCTATTAGAAAACCTAGCTATAGTTACTCAAGCAAGAAGAAACGTAACTCTAATGGTATGTGCATCAAGAAATCTAGCTCTAAATGCTTAAACAATAGAAAAGCTAGCGTTAGTTACTCAACTTTAAACTCAACGCTTTGAATATGCATAGTGTGATTAGTAGTTAGTATGAACTGATTTATCAGCAGCTCGAGCGAACTAATATTTAACAGTGTAATTTGATCTAACTTAAGCAATGAGTAACTATGTATGAAATTGTTGATTGTGTATATGTGTCACACTCTTACATAGTTACTCTAGCATAAAAACCTAGCTTTAGTTAATGACTGACACCTTTTAAAATAGCATGCCCAACAGCGCGCATGCTTTCAACAACGTTGCCAACAATGACGGCTGCTTATTACACACCAAATGTTCAAATAGCCAAATGGCATTTAACCTAATTGGCATCATACATGGGCATCGTAAAGAAGTCAGCGTTTTTTGAACACTGTCAATGCATATGAAGTTTATATACCAACGCATTCCTACGTACAACAATTCTTAAATCTTACGAGACGAACTAAACCTACTATGTCATAACAGGCTTGAAAATGTTGGACAACTGAGCGTTTGAAAAATTAAATGAGTTCTGTTCTTAATTCTTTTTCTTCTTCTTCTTGCTAGCGTTCTATATCACTATGATTGTTTCTATTTTGGATGTTACAGAACGAAATAGCCTTGTTGAAGTATTCCAAACCATTGTTATAAGTTGTAATGGTATTTTTTTTTGTTTGGCAGATGCGACATAGACACTGTATTTTTCAAGTTATGGTGGAAACTGTAGAGCACTTCATGTTCCTTATCCACTTTTGCAATACTTCATCACGTGTTATTATACCTATTTATATACTGCGCAGTATATGAAGCTACAGTTTGTTATATATTTTCTAGATTCAATATTCAGCTTTCCAATCGATGGAATAAAATTGAAAATACGTACCAGCGGATTATTCTTATCCTTAGGTTGAGACCAAGAACCAAATATGTTTACAGCTTCACCTTAATAAAAGTAAGTCTTGCTTGCATCATATAGCTATTCTTTCTTCCCAAGGAGCGACGTATTGTAACTGTAATTGTTGATTTCTGGTTTTAGTAAATACAGTTTTCTTGGTTTTTACAAAATTTTTACCAAATTATTTTTCCTGTATTTAGCAGATTTTGAAGGTCATCAAAATTATTATCTGAGTATATCATCGTATCGTCCGGATATATCGAAACAGAACTTCGGAAAGCCGCCGAAAAATCATACTTTTACCTTGCTGTTTCCATATTTCTACTTTGTCCGTTAGTTTTCTATACGGATGTCAATTATTTGGTCTCATTATAGATTGGCGTGCTCTTTCATGTGCAGCATTAACGGAAGTGGATTTCCAGAGAATTTCGTAACTTTTGCTGACTCACCGATCTATTAGCAAGAAACCTTAACTGTTTGAACTAAGAATTCTTTTACCAAGGAATATGGTTATTAATACTGGCAGAATCCAGTCAGTAGCGTTTACAAAGGACGAAGTCGTACTACATATCTCATTCTTTTCTATTTAAGTTTATTTATAGAATCTACAACAGGAAAGTAGGAAAGAGCCAACGAAGTTGAAACGTAGCCAAATTCTATGGAGGAACCTCGCAGTCGTGTTATATTTTCATCCTATATAAAATCGATCTTCAGGGCCGGCGGTAAAGATGATACAGTAAAAAATCCCAAAACTCAAAAAGTTTATATATATATAGCACAACTGGTATATCCGAGTAAATCGGACGTCTTACGGCTGGTAATGTTATGCTTGCAAATACCACACCCACGAAAACAAATCAGGGTTATAACCTGCGGTAGCCTTTACTCCAGCGACATATTGCCCCGGTGTCAAAAGCTCGAATACTGCAGGAGAAGAGAATTTAAAAAGCAGTTTGCAACTGCATTATCTCCGCTTAAGCGCGGGGTGTAAAACACAAAGAGTAAATCTAGAATGCAAAGTCAGTAGTCTAACAAGAGCCCCGTGGCCACCCGTTAATATTGGTAACCCAGCATTGCGGTAACAATTCCGTATGAATGAACGTATAGAGGCGGGCTTAGCGAAAAACGAAAGAGCCACGCCAAGTAGAAAAGGAAAAAAAAGAGTTGGCACAAAATAGGAATGGACAAATCAAAGCTGCAAATAGTAGAAATTCAGAGTCAAACATTATATACGACTCGATCATATACATCGGCGTTTAAGACAAACATATATTTTCCATAAACGAAAAATTAAAGCATGCAGAAAAGGGTGGCAATGGACAAATTAAATACCAAAAATTTTGAAAAACGTTGCGTAGAAATATAAAAACAAAACGTACAACTTCTCCAAATCTTGACCGGAAGAAAAATAAAATAGGAAAAAAATAAAAATCGTTAAGACACCACTGCCTCTGCTGCATGCTGTCATTGAAAAAGTTTACAGATAGTTGCCGGAAACATTCTATTACTGTGTACTACAGCCGCGCATCGGACTTCAAAAGACTTGCTTTCAGGTTTTTCTTTCGTAAAGTAGAGACGTAAAAGTTCAGACTGTAGTAACAATGTTGCTGTAATTTCTACCGACGTCTTTTAATTAGACCTTCCTGTGATGCAACGTGGGGCCGTACGTTATCTTGCAAATTAATTGCATCGTCTGTCAATTTCTTGGGCCGCTTATTTCTAGCGGCAGTTTCCAATGCTTTTAATGTCAACCACAGTTAAAAATTTAGTAACAGCTTGCTCATCCTGTTTAGATGAAGAATAAATAAACTTGTTGTGGTTTCCATGGTTACCAATTATAAAACACTCAATATAAACGTGTTTCGGTTGGGCCAGTCTCAATGACCAAATGATAAATGCAAATCTGAATATCGTCAAACTGCTATCTATTTGCGCTAGTTTAACCTAGTGGAACAACATAATAAATTCAAAGCGCAGAGACGAAATAAAGTGAATTTAATAAGTTCCCAGCACTCGGCTTTCACAGCAGCAAGGCGCTGTCTACATTTCCTTACCATGTAAATCATACTTAGTTCCACATTGTTCCATATTGAAATATGATTATTAAATTTGAGCGCCGTGATTAGCGAAACAATGGTCGGTAGACGACTTTCTTATACTTTATTGTTTTTGATATTGTTGTTTTACACGCGTGGATAATTGTATCAACATAAATTCGTAGGAGTTGCTCGATACGAGACGTTATTTTGCTATTGGCTCGGAGTGGTCTACAGTCGTCTTGTGTGGATGGGAACAAAGCAATCCTGAAATTATTGAAACAAATTAAATTTTAGTCCCCGATAGACGCTGCTCAGCAATATAAATACGGAGCGGCGCTCTTGATTAAACGTTCAATTATTTGAGAAATTGCGAACATTTCCATATTACGACCGGTCGGCAAAAAACTGGACGTGACTGGGCGCTTTGAATATGTATAGTGTGATTAGTAGTTACCGCATTTATATGAACTGATTGATCACCAGCTCGAGCGGAATAATAATTAACAGTGGAATTCGATCTGAATTAAGCAAGGAGTAATTACTTATTAAATTGTTCATTGTTTGTATGTTTCACATTTTTACATAGTTTCAGTTTTTAATTTGTTGCGGGATAGCGATTAAATCGCTTAACGTGTACGTTATTTCAACTGTTACTGTGCGATTAAGATTAAATTATTTTAATGTTCAAACTGGCTTTTATGGTGCCACACTTTTAATTAGAAATTACGAGCGCCGTGTGACTGACCCAGCTTTTTTCCCGGCGAATCAGGAACTGAACTCTGCGACAACGCTCAGCTACAGTATTTATATTCGTCTTGTTTTGATGAATATAAAAATTGTGGTAGTTTACCTGCATATAGCTACAAATCATAAAAATATTGTTAATGTTATAACAAATTCTAAAGCATCATTTGAAAAATACAACGCAAAAGATAACTGTATAAAATTCACATAGTGTCTCAAAGTTTCAGCCCTAGAAAACGTCGGTAACGAAACTGAAGATCTTCTGATAATGTGATCTTTATAGCGATTTCATGAAATAATTTCACATATTTAGCAATGAAACGAGGAAAGTTTGAAAACGTTTGATTGTGATTCACTTCACTAATGCTCTTTACTCTCAGCTGGTTTGATGATCTCTATAATGATTTCTTACTCTTCTGAAACCTTCCAATTTTTACGTTTCTCAGTGGGTATATTATTTTTACGTCTATGTCGGGTACCCCTATTGATCCCACGTTTGATTTCTCGTTTCTTCTATTCAGGTTTCTTAATTGTATTTTTTCTAGACCTTCGCTATTCTCTCCCTATATATGGTGTCTTTTCCATTCCCATATTTGAGTGTTATAATCTTTCTTCTTCCTTCTTATTTTCTTAGACGTTTTTTACCTTTGTTCTTCTCCATAACTATATGTACTTGTCTTTCATAATGTGTTTGTAATTTTTTATCATTCGTCGAGCGTTTGATCTCGTTTCTGTATCATCTCTAGTCATCTGCGTTCGTCCTTTATACAATATGCTGCTTTTCTCCAAAATATGTTTTATTTCTGGTGCTAGTCTATTTATGTTTTTCTGTTTTTCCTGTGACAATAGACGAGGCAGATTCCTTTAGTTTGGTTGTCAGGTTGTCAGTAAACGAACCCATTTCTTCTGCATTTTCTAAAAGGAGCGTCACAGAGCATGGTACACTACGTAAAGAAAAGCAAGACATCAAAGTTGAAAGTAAAATACGCTTAGGATGGTATTTCCGGTAAACTGGAGAATCTGCTAACGAATAAAAAATTTCCAAAGTATTTGAGAACGAAACTGTATAATCAATGCCTGTGACCAGTTTTTACATACGCAACGCAAACCTGAACAATTGCCACATAGATAACGCAAATACTAAACGTCGCACACATAATAACACTAGCCGACACGATTTTTGTAACACAGTTCAGCCCATTATTTTCACAATGCTAATACCTTTCCAATTTTAGAAAAAATATTCATAAAGCCGTAATACGTACCATTTTTCAGTGGGCTCATTGGACCCTTTTATATTGGAAAGTAGTAAATTTTATGAGGGGCCATTTAAAAGAGGTGCACTTTAAAACCGAAAGATATCCTAAAATGGATTGTTTGCAACATTAAACTTATTCTCTTCTTCAGTCTTTTGTTGAGTTTCGTATTGAGTGGTCTGTGTAGTTAAGAAAGTTTTTTTAACGGCGAAAATGTCAAGTCAAACGCGCCGCAGTTGCAAAAATTCCCCTGACAAGTTTTGTTATATTTGTGGAAAATTTCTGGTTAAGTCACAAGCCAGATCATTTCCTGAAAATGTGAAAAAAGCCTATTTTTGTATTTTGATGCTTCAATCGGAGATCAAGACAAGCACTGGACTCCCCATGTGTGCTGTGTCAGCTGTAGCATGTTATTGGTACAGTGAATGAAAGGGAAGAGTAAAAGTATGCCTTTTGTAATTCCAATGGTATGGCGGGAACCTACCAATCATTTTGACGATTGCTATTTTTGCATGACAAAGACTGAAGGTTATTCCAGAAAAGAAAAGAGCAAGATCCAATTTCCGAATTTGCCTTCTGCCATAAGACCTGTTTCTCACAAATTCGACTTACCAATACCGACTGCGCCCTTAGATTGGTAAGACACTGTTTTGGAAGATAATAACGCATCATTAAGCAGCTCCGAAGAACAGTGTACCGACCCCACTTTTACTCCGGGTCCCAGTTCCGGCGAGCCACATTTTATTGTTCAAAGTGAGTTAAATGATTTAGTACGTGATTTGGGGTGGTCAAACCAACAGTCAGAACTTCTTGGTTCCCGTCTTAAGAAGTGGAACTTACTAACCAAAGAAACAAAAATTACGACTTTTAGGAAAATAAATGCTACGTTTACTGCATTTTACAATACGGAAAATTTTTTATGTGCGTGTATTGATACCGACGCTTTAATGCAGAAACTCAATATCGAGCATTCTCCCTCTGAATGGCGTTTATTCATATATAGTTTAAAAGCTGTGTTATTACATAATGGGAATTTAAAACCATCTATACCAGTTGCCCATTCACTGACAATGAAAGAAACCTATGAAAATATGCGCATCCTTTTAGACAAAATAAACCCGTACACATAGCAGATATCTGGGAATTTAAAAGTTATAGCAATTTGAGTGGGACTTCAAGGCGGATTTACAAACTATTTTTGTTTTCTTTGCTTGTGGGACAGTCGTGCAGTGAATGAACATTACTTAACGACAGCTTGGCCGGAAAGGGTTGAATTTCAACCGGGATCTCAAAATGTTAAGTATGTGCCCCTTGTAGATCCAAAAGATGTTTTGCCTTTTCTTCACATTAAACTTGGACTGTTGAAAAACTTTGTGAAGGCTATGAATAAAGAGGGTGAAGGATTTAAATACCTAAGACAAGTCTTTCACCAGTTAAGTGACGCCAAATTAAAAGAAGGCATTTTTATTGTGCCACAAATTAGAAAATTGCTGGACGATGTTGATTTTATAGAAAAGCTCACCACACAAGAACTTAGAGCTTGGAACTCATTTGTAAGTGTAGTGAGGGGATTTTTAGGCAACAATATGAATGCAAGCTATGAACAACTAGTTAATGAACTTTTAGACTCTTTCAAATTGCTTGGTTGCCTAATGTCGTTAAAAATTCACTTTCTCCATTCCCATTTACCATTTTTCCTGAAAATTTGGGCGCTGTCAGCGACGAGCAGGGTGAAAGATTTCATCAAGATATTAGGACAATATAAATTCGTTACCAAGGACGATGGGATCCAGCCATGATGGGTGATTACTGTTGGTTTTTGAAGAGAGAAAATGTGAATCCACATAAACGGAAAAAATAGAATTAGTGATGTTACCTTTTTCTTAGATGTTAACCTATTATTAATTATAAATATAGTCGATATACAGGGTTAAACAACTTGTAAAATCATTTTTTCAATAAATACTAAATGGTACCGTTCTACATGTCCTTTGTTTAATGTAACAAATAAACCTTGCGTGTTACAATTTTTTTTCCATTTTCGTATTTAGATAGGCTCATTCTACTGTAATATGATCTTCAGCTTTATGTTAGAACAAAAAACAAATGTCGGTCAGTGTAATCGGAGTGGAAAGTGGCAGGAGCAACACCAGTAGGAAATATAAAAAATGAACACCTTCCATAACGAATAAAAATAACGGATAGGATAAGTAGAGCATACAGCTGAAAGAAGATTAAATGGAAACAGTAACGGACAATAGGAGGAAGACCTATCACTAGATGCTTTGACGATCTAAATAAAATAGCAGATTGCCTTGGTTCAGAATAGGCGAGACAAGAAAGAACTGAAAAGAGCTGAGGCAGCTCAAGGAGAAAAATTTTTTAAAAAAGACTACAAGAAAAATTGGAATATTCAAAGTGTTTGGGCGTAGTTCTGCATGTTTCCCAAGTGTGAGGTTAAATCCATTTTCCACCTTATCGAGTATAGTGGAAGTGAGAGCTTAAACAATGCACTAATGCATCAAGTTCACAATGAGAACAGAAGTAAATTACTGTTTATGGTTTCTGGATGTACTAGTAAACTATGCAAGAAGATTTACAAGGACCTTATGTTCATGCATTCTTCCACCATCATCTACAACAAACTTAAACAGAACATTCAAAAGACGCTTTGGAACTAATGGCTATACAACCCACGGAATCAACACAGCCTCTATAAGATTTAAGCCAGAATAGCAACAAAAAACACCTAAAAAATACGTGCTGTTTTCGTGCCTAGCAGAAGTGACTGGTGGGTTGAGAGATAATGAGATAATATGAAACTCTCAACAGATAAAGCAGCCAATGTTCTTCAACAAAGACTTTTTGCAACGACTCCAAGAAAGGAGGCATTTACAAGTTAAAATGTTGCTACGTTGGGCAAACAGGATGAAACAGCCAGTGCAGATTAAGACAGCATCAGCGGGTTATACTATATGAAAATGGAACAAGATTTATGGTAGTTGAACTCTAATTGCAGAATAACTGTTGTTATCCAAGAGTAATAAAAGGACAGATAGATATTATGAAGAATTTTCACAACTTAACTGAGTATAATCTGGAATCATTACTATTTAAAAAAAACTCCTTGTCTTCCATGTCATAAGCGGTCATTTTACTAAATTCATTACAACCAGGGTTTCTTAATTATTACATCTGCCACAATCATAATAAACTTTGTGTCAGCTTAAGATAAGAATTTTTTTGTTTTTTATCTGGAAAAATGTTTCCCTTCTTCTTACTTCTGTGCTCAACTGGCTGTCTTTTTAAAAATACGTACTGTTGGAAATGTATTTAAATTGACATTATTCTTGACAGCCAAAGTTGACATTAGCGTTAAATATTTAGACCAGAGGGTTGGTGTTTTCAGCAAACTATAGTAAAGTAACACACTTCGTAATGATGTTATCCACATTCTTCTTCCAGTTCATGAAAAGTGTATGTTGTTAATATTCTTTATTTTTAGAGTAATAAACTCAAAGGGGCAGCATCCGTAGCCTGAATGTCTGTTACTTTCACAATTGGATCTACTCATTTTTTGCTTCTGTACAATGTGGCCAACAATGTTTACTTGATATCTTAGAAGCATTTAGTTAGTGGAAAGTAATAACATACTCATATATTTCTCATGTACATAAAATTTTTAAAACACACATGCCAATGAGGGCATAAAACCAGACAGGAGAGAGAGTAGAGATAAATTTAAATGAAGGACGAATATTGAAGATAGAAAAAAGCTCAACATTTTATGTATTTAAGTGTACTGGTAACAGAAAATGGTAGCAATATTAAAGAAATAGACGCAATACCAGCTGGGCAGGTACACTGAGTGCGTTGTGAAAATCCAAAACCTCGTCCAGTAGAACTAAAGTGAGGGTGTAGAAGAAAGTGTTGCGGTCTGCAATAACGTACGGGTGGTAGACGTGGGATATAAACAAGAAGAAGACAAATAAATTAAAAGTGTGCCAGAGAAAGATTCTTAGAAGCATATTTGAAAGCAGTAAAGTGGGTGAAGTATGGGAAAGGAGAACTAACGATGAGAAAATGCAAATATATGGAGAGACAGAAATATCCAATTTTCTGAAAGCCCAATGAGTAAAACGGTAGCGTCACATCAACCAAATAAGTGACCGAATTGTAAAGGGTGTTTTATTTACAAACATGGAAGACATACGTCTGACAAATAGATGGATGGCAGCAGTAGTAGAAAAACTAAGAAAAAGAGGAATACACAGCTGGAAGGTGAAAACGAAGAACAGAGAAGAATGAAGAAGGGTTACGCAGCTGTGGGCCTAAAAAGCCTGTGACAGATACATATTATTAGGTGTAACAACATATTAAATGAAATATATTGAATCTCCAACCGGGAGGCGTCCCAGGTGGCGGATAGAGAGAATTCTCGCTAGGTATATTGGGTACCGGACAAGTAAAATGCCCAGGGACGATCAAAAATAGAATACGGAGGAACTTTATATTGATGAAATTAATAGCTCCTGGAAAAAATTGTATTTCTTTCAGAACTGGCTTTCGGTGAAGATCGGAACCGAGCCAAGCCAAACAAAATTCCCCGGTTGGCCAATGTTAATTTTGAAAGGAATCATATGATTAAAATTATTGGTACTTGGAATGTGCAAGCATGCATTTTGCTGCAAAAATACATAGTACAACCCAATAAATGAAAGATGCTCTTGGAGTAATTAAGATGCGATGGCCACAATCAGAAAAAAATATTGAATAGACGATCATATTGTGCATTATGCTGGTCATGATCAGCATTATAACGGAGTGAGGCATGCTGAAACTACTGTAAAGAATTTCACCCCATTCCCAGACAGAATAGCGAAGCTGAAAGTACAAGTTACCCCAACTAATAATAATTTGATTCAAGGTCTATACACACACAGGTGATAGCGATAATTCAAAAATGGAACGCTTTAATGACGATCTGAGGCGTATGATGAATCAAATTGAAAAGAGAAAGGGGAGATTTGAATGCTAAAGTGGGGCGAGGTTTTGCTGGGAAAACAAGCTTGCTATGATAAATAGTTTCTTTGAACTCTCTGAAAGAAGATTGTGTACCTGAAAGCCGCCAGTTCGGTACAATCATTTCACTCGTAGCAAGCTGGTAGACAAACGCCAAAATATGGTCAATAGTAGTAGATATGGAGAAGAAACTCAAACGTTGAGGAGAATATATCCAAGAGCTATTTGGTTTCCTACATTATACCACTAACAAATCTGACAGCACACTACAACCAACTCTAACGGCTTCGGGTTCAATCTTGAGTAAATAAGGGGCGACTATGTAATAACCCATGCGAAAGCTGCGGGCTCGTAAACTTGCCGCCCCGGCAGGCGACACGCTGGTCCGGCGACAAAAACTCCCAATGTTCTCGGAGAAAATAAAAATACCGCTGCCGAGTTCAATATCAAAGTAAAAAACCGTAGATGCACGATCTTTACTCGCTCGGGGTTCAGCGGCTAAAGTAAATCCCCACTGCAAAATATTGAAAAATACAGTGGTGTGATAAATTAAAAATAACCTAACAACTTTGCATAAGGTAGAGAAGATCACGTACCTAGGAAGCGTTGTAAATGGCAAATGGGATCATTCTGGTGTGGTCAAGGGCATTTCTTCCGAATTAAGAAAATGATGTATGACCATGAACTGACCTTTAGTTTAAGGAGAGTCTGTTGCTGTATTCCGTCTTTTTAATGATTCTACAAGATGTGGAAGCATAAACCATTACTTACGTCATTCTTAAAAAGCTGTAAACATTCGAGTTGGAAAGTTCGAGCGTCTCCTGAATAGATAGACGAGTAATGAAACTATCCCAGCTCGCATGGAAAGTGACAAAAAAAGTCGTTAAACAAGGAAACTATTATACTTCAGACACGTCATGAGTGTGTTAAGACGTACGATACTACATACGAGTACTCCTCTTCATCACCCAGAGAAAAATGATCGGGAGACATAGTTCACGCAGAAGACGAACTTCTTGGCTGAAGAATCCGCGATAGTGTTCTGGAAAGTTAACTTATTCATTATTCCGAGTGGCAGTGGAGAAAATCATGATAGCCAACGTTCACTGAATAAATACACCACCAAATAAAAAGATTTGATCATTTGAATATCACTTTATGCTCGAGAGTTTTTAGCATTCCCATTCGGCTCTTGCTGGTAAATTGTTCAATGACTTGTTATATAAGTAAATAGTATTGCCCTTTTAATTAAACTAACGAATAACCTGCTATAACGATTCGTTCTTAAAATGTATGTCCCAACAAGCTGACTGAAGCTATCTGTTTTTTTTTAAGAGAAAAGACTCGTTCTATATAGTCAACTTTCTCTGACTCTAACAATGTTTTCGGACTGAGATTTTAATGCTTTTATGATTATATTTAGAAATATAACCATGCAAAAGCCAGTACTCGTCTAACGATGTCATAAGCTTTGCACGTGCGGCTATTTTTATAAGGTTTCATAAAGGATTACAATTTACAAAGACTGAAAGAAGTAGAACAACAGGATAAATGCGTAATTATGCTAATTAACATGACAGAAATGAAACTCTTCCCTTTTAGTTCCGCTGTGCTTTGTTTTCTGTTATTCTTGCTGGGGCTTATATAAAACGGGAAGAATTAATTGATTTGTTGCACAAACGGCAGATATTAATAAAAACAAGGCGCTTTGAAATTGTCTAAATTTTAAATAGTACATGGTTTTGATGTGAGAGGAAGCCATATTTTAAAATATGATTTAAAACAGTCTGGTTTTATTGGTGAGTCGTTTTTATGTACACATTTTATATAATTTCTAGCAAAAGTGCAAGCGCAAAAATATAATAAATACTAACTACTTTGCCAACATACGCTTTTAACCAGATCCCCATACTGAAGACGCAAATTATAAACAAAGTTTGATTAGAATTTGTCCTTAAAGCAAAACCAGTGTCTATGTAAATCTAATTATAAAAAGCACAATTTGCTTTGTTATAACAGCCGAGAAAAGTTGCTTGAAGGAGCCGATCACTGCTTGAATTCTCTTATAGATCACTCTCGAAGTTCAAACTATCTCGATTCTTCCGGGTATGTACAACAACATTCGTAAAGGGCATGCGATTTTCAGCTATCTGAGTTTATGAAATAAAGTACTAAGAAGTAATAGAATTCATTTTCATTAGAAAGTTACATAGTTGTTTACAGGCCGAAATTATTTAAAGTCAGATTAAAATTCTTCTTTGCTGGCAGTATAAGAATTAACTATGCCAAAGTAAATATCTTTCCCAACAGGCACACTGGGGGTATAGAATTAAAACTTCTTATAATATTCCCAAATTGTACACGTTTTGCATTCAATTTTTAAAGCGGAAAGTAGCGATACAAAAATTAAAACAAATCTGCAGAGAAATCTTGCATTAACAGTAAAATCGTGGACAATATATGGTGTGAATGAGCAGACTGATCACACTGATCAACACTATTTATATATGTCGCATCTACCTAGTGTAACTGGAACCAGATCGTGTAATGTTAGTTTTTTCTTAATTTCGACACTTTTTATGTTCAGTTCATGAAATGAAACACTTAGTTCTCCACTTTATGGAATCCTCTAAACTTACACAATCTAGACATGGCAACCATCCACTTCACGTGGCATGAAGCCTTTTGTTCCATCAGATCTGCACGAAGTCGTCTCTTCTGCAAGGTATACTTCACCACTTAAGACAGTGGCAAAAATAACTATAGACTTTTGGGAACTGAAAATCTTAACAAAGAAGTTTCAGAATACCGCGAGACTTAAATCAGTAAATCCGTTGTAATAAGAATAGAAAAAACAATCCAACGGTAGTCAAAACTAATACGCCATTCTCAGATATGTCACTCTGAGTTGCGATATAAGAAAGTTTGAGCGAAGCTATGAAGAAGGAAACAAGATTAACCGATTTAAAAAGTGCTAAACTGTGGAAACCCCCCATCAGAAAATAAAATTAGCTTGACTTTTTCAATTCCATGATCCAATATCTAAACAATGCCGAGCACAATTTTTTTCAAAAAATCTGCTGAATTTGGAAGAAGCCTTGACCACTGTCAACTGTCACTCAGAAACCAAGTTCCACAAAGATGAGATCGTTTGACACTTACACCTTTCTCAAATATTTGACTTTTTGTAGCGCTTCGCGTCGCGCTTTAAACTCTCCCTCGTGCTATATTCTATTGATTATGCCCTTAATACATAAATAACTATTGTGTGTTATTACGTTTATATCTCGAAAGCACTTACCCCTTTCGGATTTCATAATGAACGCTTACGTCTGCCTTGTCGTTTGTAGACTATCTTCTGGAGCATTAATAGTGATAGTTCAGCAATAGAACTCTACTTTCCTTGTTACCTTATGTTCACCGTCAAAATGCCTTGATGGAAGAGCTCGTTATATGCATTGTATTGTATTGTATTGTATTTTTATTCATCATAATATACACCGTGGTGCTTAGATATGTCACAATTCCAGTTTAAATATAAAAATATAAAAATAAAAAATACAATGCATTTACAGAAATAGTCAACTACAGATAAATACAGTAACAACAAAAATACTAAAGTCAATAAAACAAGACAGTCTTAATTTTCAACAAATCTGAAATCGGAAAGTTCATAGTAGACATTGGCCAGAAGATGTTTTTTAAGCTTAACTTTGAAGAGTTTTGTTGGGGCACTTTTGAGAGTACTAGGAAGCGAATTAAATAATCCTATTCCGAAATTATTTCGTTTAGTGGAAGTTAGTCTCTGCTGCTGAACCTGTATATCGCCTCGACTGCGGGTGTCGTAACCATGGGCATCGCCGTTTTTTGTATCATCGCCATAATGTTCTTTTATGTGTAATAGATTACAATATAGTATTGCTGACGGTAGCGTTAATATGTTATATTTTTTAAACAATGGTTTACAACTGTCTAACTGACTCGCTCCCGCCAACACTCTCAAGGCTCTTTTCTGTACAATGAAAATTTTTTTAATATGTGTAGAGGTACCCCAGTTTATTAGACCGTACGTCATTACACTATGAAATAATGCGTGGTATGCAGTAATGGCAGCATCTAAGTTTACTCGATTTTTTATTTGTCTAATTACATAAATTGTTCTTGATAACTTAATTGAAAGATTGTCAGCATGTGCTTGCCAAGTTAGTTTGTTATCCAAGGTAAGGCCTAAAAATTTGACGGTTTCACAGATATTTTGTTTATTTGAAAATAGTAAAGTGGTAGTTTTATTTTGGTTTAAACAAAGCTTATTTGCCTGGAACCAATCTGAGGCTTGGTTGATAATGTTGGTTTGTAACTGATTGACTAGAGTTTCATCTTCTACGTGGTTTGCAAAGGTCGTATCGTCTGCAAATAAAGTCGTGAAAACTGGGATGGCATTAGGCAAATCGTTAACATAGATTAAAAATAATAACGGTCCCAATACACTTCCTTGTGGGACACCATGTTGAATTGAAGACATCTGGCTATACTGACCTTTGCAAAATACACATTGAGATCTGTCAGATAAGTAGGATGACATTAGTTTTAGAGTTACTCCCCTGCAACCGTAATACTCCAGTTTATCGAGTAAAATGCTTTTTGAGACACAGTCGAACGCCTTGCTTAAATCAAGAAATAGTGCAAAGGAAGATTTTTTGTTTTCCAATGATTCTGTTATATAATTAATGAGATTCAGCACGGCTCCCGACGTGTCCCTTCCTTTTCTGAACCCAAACTGTCTGTCCGTAAAAATATGGTTGGTTTCAAAGAAATTTAGAATTCGAACTGCAATAATTTTTTCTATAATTTTGGCCAAAATAGGGAGAAGCGCAATGGGTTTATAATTTGATCTATCATCAATTTCACCCGATTTATATAAAGGTATAATTTTGGATTGTTTCAATTTATTAGGAAATATGCCCGTCTTTAATATGATGTTTGCAATATAAGCTGTCGGGGCAGATAAACATAAAACATTTTCTTTGTACATACAAACCGATTGATTATATAGGTCTAATGATTTTGACTTTTTTAATGCCTTTATAATATCTTCTACCTCGGATTCCTCAACAGCAAATAAGAATAGTGATTGTTCATTATTTATTGATAATTTCTTTAGATAAACACTGTGTGAGTACTTTGATGGGGGAATATTTGATAATAAATCGTCGGCTACATGCACAAAGTAGTCGTTGTGAGATTCTGGGGAAATCACACTTACCACTCCATTGCTATTGATATTGTTTACACCTTTTTTTATTATTCTCCATATTGTTCTTTGTTTATTATCAGACTCCAAGATTTCTTTACTGATTTTTTCTTTTTTTAATTTTAAGATTTTTTGTTCGTATTCGTATTTTTTTTGTTTAAATTCAGCCGATAGAAGATCATTATTTTGCAAGTTCAATTTCAAAATGTTTCCAAGACGATTTATTTCTTCCCTGGCCAAAACTATTTCCGGATTGGTAAATATAGAGGCATTTTTACGTTTGTTATTTGTATTAATTTTAATGGGAGGAAAAGATAAATCGTGATAATATGTAAAAACTTTATAAAAAGCATTAACTGCGCAGGTTGGGTCAGACTCTCTATATAATTCTACCCAATCTTCCGTTAAGAGGTAATTTGAAAATTTGATTCTATTTCTAGAACTTTTATTTGGTACGGTTTTGTAAACAGAGGTCTCCCGTTTTTGAATAGTGTTAAATTTAATTATTTGAGATTTATGATCAGATATGTGAAATTCAGCCACAGTTGCAAGTTGTGTTTCAAAATTTGTGAAGATGTTGTCGATACACGACTTGGAATTTTTTTGTACTCTAGTAAAGTCGGTGATATTTTTTTGTAATCCAAAAGAATGGAATATGTTAGTAATTTCGATGCTTTCCTTAGATTTAACTGCAAAATTTATATTAAAATCGCCACCAAACACTAGCTTACTATTTTTAAAATATTTAGATATGAAGTCAAGAGCATGAGAAAGTTTATTTTTAAAGATATCGATATTACCACATGGTGAACGATATAAAGCCACCGCAACACAGTTCAAATCAGCAAGTTTAATGCCAGTGCATTCAAAATGTTTTTCACTGTTAAGTTCACTAATGAAATTTATTGATGTAAAAACGTGATCAGATCTAGTAAAAATGCATACTCCTCCACATTCACTCTCCAATCGGCAGTAACAAGAAGCTAGATTGTAATTATTTGGTGTATATAAATGTTTTTCTCCATCCTTAAGCCAATGTTCACTAATCATCACCACGTCAAAATTTTGTTCAGTTAAGATGGATTCAAGATAATTGTGTTTGTTTCTAATACACTGAATATTTGCATGCAAAATAGTAATATTACTGGTGTTTTTATTACAAAAGAGAGGCACTAAATGTTTGTCAATGATAGAAGATACTTGCTCTTCTGGGCACGTCGATCGTATTAAAAATTTCGTTTTGGCGAGTAGTATTTGCCATGGCTTTCCCTGGATTGTTGTAGGCGTATTAGATGTTGGGAGGAGACAAATAATTTGTAGGTTGCAAGGTCCGCCGATGCAGTAGAAGATCCTATGCCATACGCTTCAAAGTACTTCATGTATAATTGTTTTAGCGACTCCACGTCTACAGGAAGGCCCTCAGAAGCTAAAAATACCCTTAGAGAAGCATTTGTGAAGCCCTCGTGACAAACTGATTGCGGTTGTTCATGTAGATAGGATATGTACAACCTGACGGCATTCATTATTGCTGGTTCCCGCAGACGAGCCAAAAGGTACCGGCCTTCATCGGTGGCAGATTGCATTGTCAGTTTCACCCTTGGCGGAGTCATTGCATCTACTGTGAGATTTGTTTTCTGGATGCCTGCACTCACAAATTTTATGGGTTGATTTTCATTAAAGGTGTGTTGTTTGCCAGCTGCTATAGCCTCCCCATCAGAATGAAGCCTTAGAATCTTCTCTTGAGTAGTGAATTATTTAGTTATCTTTTTCTTCACTTTGTCCAGCTGCGTTTCATTTCCTTCGTTAGGATTTTCCTCAAGATGGCATTTTCTTTCTACTGACCACTTTACCGATACACCAGCAGGTCAGAACTGCTCTTCTGCTAATCGAGCGGCAGACTTTCTGTTTATGGTGCCGATCTTGTATGTTATCTCCGCTGCATTTTCTGATTGTTTTAATAGGGGGTAGCATCTTATAAAGTCCGACACTCGCAACTTTTCTTTAATATAATGTACTACGTGATTGCTGTTATAGTACGATGGAAGGTTTCTCACAATCACATACTGCCATTTACTTTTGCCTACTTTTCCATCTTGAGTAGGTAATGTTAAATTTGACAATGGTTTTGGGCCACTCAAACTAGGAGATAGTTCTGTTGTTTGGGTGCCAACTGACATACAAGACTTTGATGTTTGAATTGGAGTCGGTTGTGAAGTTGAAGAAGCAACACCTGGAGATTTTAGGGTTTTCAGTCTTGTTTGGAACTTCGCCATGGAGTCTGATATTTTTGTTATCTTATGTTGTATCCCTTCTATGTTTTTCCTAATTTCACTTGAAGATGGATCGTGTACCTGTATTTTGATTTGGTCTTCATTGCTGTTGAAGAAGACTGAGGAGAGATTGAAAAGATCCTGCTGCATGCCGTTTAAACTTTTTCTAATTGATTGTGGGCCACAATCAGTGAAGGACTGACACATCGAGTAAATTTCCTCAACTCTTTTATGAAGCAAATCTAGCTTTGAATCTTGGTTATATACCAATTCATGTGTTTCCGTAATAATCGGAATTGCATCAGCCACTTTCTTAATTAGTGACCCTGCATCACTTACTTCTCCATAGCTGGAAAGAACTTTACATGAGGATTTTTGCCGCTAAGTTTCCTTAAACTTGAACCCACGAAATTCGCAAGCTCTCCATATCTTTCTTCACTCTTGTATCCTAAAATGTACCACAAGCAGCCTTAAAGCTTTTCCATGCTGCTTTCTCGTTTTTTACTTTTATTATTGTACTTCTCGTTGGGTTTGTCCCCCCTTTTATACTGATGTCTAAAAGATCTATTGTACTTCCCAGTTCTTCACTTTGCTTCGCTTGCTAATGCGTTTAATGAGTGTTTATCAGCAGTCGGGGTTCGATTGTTGTTTTCCCAAAGTGGTTTTGTAGTATAGTTTTGAGTTCTTTTCGCACTCGCATGACCAGTAAATTGGAGTTTCGTCCTCCGTTTCATAGAATCTACAGTAGGTATGAGTTTGTTGCTACCCCTATTGTGTGCATATGACTGTTCATATAACAGTGTCCAGTAGTTATCCTTGTTATGTGTTTTATTTTCTCCCTTCCATCTGCCAGGAGTGCCAGTGTCGCTTTCTTGGACGGTTCTCCTATGAAGTTTCTAAAGTGCCTTGCTTGAGGGTAGTCGTACCAGAATTTGCGATGATTATCTATTAACCAGCTTTTAGTTTGCTCCCTGGTCATGCTGTAAGTTATGTTATTGGTAGGCTCTGGTCCTATCAGCTGGATCGTGCTGGCCGATTTTGCTAATTTATCTGCTTTTTCGTTGCCTGGTGACCTGGAACCCACAACAGGCTCAATTTGTTGTGTTCTCCCAGTTGAGCCAGTTTTCTGTGGCATTCATATAACAGTTCAGAGTTAAACTGGTTGGATGACAGCGCTTTTAAAGATGCTTGGCTATCTGTCAGGATATGTATTTTTCTACCTTTGTAGGATCTGTGCTCCATTAATTGGGCGCAGGTTAGAATTCCTGTTACCTCGGTCTGGAATATTGTTGCATATTGTCTTTGGTTTATGCCTATTGCATTTCCTGGTCCCGTGCCAGAAATACCCAGACCTGTTCCCTTTTCTTGATTCGTTTGTGTACCAGCCTTCTGCCTTTAGTTTGGTTAGGACTTCTGCTTCCTTCCACTCTTTCCGCTCTGGAAAATATACTTCGGAACTTTGGAACTGGTAAGATGTCTTTAATTTGTCGGACTTCATCTGCAAGATGAAGTTTTCACGTAACCGATTAAAGATTTTGGTATGGTATCCGCGGTGTCCAGGATAACGAGTATACAGTTGTGTTTTCAGCCTATATGCCCCTAGTCTGGCTTTCGCCTCTAACCTTAGATGTAATGGGGAAAGGTTCAGCAGGCCTTCTAACCCGGCTGTCGGGGTTATTGTATTTTGTTGAGCCGGTTTTTATTTTTATAACTGCTTTCCTTGTGCCATCATACCAAAGCTGCATATGTTACGATAACTCTTGTGAAAAGCCGCTATACCAGTTTTGGTAACAGTCCCCATTTTCTCCAAACATTCTTCTGCAGGTCCAGAATGCTCTGCAGCTTTTGCTTGTAACATGTTCCATATGGTGTTCGAATGTCAATTTGGTGTATAAAATCACACCCAAATATCTGACCATCTGCAAGTCTATCCCAGATAGTGTTAAGTTCCTATACTTGGTTTCTTTCCTTGTTGTGATTAACAGAAGCGAAGTCTTTTTTGGGTTTCCGATAGTCCCTTAGCTTCACACCATGTTTTCACAATGTTAAGCGCCAATTGCATTCTTTCGAATACTACGCCCTCACATTTTCCATGTATGTAGATGGTGACGTCGTCGGCGTAGGCTTGCGTGTATATGCCTTTTTCCTCTAGTTCCTGTAGAAGGTCATCCACCACAAAATTCCACAGCAGAGATGACAATACCCCTCCTTGCGGGTACCCTCTGGTCGCCGACGCTTTCAACCGAAGCATTGCAATTGAATTTGTGTATGATAAGACACGTCACCAGATAGACAATCCAGCGGCAATTTATTTAGAACATGCAGAATCAAACAAGAAGCAGACTTATGTTCTAAAATTAGATCCTTCAAATGCGCGTTGAAACTTATTTAAAAGCGTACCGAGACGCATTTAATCAAAAATGTTAGGACAATGATGGCCTTGGAAATGACAATAAATCTAACATTTACAAAAGTTTCTGCTAACACTAGAATAGCTGGTTTTTACTGAGTTTATTTCCAAAGTTAGATAAAATTTAGTCATGATAGATTGTAAGTTTGTGCAGTGTAGTATGTCTTATTTCCACAGATTGTAGTTTTGCTTCTGAGAACATACAGTAACTGATATTAATCCTGAAGAATCTCTTAAAGCGGTCACGATTTCTCAGTCAACTGGCTCGGTTTACCAAAACGGAGTTTTTTTATATCTTCTGACAATTGCTCCGCCACATTATAAATTTGTACTTCTTTGTGTTTGGGACACTTCCCTAATTATAGATTGTGTTGGATCAGGAGTGGCAGAAGTTGGTGTTAGCAAGAAGCTGGCAGTAGATTCTCTTCGCAGCCATGGTAGAAAAAATGTATAATACCACAGGGTGACCAGTTTTAATGCTTTGACCCTTTATGCCTTTAGGGTGATACCTCGGCACAGATGGTACAAATAACTCTTTTGCGCCCATCACAGAGTAATTCCATTGCCCCATCATAAAACAGTACTTAAGACCAAAACGACCCCGCGACGTCCCAGGGAAACTAGGGTGCCGCTTGCTTCAAATAGAAAAGCTTAGTTACTCTCCGGGGGTGTGTTAAATCAGATGTTTTAATTACTAGAAAAACTAAGCAATCCCAGCGCTATGTAACAAAAGACTGCGCTGCTAGATAAAGTCGAGAGAGTGGGACTGCGTGCCAGGAGGTAGCTAGTTAAATACAATTTGTTATTTGTTTAGAGCTCCATAAGTTCCTTTTCAGTCCGCCTGCATCCTGTCAGAAGTTGAAACAGGGGACGGAAAAAATGCGACGTTACTTCTTAGGGATAAAGTGTGAATCTTGCTCTTCGCGAATGGGTACCCACTTGTGTTGGTTTTCAATACGTTTGCTGTCAGACCATGTCATAATAAATCCTACCAAATAGACAGAAAAAGAGGGGGTAACTTTACAAGTTATCTATTAAGTAAACCAAGAACCAAGTGTCAGTAAAATAGCGCAAACGCCAATGAAAGTTTATATTCGGTTCGAAATGAGCGAAACACTCGTATATAGCGCATTCAGTGACATCTATTGTAATAGTTTACTGCCCACAGCAATTCTGATTGACTTATTAACGAAATTAATAAGGTCAACAGATTAAATATTTTATTTACTACAAGATAATCAATAATTTCCAATAATAAGTGCACTTGATGTAAGCAGCAGTAACTAATAATTTGGAGGATAAAAGTTAGCATGCAATAAAGCAGGTTTCAGAAGGGTTACGTTCAGAGTTTCACACATGATGAATGTTCGGAAGGGCCAATGCAACTTAATTTGTAACTACCGAATTTGAGCTTCTTTACGTCAAACATAATGTGAATAAAATGATACAGAACGATGTGTCAAGTACAGAAAGTATATGAGCGTTATGTATTAAAAGTATAAGTCAGCAAACGGCAAATTAGCTAAAAGGTAAACGACACGGTGGTAGCAAAGCAATTATTGCAATCAAACAAGGTAAAATGAAAGGCAACCGATCAAAGACAATTAGTGAGATGCTAAACGAACTCCAAGTGTATCAGTGCGTCATAAACAAAAGTGATTCAAAAGCAGAACAAAATGTAATGACATTTATGTCAAAAAAAGGACAATTTTAGTAGTTAGGCAAAGACATGACATCAAAACTGTAGTCCATAAGATGAAACATGTTATCAATCCTATTTTTTTTATAAAAATTTAAAATCTAATTGCTAAGTGACTGAACAGTCTTTTGTTTATTATTACTAAACAACTTGTAAATTCTGTGTTTTGGGCAGATTGAGCTCCACATTTTATTGCTTAAAATTATAAATAAAAAGTATCTTTTAATAACAGTTGTGTGTAAAGTTCTCCGCCAGTGTGCAGGACATCTTTGAGTATAGTTTACCAAGTGTTAAGAGGTCCGAGAGTAGCAGTTTAGCCAGCAGCAAGATTCGTCCAAGTGGGAGTAACTCGAGGGCTCATTTCCATAAGGGAGCAGCATCGGCCAGCACGAATTTCGTGTCTAACGTGTACGGAGAGCCGTTTCTCCTGAGTCCCTGTATACAGAGTTTTAGAGTAGGAAGCAACCACGAGAATTACCATCGACGAAGCGTCCCCAGAAAACATAGGCCGCCTACGAAGCAGCCGTTGTCAAGGTAATTTACCCATTATTTTTGGATCTCATCAAACTCAGACTGTCTACGAGGTGTAGCACCAGGTTCCAGTTGTCCACTTCCCTCCGTTTTCGAAAAATTTAGATAGCGTCCTTTGAAAAAGCAAGATGACGCGGCATTTTCCAGTTTTGCCCTGATGCTGAACAAAAAACGACCGCGCGTGGGTTTCGATGTCACACTAGAAACAAAATGAGCTTAGCAGTTGCTACGCCACAGTATTAATCGTATTTACCTGATGCTTCCGTGCTATTTTGGTGTTTTAAATTTTTATTTGACGCTGTTTCTTGCGACCACAGATCATTTTTTGTGGCAGTCAAATTTAGAGGTTATCTAAACGTCAGATGGAAATTGTGCATTGGCCCTAATACCCGAGTTAAATTGACATATAACGAGTTAGTTGTCATACAAAGTTTTCCTTAATTTTATGAACCGACACCCTGAGCTAGGTTTGGCTCATGTTCACCGGGTCAAAGCCTTTATTTATTGCAAATAGATAAAATGAGGGATGAACAATAAACCATTTATTTGCGGTAATTATTATTACGTTTTTTTTAATTTGCCCTGAATTTGACAGGCAGGTTCTTAATTGAAATTAAAATATTTTATAAAGTGTAGTAACGCTTGCCATAATTATATTATATTTAAAACTCCTGTTAATATCCCATTTATTTAAGCGAGGGGCTATTACAATATACATAAAATCAAGTAATGACAAATGATTCTACCTAGGCTGAATGCAGAACGTTCTGGTTGAGCTGCAAGAACTGACCTTTACTGCGATCGGCGTTGTACACACATCTCGACGATAGGAGGGATGAAACTGGCCTTTAAAGATGTAATTCGAAAAGATATCGTTACTGAGTTAACGGAATTAACACCAAATTGTCTCGAAAATGGGACACAGAGAGATGATTCGTTGGTATATCTACAATATGATTCAAAAGGAGACTGGATCCTCGATATTTGCTACGAGATTTATCTTTTGTTGTAATTTTATTTTAGATGACCAGAAAACAAGAGCCTCCCCTAAAGCAGCCGCAGCCGTGGGCTACGAATTTGTCTCCCCGTTGGGGCGACGTGTTTGCACCGACAACTCAACTCGAATGAGAGATCATGCTGCGAAACAAAAACATGTTCTCCTCTGGCGGGGTATAATAACAGAAAAGATAATTCCCCATAAAATCGTGCAGACATTAATAGCAGCTAAATCCGCTCATACAAGGAAAATTCCGACCATACAAATTCTGCATACTGCTCACATGTTTCTGCGTTAAGTCCCTTTCGCTAAATTAAAGGTCTGTCACACTGTTCCCGCGACAAGCTGGCGTCCTGCTCTGAAAAGTTGCATCGTGAATCGAAATTTATAGAACTATCTGGCAGGGTCGGCTTAACCCGAAATGAACGACAACTATCTAATTCCTACAGGCGGCTTTATGAATATAAATTAACCTAACTACTTTTGGTCATGATTTGGATTATTTTTGGATTACAAGAAGTTTTAACACCAGAAACTGGTAATTTGTTTTACAGCAATATACGTTAGGTGAACGAATTTACAAACTATGTCGTTAAATATTTTGAGCAAGGATAGAAAGCTATGTGCAACCAATAAATTAACCTTGCTAAAATAATTTTCGTATCTGGATCATTTCACTGCACCGTACTTTGTCGAATGCATTCTGAAAATCTATATAACATAGGAAGGCATCGCAGTTGACATCTGATCCTTTTTGAATAAGAAATAGTTTCTCTGCAATAGATAGTGTTGAACAAGTCTACTACGACGCGGAATCCATTTTTCTCTAGCAGTTTCATAAATTCTACTGTTGTGATGTAATTTATTCTCAAATATAAGGATGCGCTACGTTTATGTCGAACTTAGTAGATTATCTTTGAGAATTTAGTTAATACGAGGTCAACACAAAGCGTGTTATTCAATTGTTGCAGTAACTAAAGTAAAAGATTACTTTGATCAGCAATCATAGTTTAACTTAAAAAAGTTTCTTTAATTAGAAGTTCAATTTATCAGCTATAAAACGCGAATGCATTAATTTTGTCCTTATTTAAACATTCGCATGGTGGTGCGGCGAAACTTTTCAAACACTGCCCAGAGCAGCCTCAAACTTGCCAAAGTCAAAAGTGCGCCATGATCGATCCAGAAGCTAAAAGCATGAAGCAATTAAGCATGTCCGATTGAGTCTGATAAATTTCTGTCCCTACCTACTAAAGCGGTCTGAAACAAATCATGTCGATCACAACAAATAATAAAACAAAGAAATCGATTCACTGTGTCGGCCGCCGATCGACAATTCAATTTATATACGGCGAACACAAAACATTATTTAGTCAAAGTGCAGGCGCGATTTTCACGCATAGCTGGAAATGACTGGAAATAATATAGTCCTTTTGCACTACCGTTTACAGTTTCCATTTGGACAAAAATGCGTGTCGTGCATACCAATTATCGAGATGTTAGACGCTCGTACTCAATCACATCTCAATTTCAAAGAAAATAAACAATATCACAATAGCTTAATCGGCGTGAAACAACTGAGGCTTTCTCAAGATGGCGGCTCTAAATATGTTGGCGGCACCGGCCGCCGACAAAGGGCACCATAAAGCTTGTTTTCTTTCCAATTTTCCGCGCGATATGTACACCTGATTTCATAATTTAAGGCCAAACGCGAAATGCTGCTGCTGTTCAGGCCGAGTGCAGGCAGTGCGTTAAACTCCAGTTAATTAAAATGTGCTCAAGAAACTGCCCCCTGACCCGCAGTGAAATATGGCGGCTTGGAGAAAAGACAGCTTCGATAACATTTTGGATAATTATAAAATCGATTTGACTTTCAAGTAAATTTGGCCTGCGTGTAATCAATTCTGAAAGGGCTGAAAATGTTGAAGCATTGCCGCGTTTGTAGGAAAACAGGCCGCTGTCAATTACAAAGTTGGATTGACGCACAAACATCTGACGAACTCTTAATTTGAGGATTTGTCGGAATTAACATATTAAGTGCGTCGGTTTGGAACTACGCTTTATGCCGAGTTGTTTTCAAAATAGCTGCACTGAACTGGAAACCTATTTCAGTCGTTCCACTAATATAAATGTTCAGGATATGTTAAATTGGATTTTGAATTTGTTTTTTAATTTCTAAAATTCTTAATACAACCACACATGCGTGAATTATCATACAATTACTCCACATTTTATGCGGACATGTCACCTCAACTATGACTCAGATGATTAAAATTCAATTGCCATAAATAGAAGAGTGCGCCAAGGTGAAATTTATATTATTTACAGAAACCTTAAAACTAGAAAAATGGAGTTATAAACAGAATAACCTAAAATTTTCAAAAGATGTTCTCATATTAAATAGTTACGAAAAACTACAACAAATTATCAACGACTTACACACAAGTAAAAAAGTCATGCTGATAGGAATAGTGAGGATAATGGAGAATTTAGAATGAGATAGGCTAGTTATAAAGATGAGAAGGGAAAGTCAAACGGCAAACGTCAAACGTAGATCTAGAATAGCATAATAGCCCTTTGTTAAAACAGGTTGTGCATTAACGAATAAAGATGTATCAGTATCTCTACATTTGCCAAGTTGCGTATTCAATCAATGTGTGCTGCCTATGCTGACTTACAGGAGCACAAACATGAATGATAATGAAAGTACGAAACCCATGGAACGGTAAATTATCTACGTTGCTGTTTAAAATAGAAAAAGAATCTGGATTAGAGCAAGGACACCGGTTATAGATGCAATAGAATAAGTAACATGTATGAACTGAAAACTCTCTAGGCGTACTGTGAGTACAAAACTAGATGAAAGTACAAAAATCTGATAATAATCTTACATCGAAGAGCGCATTCGGATAAAATTTACTTTAGGTGTAAATCGGCTTAGCAATCCATCTCCAGTCCCAAGTAGAGTGATAATGAATTACTGACTTACCAAAACCGATCTAAAATAAGATACAAAAAAAATTCGTAAGGACAAATTGAAAATGTGTGCTTCACGACAAAATTCACCAGAACAATGCTATCCCAGCATAAATCCACCTGGTGGATTTTTTTCTATATTCTATGTAACTACGCAACAGTAAGCATTAAAAAGCAATGAAGATACGGCAACCACGAAATTTCAAATCTTTCATCATAAAGGGCGAGACGCGAGGTCATTCAAAATTGGGGGTTATAACCAGTTTCACCGGCACAGTGGGACGAAGTAACTTAAGGAAGATGGTCGCAGAAAAACGTCATTAAGCAATCGCGCCAGGACTTACGGCAGCAAAACGACTAACTTTGGAAAATAAAGCAGACGATATGCAAAATCCAACAAAAAACACATTGGAAACTAAGACAGTACGAGATATCACGCACAGATTCGATCAGGTAAGTCAAATAATGTAATAACGGGAACGACCTTGGAAGTAAAGCCACACACGTAGGACAAGAGACACTATCTATCATCATCACCCAGTACGTCGTCAACGGTGTACCATATCGGAAGAAGATATCGAGGGGCTTTGGCCCACCGCATCTCAAACTATATTCCTCTGTGTGAAATGACGTGTGCTGAACTGATTTATACTGCTGTAACTAAAATAAGGTTGTGCTTTCTTTAAAAATCCTTTCTAACTAACGCTACTTTAATATTTCTATATCCTTTTGTTAGCTATGAAAAACTAAGTAAATCTATTAGAAGCGAGTAATGGAAGAAGACCCTGGAAAGCGTTAACTTTACCCAAACACATTGCAGTTCCTTGGCATCTTCTTCGATGCACGGACGGCTCTTCCAAGAAAGCCATTAAATCCATTTAGTAAGAACATTGGGAAGTCTCATCAGAAATCATTGTCATTCTATACACTGGAGAAATATGTACCTTAAAATTAGTAGCTTACCCTAATGGCATCTTACCAGAGTTTCTCAAAGATTTAAATCGACCGCAAAAGCATGGTTAAGCATTTTTATAAGTACATTACGTATCAAGATAGTAGACCTTCCCACAACATTCAGGAAAAGTTATACAAGGTATCACAGAAATAAGTGCACAAAAAAGCTGCAACATCCTAAACGTGAGAATTGCCTCATATTTTTTGAATTCTGACCCTTTTGAAGTTTGATTAAAAAATCCCTGTATCCGACCGGAACCAGCCGGCTTTCATAAATGTACAGTTGGTAAGGAAATATGTTCAAAAATTAAAAGATGTTCGTAGTGTTGCTATGGTTATCAACAATACTTTTAACAAAAATTAATAGGTCAACAACAGTAAAGTAAAAAGTAGTGGTCCACTGCATTGTTTAGGGAAAGCTTTAATCATCTTCAATTCAGCAGTGCATAAGTCGATTAGCATAATCATTTCATAAATCGTGCTAACTCATTAGACCCCTTATAGCCCTTTTTGAGCGCTTATTACTGAGACAACTTGTATAATAGGTACACTGAAACCTGGAAAACCTGGGAATTACCACTATATACGTTATTTGAAACACTTCTTTCTAAGCGAATTTCCCCTGTAATCAACAAAACCATTCCAGAAGTTCAAGCTGGTTTTAGACCAAATATGAAAGCTGAACTCGAAAAATAATTAAAAACAAGAGTAGCTTCCATACGAATAAATAATAAATAAATAAATAATCGTTTATTTCCTTTAGACATGAGAGTGTAGGAATTGTCAGAAACATTAAACATACAACATACAATTTACAAATGTAAATAACGTACTTCCATAAATAAATAACATACAGACAGATAAACTATTCCATAAAAAACTGTTACACTAAAAGTTTTAAATAATCTTTGGTATTGTAGTAACACTCACTAACTAAAAAAGATTTAACATGTATTTTAAAAGCATGCAGTGAGTTACAATCTTTGGCATGCTGCGGTAAATTATTATAATATCTAATCCCCAAACAATTCGGGGAATTAAAAGAAACGCATAATTTATTGAAAGGTACATGCAGATCATTTTTATGGCGGGTATTCGCATCGTGAATACTTTTCCTCAGCAAAAAGCTATTTTTATTTTTAAAAATGTATAAACATAATTCCAATATGTATAAACAAGGAAGTGGCAATATTCTGTATTTTTTAAAAAGTTCTTTGCACGAATATTCACTAGGAACATCTGCAATGCATCTGATTATACGTTTTTGAGCTACAAAAACATCTTCAAAACTTGAGCATTGGCCCCAGAAAATTAGACTGTATCGTAATCGAGATTCAACTTGAGCATAATATACATTAAGTAATTGGTCCTTTGTCAATACATTACGCAGGGTTTTAAACAAAAATGTAATAGAATGCAGTTTTGATATCAACTGTTCAGAATTAACTTTCCAATTTAGATTTTCGTCTAAATACACTATCAAAGGCGTACAAAACTATTTCGACAAGCGGGCTTATAATCAAATTATGCGTGAATTGTTCAGTAGAAACACGTTTGGAGGCTGTAGGATAATATCTAGTAACTCTCAATTTAAAAAAAAATATTTCTTAATATTAAGGTATGAGTCCCAGTGTTGCATTAATCTATAGATTTCCTGCTAGTAAATTTCTTGCTGCTGTTGACGAAACTATTTTCGGCAGTCTGCACTTCCACGTCCGAAGTGATACGCTGTCCCTTTAGTAATTGTTTTAATAAATTTTGTGATAATAGGAGTATGAATAATGGAACAAACACTTTCTATGCTGGTGCTCATAATTTCAGAAAGTTATGTGACTTTAATACGTCTATTTGCACGTAAAGCAGTATTCAAACGCCTCACATTTTCATCAGAAGTTGCAACTCGAACATATCCTGGATGACGACTTAAGTCAACTCTCTTCCTTGTCGAAATTTTCTGCACCACTAGTGATTGACATTCTTCGATGGCTAAAAATTGAATAACAGTATGCACATTATCTTAGGACGTATTTTCTATAGTAAACGCCATTTCCTAGCTCTATAATATGGCCACAAAGAAACAATTGCAAAATAAATTGGCAAACATCTCACTAATATGCCAGTAAACAATTTCAATAACCTCATGCATGTGCCATGATGACTAAGTCGTACCTACCTGATCCAAACGTGTTTCTATTGAACCATCTTCGTATTAATATAATGCTATACACATCTTATCAGACTATTGAGCACGCTGCTAAGTGGTAGTTTGATCAAGGTGACGCTATTGGGGTCTACTAGCCAAGCCAGCAAGCTACATAATGTCCTTCCGCAAGGTTCTGTTCTGGGGCAGTTGCTATTTTACGTATACCGATTGTGCTGATTCAGTTAATTTATCGTGGCTCTTGCATAGTGGCAAGCAGCCAAGTCTGGAAAACATATTATTTAATTATCAACGTGTGTATTTTGAGCACTTACGTTTTTTGTGTTAGTTTAAAACATTTCTCGATGCACAATCACGTGTGAAACATGAAAACGGCCTAACCTCCGAACTGATGTCTTATCTTGTATTCAGCTCTTCTTGCCATTTTGCCGACAACTCCTGCAGACACATTTTGGGACATTCACTTTTAGGTAAATTTACACAAGGTATACCTGGTTTGCATTCTCTTATAGTTCGATAAATTATTGAAACTATAGTTGGGCCGCCGAACAGATAGAGTGATAAAAACAGTCTGCATTTTGCTATTCGTGGTATTCAAATACCCCGCTCAAATTGAAAGACAAGTTTGATTGTACCTACAAATAGTATGTCAAATCATTTCCCGTCTCAAATATCTATCAATCATTTGTCAATTGTCTGTGTTATTTGTGTAACAGCACATGAAACTATTTCTGTTCATAGGCCAGACTAGAGACCCACAGTTGTGTCGCTGAAGATGTTGACTATAGAGCGCTTAAGCATTTGCCCAACCAATTGATAAATACGCATTCGGATTATAAGTTTATAAGACATTTTTACCAATGTGATTGCCAAATTTATACTGTTATCATACATTCTTACATTCATAGATTTTCTGTTTTCAATGGATGGCGACTTGATAGTGCATCGTTTAAATATATTTTTCTCCATGCCCATCTAGTAAGTTACACTTACTTTGACATATCCATTGCAGGTAAGCTGATTTTACTGTTTGTTTACTGGTTGTCATGACATTGGGGAAGTAAGTACCTACTCCCCAAGGGAAGTAAGTGAATTGCGTGTTATTACAGTAATTTTAGTTCTATAAGTGATCTGAACGGGTTTGAACTTACCTGATCCTAACCTATTTGAAATATAAAAACTCGTTAAGAGAGGGGCGGAGCCCCAAGGCCCTCCTTGGAGATGGGCGGAGCCCCGGGGGCCCCCTTGGAGAGGGGCGATGCCCCGAGGGCCCCCTTGGAAAGGGGCGGAGCCACGAGGGCCCCCTTGGAGGGAGGCGCAGCCCCGATGGCCTCCTTGGAGAGGGATGGGGCCCCGAGGGCCCCCCTTGGAGAGGGACGGAGCCCCGTGGCTTCCTTGGAGGGGGCGGAGCCCCGAGTGCCCCTTTGGGGAGAGGCGGAGGCCCGAGAGCCTCCTTGGAGAGGGCGGTGCCCCGTGGGCCCCCTTGGAGAGGGGTGGAGCCCCGATGCCCTCTCGGAGAGGGGCGAAGCCCCGATGGCGCCCTTGGAGAGGGGCGGAGCCCCGAGGGACCCCTTCGAGAGGGGCGAAGCCCCGGGGCCCCAGCTTAGAGAGGGGCGGAACCCCGAAGGCCCCCTTCTTTGGTCAGGCAGCGGCAGCGGAAGACAGGTGCGGGTTGTGTAACAAAACAGAATGGCCCAACGTAATAGGCCTAAAGATGGTGGTAAATTGAATAGGGAATTTTATTCAAATTTTTGTTGGGCATGGAGAAAAATGTTATAAGCATGCTCGGGAAGTAACTATCTATAACCAGTCTCGAACTTTGCCAGCCCTCGCTCGCTCGGGCTGGCAAACTCGTTCTCGACTGGTAAAAGCTATTTACTTCCCTTGATGCTTAAATAACTATTTCTAGCTTCAAAAAAATTCGGAAAGCTTTTGTTACATACGTTACAATTACCGTATCTTGAAAGCTAATTCAATTCCAAGACAAATCAGGAAAAGTAATTTAAATAGTAATTTAATTACAAAGTAATTAATTACTGCCCAGCTTTGCTTTCAGATAATTTTTGTTAGGTTTAGACATACTTAACGTAATGCTAGACTGCAATAAAATAGTTTATGCTTTTACTGAATTTAACAAACAGAGAAGACGAATCTATCCACTAATTGTAAATATTTACATATTTTTTACGTGTAGGTGAACTAAGGTCTAATAGTAGCATGCTGGAGTTATTACTAGAAACAATTTTTAAATGTCGACGTTTGTTCAGAAGAACTGAATATTTTTTAAATATTGTTTGCTTCTTCCGAATTCCATTGCAAAATATAGCCAAAATGAAAATTTTACATTTGATTCATCTGATGTCTATATTGTTAATTACAATTTACATGAATCTAGGAACTGTGAAATGTCTGTTACACTAACGTAGGTACCTTTTCTCATTAGTAAAAGAAGTAACTTTTTCTACTAGTGAAGAGAAGTACTTTTCATAACTAAAATGCCAGTTAAAAAGTTCGACACTTATTAATGCTATTGGAAAAAAAAAAACGTTTGCAGGTTAGGTATCTGGGTCATTTTGCTATTGACGTTATATTTCCTACAGATAATATTATTGATGTTAATAATTCCCCTTCTATTTGTACGCTGAATATTAATTTTATTTTGAAGGTATATTTTTGCCAAACCATTTTTTTCTGGATTTAATTCTACTTTTGCTTGTAGATCCGACATCAACATGTAATATAATTTTTAAATATATATTTTCTTATTCTCTCTTGAGGTTATTATCAAGTAAATACAGCTCTAACCACACCAGTAGCAACCGTCATAGTTTTTACTATTCCAAATGCCGGTGCCTTAATCATAACAAACAATCATAGTAGGTACACAGTACCTTACTAAGATTTTCTATTTTTGGAAGATAATTCACTTTTTGCTTATAACACCCGTTTCGTTTGTTTGTGAGCAAGTTCAATCTATGTGATAGAAGAAATATATACTGCTCCACAAATGAACTGGACCATTTGCATATATTGGTGCATTTTTTAAAAATATTTTCCAAAAGGGCAGTCATGGCATTTTTGGTAACATTTCAGGATTGTGTCACTATAAAAAGCATTTCTTTTCATAATTTGGTTTTAAGAAAACTAAGTCTATTAATAAAATATCATTTTAACATTTTGAATTTTGCCCAAATGTTGATAGCATACAAATTATGCCAAAACATTTTTAAACGTTTCGAAGAGACTCACAGAACTATTAATTAACCTTTTCTTTGTGATTCCTCTTATTTTTGTAAAATATATATTTTTTTATAATTTTTTTATTTTTTTATTTTATTAATATGATTTTGTTAATTCTTCAGTTGATATTTGAGGATAGTGCAATTAAATATGCTTAATATGAGTATACTATAAAACAAAAACTTTTATCTATACAGGGTGCCGTGATTTCGTAGGGACAACATGGGTAACTTTTGTATTTGAAGAGATAGAGAGATAGTTAAATTAGCAAAAAGGTGCAGGTTTGAGAGCTCATTAAGAATCTATCTTCAAATTTTACTTGTCATGGTCTGTCTAAAATTAAAAAAAAAAAATTTCCTCATTTCTTTTATATGCCGTAACTTTTTTGTTACTTAAGATATTGAGATGCGATTTAAACTAGTTTGCATGGTAATTTAAATACTTTTATTGGCACTTAATAAAACCAATTTTATTTGTGTAAATTTTTAGTAATCTAACCTAACCTCAAAATTTAAAATTGGTACCGTGCAATTTTTTTGGCCCTTTTAAGAGAGGATTTTTTTCTGAATGCAATGATGTATTACATGATATGGAAACTTTTTCAAAATCTTGAAAAACTGAGCTTATTCTTTTTACAGGCAAAAATCACTAGTGTTATGATCACAATAACTTTATTTTTTGTTTATCACGTTATCCGTCAAATTATGTTTCGAAACAAAAAGCAGGCTTATCATCATACGTGCCTGTCAGTAGTGTGAGTGTTATTACTTCAACTTATAATGGAAAATGTTGAAAATATGATGTATTTTGTGGGTATATCGAGTGCTACAAGAACGTAGAACTTACACGTCAAACATATGGAACACACTGACACTACTGGAAGGCACGTATGATGATAAGCGTGTTTCGAAACATAATTTCACAGATAACGTAATAAATAAAAAACAAAATTATTGTGATCATGGCACTAGTGATTTCTGTCTGTAATAAGAATAAGCTCAGTTTTTCAAAATTTTGAAGAAGTTTCCATATCATGTAATACATCATTGCATTCAAAAAAAAAATCCTCCCTTAAATTAAAATGGCCAAAAAAATGCACGGTACCAATTTAAAATTTTGAGGTTAGGTTAGGTTACTAAAAATTTTCACAAATAAAATTGGTTTTATTAAGTGCCAATAAAAGTATTTAAATTACCATGCAAATTAGTTCAAATCGCATCTCCATATCTTAAGTAACAAAAAAGTTACGGCATATAAAAGAAATTAGGAGACCTTTTTTTTAATTTTAGACAAGTGGGCCATGACAAGCAAAATTTGAAGATGGATTCTTAATGAGCTCCCAAACCTGCACCTTTTTGCTAATTTAACCATCTTTCTATCTCTTCAAATACAAAAGTTACCGATGTTGTCACTACGAAATTCGGGCACCCTGTATATTTAAAACGTGAAGCGTTTTTTTTCGACATCTATTTTGAGACTTGTACCGGGCCGATTTCGATAATTCTTTTTTTAAATGAAAGCCGTTGGCGTGTAGATGTGCACAAAAGTCCTAAATTGAAAGTAAATTGATAATTTTTAGAGAAAAACCATCATATTTTATGTAGCTCTTAAGTGGTTGCAGCCTGCCATGCAGTATCAGTAAACCAGGTATATTCTCACAGTCAGATTGCCGCGTTCTGTCCATTATTGCCGTGAACTACTGTCACTACTAAATGTTTATTTGAAATCAACGGTCTGGTGATTCGTGTATTGGTATTGCTCAAATGCTGTAAGATGTTTTTTCTGCATATTATAATTATGTGGATGTGCTTATTTGCACACTGGTTCATTGCGTTCCCTGTTGGTACAAGCATACGTATATTGATATAAACGTCTTTCGACACCTGTTTTCATACTCTTCCATCCTCACAGTTTTTTTCGTGTAAGTTGCATTCAGTCATCGCTTTTGTAATCTATTATTTCAAAATTCTATTCGGCCTTCTCCTAGCTCTTCTTTGTGACACCCTTTCCATTTTCTCTGTGCGCCTAGCATGTGCGATGACAATAAATCACAAAGACAAACTCTGAATAAAGTAGGAATATATAATATTCGTCACAACCACTATTTAGCTATAGTCAAGTGTATGTAGCAATGTCACGTGCGAGTAGTTCTGAAAACTTAAAAATTCAAATTTCTACAAAAAAGTCTTGGAAATTGCAAAATATTTTTCAACGGGTCCCATTAGTGGTTTTTTATTTACTGTGGTTTTATCAGCTCGACGATGATATTTAAATGGCAGTTGCTCTCAAGACAAATACGTGTTGTAATAGTGATTTTTAAAAATGCAGTATCAGTACAATAAGGACATATTGTCTTGAATTTACATAAGGATTTACCTGAGAGGATATTTCAAGGCCGAATAGTTTTCCAAACTTAACTTGAAACTCGGCAACGAAAATCTATGTCAAGCCGTGACAGATATCGCCAGCCCCACTAACATAATACAAGGTCCGGCAGAATGAAGTATCCATTTTGAATTCAGTTGTTTTTGTTAATGGCTAAATTTTTATTCAAAATTCAAACAAAAGGTTCTTCAGGAAACACGGAAATTTAATTTTTTTAAATATTACATCAGTTAAGTGATCTCCTTCTCGCTGCTGGCACTCTTGAAGCTGCTCTTACCCTTTCAGCATTTTCAAGTATGCGTACAGAACGAGTTCTTGCTTTTGGTTTTTCTTTGGCACATGAGGCAGTACTACGAAACTTGTGTACCCACTTTTTAATTGTTATTCGACTAGGAACTGCATCTCGTGGATTTAAATGAAAGTGACGACGAAATAAACGCTGGGTGGTTACAACAGAATTGTTATTTTTAAAATAAGCTTCAACCGCAAAAGAACGTTGAATATTTGACCAATGCTTGATATTCACAGCTAATCTGACATTTCTCGCAAACACTTTGACAACTTTATTAAATTTCCATTTATCGCGAAAGCATGGCGATGTGATTTGAATTTATATCTTATTATATTATGAAATGAATTAATTTTGAAAATGGATACTTTCTGCCGGACCTTGTATATACCGACATCAAGAATATAACAGCCAACCTGTATCCTGGCTTCATAGAAGGGAGAGTATCACTCTGAAGAATGATAAGGCACTAAAAATCAACAACATACACCTCGCACCCTTTTATTCATTCGGAAGAAAAGACCTATCAATCGATTAACACTGTGGTGGAGGCAAATGATACAGTGCACTACCACGTTGAGTTTCTCCACACTATCTACCCTCCCGGACTTCTTGCAAATCGCCTGCCTTTGAAAGTTAGAGCACTTATACTACTGAGAAACGTGAAGACTTCCAAATTCGACTGCAGGTGAAAGCTCAACATCGTAACGTCACTGAGGACAAAATGTTCATAGGTTTTGGAAAAGGGGAGACAGTCTTCATTCCTCGAATAACCCTTATTCTTTCATACTATTCTTGTCAATTTAAGAAACTGCAATTTCCCGTAAAAACCTGCTTTGCCATGACGATCAATAAAGTGCAGGGACAGTCGCTGAATCAGGCTGGGTTCGACTTGAGGGAAGACTGTTTTTTTCTCGATCAACTTTATCTAGACTGTTTAGCGATCAGTTCTCCAAACAAATTAGTGGTGCTCAAACCAGACGGAAAAACATTCAAAATCGTCTACAAAGAAGTGCATTCTTCCAAAGGAGCTAAATGTGGTAGACCTGTTTTTGTAAAGATCTACAATGAAGAAACTAGTACAGGTGGGCAGCTGAAATTCGACGCATTAGTTCGTTTTACAAACCAGATCAAGTAAATGTCAAGGTTTTGCAGAATTCATCCCCGAAAGGGGTTAAATGGGGCAAATATGTTTTTCTAAATATCGCTCCAAGAAAACTACTACGAGTATAGAATATTAAAATTGAGCATATTAGACCATTTTTCAAATCGGGTCATATAAGTTTTATAGTTTTGGAGAATTCATCCCCGAAAGGGGTTAAATGAAACAAATCTGTTTGTCGAAATATCGCCACGGGAAAACTACTACAGGCAGTTAGTTGAAATTAGGCATTTCAGATCGTTTTACTAATCGGAAATAATTTTTAAAGTTTTTCGAAATACATCCCCTCAAACTGGTTAAATAGACCAGAGGTGTTTTTCTAAAAATAGCCACAAAGTAATTATTACAGGCAGGAAATTGAAATTCGGCATATTAAATCGTTTTACAAATTAGGTCAAATCAATTTCAGCCTTTTCGAAATTAACTCCCGAAAGGATTAAATGG